>JASTVC010000017.1:96323-210522 GCA_031125765.1 Saccharomycopsis amapae
ACTGCAAATGTTATAAAATGACTAGAAATTTCATAGAAATATAAATAACTGCAAATGTTATAAAATGACTAGAAATTTCATTGAAATATAAATAAATCTAAATATTATAAAACGACTAGAAGATATGATATGTGATGCTAATAGGGGATCAAATTGCCATTCGCATTGATCACAGTGTGTAGTTATTATTGTAAACAAACAACATGAATTCTGTGGTTATTGGTGAAAAGCCAAATAACCAAAAAGCGACAATATGAATTGACAATCAATAATAATCTCTTCAGTCTTACATATTTTTCTCCTATCACAATTGTGCGTTGATCTTTATGGATCACATTTTTAAAAAGAGACCCAAACCCACGATATTCCTCGACGTGGAAATTGAAAGAATATTGATAAGTCAACTACAATTGAACAATCAGAAAATTGAAATTCATTAGAACTTTTTTAAAGAACCATTGGTAACTATATGTTTAGATTATAATACAGTATAAAGAAATAGAGCAAAAGAAATTAAGAAAAAAAAAAAAAAAAATCAAAACAATGCAAAGAGAAAATAAAGGGTATAAAAGAAAAGAGCAAGAAATGAAATATTAACGATGCAATAATTTTCCAGAAATTATTCAAAAAAGAAGGGGAGGTTGGAAACGAAATTTAAGATACTTTGAAGATAAATCACAACATCAATGAAGACAAGGCCAATCCAATAATACTACTGAAGATGGTGGTTCCCGAATGAACATTAGCATTGTTCAGTGATTCAGTAGCTGCTGAGCTGGAAGATGTGGATGATGATTTGCTAGTGGTGGAAGTGGATAATGATGTAGCGGTTGATGTATAAGATGCAGAAGTAGTTGAAGCAGAAGTGGTAGTGGTTTCTGAAGAGGAAGAACTAGTAGAAGCAGCGGTGGTGGAAGTAACGGCAGAAGAACTAGAAGAGGAAGCGTTTTCTCTCTTGCTAATTGATCCAGACACCCAATCTTCCAAATCTGCAGGATAAGTGACCTTAACGTTCTTGGAAGTGGTAATTGAGTTCCCAGAAGTGATCACCTCGATATTACCATTGGACGACTGGTAGAATTTCCCCCCAGTGTAATCTTGAACGGTGATACTTTGCAAATAGGTGGTGTGTTCAGTGCTACCGGTGCTGGCGGTACTTTCAATCATGAAGTTCACGGTATCTGGGGTGGTTGGCCAGTTAGCAATATCGATAGGATTAGTCAACTGGTCTTTGAACATCACTTTTTCAATTTGGTCATCGACGAGCCAGGTAATCTTTTCCGAAGTCCATTCCATACTATACTTGTGGAATTCTTGGCTCAAGTCTTTGTAAGTTTCGATGATATCCTTATCGGCATGGGTACCATTATAACTGCCGATGATTTGGGTAGGCTTGGCACCGCTAACGAGTAATCCAAGACCAGATGCCGCAGCACTCAATTTGAAAGAGGTGATGACCTCGCCAGCGGCAACCTTGGCGACCCAATCACAACGGCCGTACCACATCACGAATTCAGAGGTGATGATCGAGGCCTTACCGGCATCTTCGATGGTAAGAACCGCTTGAGACGAGTCGGTGGTGGCCTGAGGACCAGTACGAGAAAAGACTTTCCAAATGGATGGAGTGTCAACATTGTTGAATTTGAAAGTGGTGGCGGTGGTGGTTCCAAGACCAACGGCTTCTCCAGTGAAATCACTAGATGCTGACACAACAGAAAGGAGTGAGAGGACCAAGAGTTTGAATGCGGTAGAAATCATGAAGATATTATTTTTTTTTTTTATTGCTATTCTGATAGAGAAATAAAATATATGATATATGCAAATGGTAAATTGGTAAGACAGAGCAAGTGTGGAGGTTTTATATCTGGGTGGAATCTTGGCCTTCTCATGTTGGCAGAAATTCTTGCGCTGCACATTTGCAGAAAAGGTCCTTGGAATTGGGTGCTGAGAAGAATGCCGGCTTAATGAGCCGTTCACATGTACACCCTTCGAGGCTTGCAAAAATAAATACTAATAACAATATTAGCTACATTATTTTTGATAAAGAAAAAACCAGCTTCCACGAGTTATATGGTTTAGGGAGAGAAAAAAAAAAAATAGAATACAGTGATAGATAGCAAGTGGGAACTTGGCCAAGGTTTGAGACGACCTGCTAAATTGGGAAATCTTATCGGAATGAAACAATTGCACTTCAAAATTCCATATTTGGTAAATATCGGTGACGCTAGTCTGACAATAACTTCCGAAAATAGAACACTACGGTGGTGACTACACTCTGGAAAGAATTTCACTATTGTTATAACTCCAGCAAATAGAAGAAATACAGGAGAAGACAGGCAAGCTGATAGCGATGATTTAACCGATACTGGTTGCGTTTGGGGCGACTGCCTTTTTCGGTAATGGTTCCTTTGGCTAACCACGAAGTTAACTTTGAGTTTAACATTGGTATATCACCACGGCCGGTCCTGGCTTTGCAAAAAAAAAAAAAAAGAAGATACACTAGAGGAACAACTTGAGCTTTTTCAGAAGTTTTATTTTATTTATTGGAGAGAAAGACTGGCTGCCTGGTTTGCATTTTAGTAGAGTCTCGACACTTCATTTGATATACCTATTAGTAATTACATTTGTTAGTAGAAAAAAAAAAAAAGAAAGAAATCAGTATCATTAGCTGCAAATGTTCGTAAACTCATCTTTATGTGTCAACTTCTCAATATGAAATACGTGAAAGTGATATTCTATATGAGTCAATGACTTTTCAGCTCATTAAAAACGGAAAGACAAAATTAATTATCATTTTGCACTATCCCATTGCTAAAGCCCACAAAGAGGCAAATATTCCCACAACAATAATAAGGCTGCCAAGAATAAGAAAACATCGCACTAATTTCTCTCTTCCAAGAAGAAGAGAAAAGTAACCACCTCTGGACTTGCTATCTTCCCCATTTCAAAAGAAAAATAGTTAGACCATGATATCGCATCATTGCTGGCAAGTATCACAGAAATCCTTATTCTTTTTTCGGAACAAAATATAAAACAAAGACCAGTCTTTTCTTAGTTGATCATCCATTAAAGGAGATTCAAAGATTCCTCTCCGGGGTTCCCGTTTCCCTGTGAAATTGTCCTAATGTATAAGCATATTCTTAGATAAGCCAGTTACCGCTAAACTCCTCAATATAGCTCACCATAATAATTTATTACCTATATACGTAACAGATGAAGAGCATGGAAATAACTACATGCGGTTAAACTCTCTGCCTTCACCAATAAGGCGCAATTCTTAGGCCCTAACAGATTAGAAGTCACAGACTCTTCCTGGAATCCAAACCTTAGAAAGAATTTTACAGCAAATTCCATGGAGCTCCACGGTTATTAACGCCACGCTATGAGAAGCAGTTTGATCAAAATAAGAAAAATGAAAAGAGGCAAATAAAAGACCCGCCCTGTTGGCTCTCAGGATCGAAAAACAACTTTGGAAGTCATGAGTTCTACATTCGATGATTACTATCAATACTATTCTTATTTGGCTTCGATAGTAACTCCAACTGGTGGTACTCAAAGAACTATAAAAGGCTACCACCTGAGCTTTTGTCAAACTTGCCAAATATTGGTTATGGGGTTCTCGCTTGCGTGTCACCCTGTGGGATGGGTGGTGTCCAATTACCGATCATTGCTTGCAATCAATTATGTTTATCAGAATCTAAATAAATGAGAAAAGAATGGAAAGAAGAAAATTAATTCACCTTCTCACAGAATGACCAATCAGAAAAGTGAACAACCGATGTAAAATTTTTGGCTTTAAATAATAATAATCCATCTTCACATCATTTCAATATCGGTCTCATCGGTATAGAGGACCTGGGCCATTTTGATGTAACTGTTTTCGATATCATAAAACACGTATGCACTTCTCAAAGCAACGTCGCCCAAAATATAAAGATCTTCGTCGCTAGCCATGACCCCAAGAATACACTCGCTACTAGAAAGACTAAACACCAAATCAGAAAATGGGATTGTAATAGTGAGATCATCATCAAACGATAATTTGAGATCGGCCCCAGTGGCGTCACAAGATATCACATATCCACCAAGTGCGGCGGAGTAGGTACCACCATAATAATTCCCAATCGATTTGGCAACGGCGTTTGGGGCATATAACAAAGTGGTGCCGGAGTCCAAAAGGGCAGGATAACTAGTCGAGGTAAAAGTATCTGAGTTGGTGTTGGAGACTCCATTCAAGTTGACAAAGAACGCCACTGGTTCAGAAGTAGCCTCACCAGCATCATCGACATCTTGAAGTGCCAAAGTCGCCAAAATCCCTTGGTATTTAGCATGATCGATCGCCCCGAACAACACTTCACCAGTGCTGGCATCGGTCGATCCCAAATAAAGCGAATAGCACACGGAATTGATATATCCTTGGTTTTTCAACAAAATCGGAAAGTTATCATAAGTGAACCCTTTGGCAGCCTCGTTGCCAATCATTCCGATCCCAAATACCCCTTGTCCCGCAGTTTGTATTGTGGCGTCTCCGAATTCCATCTCGGTGACGGAAACGTCTCCTAAAGTTAAAGTATCAGTGACCCAATTCCCAACGGCCAGAGTGCCGTCGCCATAAGTAATGGAAAACCCTGCTTTTTTGAACTGGTAGGTTGATGAGGCAACAGACGAGTAAGTGCCATAATCACTCTGGGTACCGTATCCAGGAACCCAAAGATCGGAAGAACCAGTATCAAGATCGACTTCGATGGTTTGTCCAGGGGTACCAAGAAGAATGGTGGCAATATACATTGAGTATTCATTTTCGATGGTGACGGCCATCCCAGAGGAAGTTGCCGATGAAGTGTCATAAGTGTTGGAAGAAGTGGATGAGCGAGAATAACTATCAGTTGAGCTAGTTTTGGAAGTGAATACAGACGAAGCCCCATAAGATGTCTTCGAGGTGAATGAAGACAAAGAAGCATCGGAAGTCTTTGAGGTGGCGTCAGAAATACGAGATGAGGTAGTTTTCGATGTGAATGCAGACAAAGAAGCTTCAGAAGTCTTCAAGGAGATATCAGAAATAATATTGGTAGAAAATGTGGATGTCAAAGCCAATGAGGGGGATCCAGACCCGAAAATTGGATTGGTTCCCTCTGCTGTAATTGAAAGAAGTGGGGCGATGGTTTCCGTGCTTCTTGTGTGAACATCTGACAGAATTAGTTCGGAAACTAGATCACTGAAATCTAGAAACGACATCGTTTGCAGACTAGTGTCGGGCAAGAACATTGATTCAGGGAGCAAATTATCAGCACCATAAGTCACGGCAGCAGCAGCAATATCGGAGGTCAAAGCAGAAGCAACATAGTCTTTCTGTTGAAATTTACGACGTCTGTTTCTGAGGATTTTATTGGGAATGTTATCCATGGTTTTAACCTTGGATTCATCAATTCTGGCAACTTGAAATGAAATCTTTACTGGTCCAGCTGATGATAATGATTTTGAAGTATTGTACCCAGCAGCAGCAGCAGAGCCCAAGTACCCCAAAAGGAGAAGCATTGAGGATAAATTTAAGGTCGATACCATTTTTGAAATTCAAATATAATGGAATAGTTATGGTACTGATTAACGATGGAACCTTGTTGAAATATTATGGGGGGTATCACTATTTCTTCGATTGAAGGGAATATTTTTAACAAGGACTGGAGAAGAATATTGTCACCACTGAATGATATATCAATATTTCAATAGTCTATATAAGCAAACACAGGCAAAATAGAAAGGATATCACTGATTGTTTAAGATATTATCACCGGCAGAACTGGCTCATATAACAACTAGGCTTAAAAAAATGAACAAAAACACAACAACAAAAACAATAATTAATATACAAAGTAATAACAAATAATATTTATCAATTCAGGAACGAGGTATAATTTTATTTATACTTTTTTCAAAAATGTGTCAGGGTTTAAATAGACGGTAATTAATTCTTCTCAGGCACAGTCTCTGCAGATCTGAACAGTATTCGATACACTGCTTTCAGGTACGTTATTCTCTTTGTTAATTTTTACACCGACTGGAAACAAAATTCAAACGGATGAGTAACAATAGGAAAGATGAATATACAAGTGCTTATAGTATTCCATATGAAAAGCCGACAAGAACACTGGAAGTTGATGTTAGCCGGGGATAGTCTGCATAGAAGGGCTTCTAAGACCTATTTTCATTTTTTAATTTTCGTCTTTCCACATTAGTACATGGTCTTATCTAAAAACAACCAATTTTCTTACTTAATTGTTCAAGAAAACACATATGTAACAACGTTCATACTGACACACAGATAACGCGTACAAAAAATCAGGACGTACCTCCATCCAATTTGTCGCGCCTGCAAGGATTGATGGTCGTGTCCAGCATGTACCCACAGACACGGGTTATGGAGGTTTTGTAGATTGTAAAATCTTTGTACAAACTTATTCTTACAATAAATACAATTCAAGGAACCACCGGCAGAAAAAAATAAAAAAAAATAACAAAGTGCAGAATAAGATAAGTCTGTGGACAAAAGCGGTTCCGTTTCAAACTACAATCTTTTTGGGTTTGGGAAAAGTTACCACAAATTGCTTTATTAATCAAAGACATCATTAATTCACTATAATACATCACCATTCGAAAAATAAGTATCGCCACCAGACGGACGGACGAATCATCATTTCTTTTGGAAAATTTTAGTCATCCCATCAACAGTATTATTCAATGTCGTCTCGACATAGTTCTTCTTAATTTCCAACGCCCTGATTTCCTCTTTCAAGTCTTTATTTTCTTTAGTCAATTCTTCGATATAGTCTTCCCCCTTCATGTTCACAAATGCTTTACCAACGCCTTTCCAGACTTTTTCGTGGGCCAATTTCTTAGTTTTCTCATCACAAAGTTCGTCAATGGTCAATTCGTTGAGCTTAATATTGTTGGTGCGTCGCTGTAATTGAACATTCACCATTTGATACTCTGCCTGGTTTTTTTGAAGTGACAAATTCATCTCCGAAAGGAGCTATGCAAATGTTAGTAAGTCGTCTTTTTTCTTTTTTCACTGTCTTGACCATAAATATTAGTCGGGATGCAATCACTTATATGAGGTATTGATAAAAGACCCTTATGGTTTTGGGACAGGTCTTCTGTTAAGATAAACCTCATTCCTCAACAAGGAAATACGGTTTTTCTGCTATCTTGACCATTGTTGTGAGGACCCTCAAATAATATCATAGATATCGCAACATCCTGAATCTACTCTTAAACCTCAAAAGACCGGTATATTTCAGGCTCGTAAACAGTTAATCTTGAAACCTACTTTCTGCAATGCTTCGGGGTTCATTGACATGATTGTTAATATTTTGTGTGAATAATAAGGCAAATTTATGTATCAAAGGAATGTGATTGAGCAGTAAACCCTGAACTTCGATAGAAATAACTGCTATATAAGAGATCAGTTTGTCGCTGATTGATGTGGTTAACTCGAAAAAAATCAAACACTGCGCTTTCTAGTTACCCGACCCAAAACCCAGTGGTGGCGAATCTTCCGCATTGGAGAAAATCAACTGAAGAACGAACTGATTCCGATATACCGAATTACTACTCACCCCAAAAAGTGTTCAACAAACTTGGTTCCTTTGTGTCAAATTCAAGACTTGGATTTGCTATTTGTCTTTTTTTTTTTTTCTTTTCCTCATTTTTTTTTTTGGGTGCTTCTTAAAATAAAAAAACTGGTGATTGCAAATCAGCTTCCATAATGTTACCCATAAACCTCCACAATCCCGCCATGAAGCTGGCCTCAATTTCAATGTTGGAAGGTTTTTCTAAAAAACTAGTTGCTTCCAAGCTATTACCAAACATTGCAAAAAATGGGGCGCTTGCTAATAAAAGAAGCTATTCGATTAATTCCTTGGTTGCTTCTCCAGGCATTGCCTTTAACCCACCAAAACTCTTTGTAAACCATCCTTATAACCTCAAATCCTCCTATCCTAGATCTTCACTTTTGAAAAGATCCCTTTCATCCACAACAAGTATCTATTCTGCTCCAAACGGAAGCTCAATGAATCATTCTGTCCTTGCTCAGAAAGAGCAGCAAGCGAATGCCAACCTTGGGAACCCCGACTTGCAAGCAGACTTCTACAGATCCTTAATTACTTCAAACTACCCTGATATTGTGATTTCCAGGTTCGAATCTCCGAACATTGCTTCAAATAACGAGTGTTTACAAATTTATACCCAGGCTTTGGAAATGGTTGGTAATCATGCTAAGGCCGCTGCTGTCAGAAACTCCGGCTTGGGAAATAATGGTGCCAACTTTATCAATGGTGCCCCTGGTATGGGTGGATTTGGTCCTAGCATGAGTGGAACTAAAAGTCAACCTATTCATGTGATTGTTGACGAATCCTTCTTGACTATTTTCTTGAAAAGTATCCGGTGGATCCTTCCTATTGCCGTTTTCAGTTTCATTGCTTACGAAATATACTCAGGATTGGGTGATGCCGGAGGAATAATTAGATCTGAGTTTGAAGGATCTAAGACCCTTGAAGTGGCCAAGAGTGATGTCAGATTCTCGGATGTTAAAGGGTGTGATGAATCCAAGGCCGAACTAGAAGAAATTGTCGAATTCCTTAAGGACCCTTCAAAATTCACTAGCCTCGGTGGTAAAATGTGCAAAGGTATCCTACTTACTGGCCCACCGGGTACCGGTAAAACCTTATTAGCCCGTGCGGTTGCTGGTGAAGCTGGGGTGCCATTCCTTTTTGTTTCTGGTTCTGAATTTGATGAAATGTACGTTGGTGTCGGTGCCCGTCGTGTCCGCGATTTATTCACCCAAGCGAAGGAAAAATCTCCTTGTATTATCTTCATTGATGAATTGGATGCTGTTGGTTCAAAGCGTCATTCTAAAGACGCTGCCCATATGAGACAAACTCTTAATCAACTTTTGGTTGAATTGGATGGATTTGAACAAAACTCTGGGGTCATCGTCATTGGTGCCACTAATTTCCCGGAAAGTTTGGATAAAGCATTGACCCGTCCTGGCCGTTTCGATAAACTAGTGACTGTTTCTTTGCCAGATATTCGTGGTCGTACTGAGATCTTGAAGCATTACCTTTCGAAAGTTGAACTTTCTCCATCGGTTGATGTGTCCTTGATTGCTCGTGGTACTACTGGTATGCTGGGTGCCGAACTTTCCTCCCTTGTTAACCAAGCTGCTGTCCACGCATCTCGTCAAAACGCCCTTTGTGTTGATTTGTCTCATTTGGAATGGGCAAAAGATAAGATTATGATGGGTGCTGAACGTAAATCTATGGTTATGACTGAAGAAACTCGTATGGCTACCGCCTATCACGAAGCTGGACACGCTCTTATGGCTATGTATACCCCAGATGCTTTCCCATTATACAAGGCTACCATTTTACCAAGAGGTCAAGCATTGGGTATCACTTTTATGTTGCCGGAAACTGATCAGGTTGATTCTACTAGAAAGCAATACTTGGCAAGAATGGATGTTGCTATGGGTGGCAAAATTGCTGAAGAATTGATTTTCGGATTAGAAGGGGTGACTTCTGGTTGTGGCAGTGATTTACAAAACGCCACTAGTGTTGCTAGAAATATGGTGATGTACGCTGGTATGGCCACTAAATTAGGACCAGTGCAACTTTCCGGTGATATCAGTTCTTGGTCTCAAAGAACCAGAGAGAAGGCTGAAGATGAAATCATTGAATTGCTTAAACAAAGTGAATCTAGAGCAAGAAAGGTGTTAATTGAAAAGAAGATTGAATTAGAAAGATTATCATTGGCACTTATGCAATATGAAACTTTGAACAAGGAAGAAATGGCCAAAGTCATCAAAGGAGAGGTTATTGATAAGGAAAAAGTGTTTACCGACGAACAATTTATCTTGAAGTTACCACATAAGAGAAAGAAGATTGGTGAAGGGGTTGTTAGTGTTAGTGATGTCGCCATGGCCACCAGTGACAATAAGGGCAAACCTGTTAATATTGGCGAGAAAAACAGTGAAAAGGGCGATGATAACAATAGTGGTAATGGTCCAGACAAACCGGAACCTGTTAGAGTATAATGATTTCTTTTTTGTTTTTTGTTTTTTTGTGGCCAATAGTTTTTTTTTTGACCTAGTGTATATAATAGTTATTCCTGATCTCGTGTGATCTCATTTTCATTTTACTTTTTTTTTTTTTGCCATCCTCTCATCTAAAACTTATTTTTATTAAATTGTATTATTTTTATGAAGAACTCTTAGGCATGTCATGAGCTATTTAAGTGTATAGTCAGATATCTCCCAATATGTCCATATGCTACTGACTTTATGCTATTATTTTGATGTCTCTCTTCCAACTGTACCTTAAGGTCAAAGTGAACAAAATTAGAAATTATTTAATTGTAGTTTATTATTATACGACATGTAGAGAATGTTGAAAAAAATAGCATCTAGGGTATGCTAATTATCAAGATTGTATATACGTGCACGTGACACGGTCAAATTTTTGGAAAACTTTTTTCAGTCGAAGCTTCATATGTTGGAATATGTTACCTGGAGAGGTGTATTATAGGTATTGATATTTATCTGGGAAATCTAATATAAACTGGTTAAGAGAATCGAAGGAAATCGGAACCTTTGACTAATAGTTTAGAGTTATATAAACAGGAGAACAGCAGGAAATATCCAATAAATTTAATATTTTTCACACAACTAATTATAACTCCTCATCACCACAATAATCACACAATGTCAGCAAGCCGCGCCACTCGCAACTTGACCCATATACTATCCATTCTGTCTCCTTCGAATAAGGCTTCGATCATAAAGCTTCCACCATTGATCACCGATGTGTCATTGACTTTCAAGAAGAAGAACTCAGATGGGCATATGGGGATCCGGAAATTCTGGCAAAACTACTTGCCAACCATCAAGTTTTACAACCCAAGTTTGCCAATGAACGTGACCCGTATCACCTTGAATGAAATCGACACCAAAAAGGCCAGAGGTGTCAAGGACCTTCCAGCGGATTCTGAAGAGGCCAAGAAATTGGAAAGCGACATCAAATTGTTGGCTAAATGTCCTGCTAAGATAACCATCAGTTATCAAGGCGGTAAATCCGTCGAATTGGATTGCAAATGGAAAAGATCAGAAGCCATTTTGGAAGAATTCACAAAGCTCACCAAGGCTGAGCCGGTAGCTGAAGAAGAAATCTTCAAATTTGGTGAGTCGAAATGAGAGAATTAGAATTCATATTTGGAAAGGAAAAAAAAAAAACATGAAAATGAAATAAATAAATAAAATGCCACTTTGATTGAATGTGATTAATATTATTTTAAACAGATCTTCAAAAGGGTAATGATGTGGAAGATATTCTAGCTGGTGAATGGGGATAGAAAAAGGAGATGTTCTTGTTATTTTTTCTTTTTCTTGGTCGCTATACTTTGTTTCAAAGATCATTGGTAAATAGTGTGAAACAGAAGACATCTCTGATAGAGACAGTACGATTTCGTGCTGTACTTTATTATTTTTTTTTTCACTATCGAAAGAATTGAATGTAAAATACTTGTGAATAGAACATGTTAGTTGATATTGTTTAAAATTGGTTAATATCCAATTATTGTAATCTCCTCTTGCAAATGATATATACGATAAGTTTCTCAAATGTCTTCTGTCTGATTCAAATCAAACAATCACTAAAGAGCACAAAATACATATTCTACAATAGTTCTTGCAAAACAAATCATAAAAATGAATTAGTAATTATATATACAGGACATTAACTAACGTAACATATGACAGCCATTCTATAACATTTTCAAGCCGCATATTGAGCGATTAAACAGTATCAAATCAGCCCCTTCAAATTCTTTGACAGACTGAGAAAAAGCTGCTTTATTTCTCAAACTTTCACCAATAATAGTATTGGTTATGATGATAATTATAATAATAATAACGATAATAATAATAAAACTTCAGTGGTTTGCTCAAGATTTTATTCTATTTTATTTTATTTTATTTTTTTTTTTTGTTCTTTTTTTCCTTTTCTTCTTTGAATGGTGTTCCATCTTAAATGATCTCAACCACCCACATTCACACCTTTTTTTCCCTTACTTAGATGACCTTTGGAGCCAAAGTTGCGATTTTACTAAACTCTTTCTTGACTTCCTTAGCGACAGCCCCGCTGATTCTGGTACCAATCACATCCTGGTTGTTCTTGTTTATCAAAACACATGCATTGTCGTCGAACTTGATCCATGATCCGTCTGGTCTTCTGAAGTTTTGCTTCTGTCTGACAACCACAGCGTGGACAATGTCCCCTTTCTTCACACGGTTGGCGTTTGTGGCCCCAGTGATGACGGAAGTCAAAGGTCTAGCCTTCTGGACAACAACGACAATCTTATCGCCTAACTGCGCGTGGTTCTTAGGCGACTTCCTGAGCACCTTGATACATTCTGCAAGTTGTGCCCCACTGTTGTCGATGACATTAAGCATAGATTTCAAGTAAATCATTTTGTGTGTTTCTGTGTGTATATAGATAGTCCTATATCTCTTTCTTTCCCTTTCCATCATCAAAATTTTTCAAATGGGTTTTTTTCCCCCAAAGAAAAAAAAAGTGTCGTCTTCCTCCACGTGACAAGAGGTTTTTGCCAATAAAATCAACAGAACCCCAAGAACCACCGTCATTTGATATTATTGTCGGTGATATATAAAGGGTCCAACCGATAATGAAATTTCCCAATTTGCGCTCGATATTCTCATCTTTCAGAACAGAAGAAGAGGAGACAAAATACTCGAGACGAGCCGTAAGTTTTTTTTATTGTTGTTGCTTGCTTGTTGTTTTTTTTTGGCGGATGGATTATCTGTGTATAGTTGCTAATTCATGTTACTAACCACTGCGATGAAAAGTTTTTCAATTTCTTAGGATTCTTGGGCACTTGTGTATTATTCTCGTTCTTTTCACAAAAGTTGTCTATCAAATATGATAGTTGATACGTTGATTCCCAGCAGCATCGCCAAACCTACAGCAACCTTCGCACGTCAATGATATTCTCAATATTACGACGATGATGATATTGGCATCTTTTTTTATCTATACTTTCCGCTCAATAACGTGCACTGTTAAGGTCTCGTGGTTGCTGGTTATTATGGCTGGTGTATTGGTGTGACGTTGGTGACCCCAGAGTTGCGATCCAGAAAAATTCCCGTCTCCGCCTGTACCATATCTCATCTCATCTCATCTCACCTCATCTCATGTCGTTGACCATCCACAGGGATTTTTACACAACAATTGCGTTTTCTTTGCATATTCCGTTCTTGTGTTCCCACATCTAATTGATCAGTTTTTTTTTCTCTTCCAGAACTATTCCCTGGTGTGTTAATTCTCATCACCCAGTATTGTTCTTAGTACTAATTGCATCCTGGGCTGTATTTCTTGATATATGTATATGATCATTGTGCAATGAGTTGATGTAAAATAACAGAAACAAAAGAAAACCAAAAACAATGTGGTGGACATCTCTTGCTCAAAAGACTGAGGAGGATAGTTGGCCAAAAACTGAATCTTCGGCAACCTCGTCAAATGCATCAATATCTGATTCCTTCCTTTCAACCAGCCTAGGAAAAGAATATGATCACGAATACGATTATGAATCTTTACCAGAAGGATCTTCTCTTCTTACTCAATTGACAGCTGGGGCATTTGCCGGGATATTGGAGCATACCGTTATGTATCCGGTCGACGTTATCAAGACAAGGAATCAGGTTTATCTCGAACAAAAGCCTCCTTCTACAGGATTAAATGACTTGAAATCAACCCTAAAACCATCGGGGCCTATAGACAAGATTCCAACCTCCACAAAAAACCATCTTCTTCACAAGTCAGGAATCATACGCTCTCTCTACAAAATATCTACCACTGAAGGCCCCACTGCTCTTTGGAGAGGGGTATCCCTGATAATTGTTGGAGCTGGCCCAGCCCATGCCGTATATTTTACAGTTTTTGAGTATGTCAAGACTACACTAGTGTCATATTTTGGAAAAGACAGTTTACGAGTAAAAAGCTCATTTATTGTTACCCATGAAAACCATCCCTTAATTGCCAGCATTGGTGGTATTGCCGCAACGACTGCCAGTGACTTCTTCATGACTCCTTTTGATATTTTAAAACAAAGAATGCAAATTGAAAAATCCTTGGAGATGAAAACTCCCCCAGAGAATTATTCAATCGCCGCAAAAAAATCACCACGGACCCCGCTCTTACATACCATTCGTTCTATCATCAAAAATGAGGGCCCATTGACATTTTGGGTGTCATATCCCGCTACATTGTTGTTGAACGTTCCCGCTGCTGCATTGAACTTTGGGGTGTATGAGTATATGTCTCTTATTTTGCGTCCTATTCTTGATCCCATAGTCGCTGGAGAATCCAGACCGGGTGATTCTTCCAAACGTAGCCGCTCAAAGGAGCACAAGCATCTATATAATCCACTCCTTCATTGTGTTAGCGGGACCTTTGCCGGAGTTGTATCTTCTGCACTTACAAATCCGTTGGACGTTGTGAAAACTTTTCTTCAAACCCAATATCTTTCTCAGGATCCAAATATTAGGACGGTCCATGGACTGTGGTGGACGGTGGTCAAATTCTTGAGCAAGAAAGAAAATGGTGGATACAGAAATTTTTCTAGAGGACTAAGAGCGAGAATCGTGGTTTGCGCTCCGGGTATTGGTGTCAGTTGGGTAGGTTATGAAATGGCAAAGTGGTTTCTAACTTAAAGTTATTCGAGGTTCAGGTGACAAAGATTCAGAGACTTAGCTTATTTGTGTGACCAAGAATTATTTCTTCCCTCTATAGTACCTTGTAAAGTGCGTTAATCAGCGATATATTTGCGCCTCTATTGACATGATTCATAAGGTACTCTTGTGGGCAATGACTCTCCTGGTTTAATAACTGGATCTTTTTTTTTTTTTTTACTAGCACTATTGCATATTGTACTTTTGAATTTTTTGCTATCTTCCCCTCAAGTTCATCATTTAGATATCATTACTGACGGAAGTACATGATCAAAAAACAATATATATGAAATTATTCTTTAGTCAGTGCTACCCCCTTTTGTTGACCTTATAATCCAAATCTTGTAAAGAAATGGTAGAGATTTTTCGTCATTTAATTTTTTAGGAAGTAAACTTTGCAGTGTAACTTTGCGTCATAAAAACACACGTATGTTTGTCAAATAAGTAAATGAAAGATACTTCTATGAATTGTTCTAAAGAAGTTCGAGTTCATTTAGTTCTGAGGGAGTTTCCGAGCTTGATGCTCATGAGTTTTCAGAAAAGTGTGATGCGCAACAACAAGATCAAAAAAAAAAAATAAGAAATAAAATAAAACAGGGAAATAACTTTTGATTCTCCTGTCTTAAGTCCAATATTCAGTTTACACTATATTGTGCCTGGGTGAACTTCCTCCCAAAAAATCGCACCTTTTGATGCTGAACCATATATTTGCCCAGAAATATTATGTGCGGCCCTTGGAATGCGCAATGGGGAAAAGAGCATCCACAACCACACCATAACGGATAGAGTTTTATTTTTTATCATTTCATTTTTCATTCTAGTTAATGATAACTTTAATTGTTCCAAAGTTTTACCAAGTTAACGTTAGCACTTAGAGCAGCAAAAATAGAAAAGAATAGCTACCAATGTTTGGGCGGACGCCCTTCGTTATCACTTGGCTAGTCCGTGCATAAACACCGACATCCCGTAATATCGTACTTGGAAATAGCTCTTGGAGGCCCACTCCTATTTCTGGGCTTGAAACTTGAATATTCCAAGAGTTTTGTGTGCCCTGTGAAAGTTTGTGCCAAGGAAGTACAGTAAATGAAGAGAGTTGGGTGATGGGATATATAAAAAGCTCGATGTTTTGCAATTTGAATGTATAGAGTTGGTTGTTAATGATTTTTTATCATCATTATCCTCCTCTTTTTTTCAATTCTCTCTTCTTTTATTTTGCTACTGCCTATAATATGAAATTATCTTCTTCTGTTCTTCTTTCAGTGCTTGCCACTCTTTCCTCCAGCACTTTAGCTGCCCCAACTAAACAGGTTCCTCTTAAGATTGACTTTAGTGTTGAACGTACTTCCAAAGCCCCACAATCCGGTATTCTTTCCAGAGTTGTAGCTTCTGGTGTTGCTCTTGAGCTTGAAAACCAATATTCCATGTATATTGCTGAAATCGAACTCGGTACTCCGGCACAAAAGGTCAGAGTTGATGTCGATACTGGCTCTTCCGACCTTTGGGTCCCAGGTGCTGGCACCTCCAGTTCTTATGGTACTTACGATAACAGCAAGTCATCCACTTACTCTAAGGTCAAGGACGGTTTTGCCATCTCTTACGGTGATGGTTCCAATGCCAAGGGTAACTGGGCCAATGAAACTATGACTTTAGGGGGGGTTACTGTCACCGATTTCATGTTTGGTGACGCTACCACCCAAACTGCCGGTGAAGGTGTTTTCGGTATTGGTATGACTGGAAATGAAGCCTCTGCTTGGGGTTCTTCCGGATTCACGTATGATAACTTCCCAGTGCAATTGAAAAACCAAGGATTTATCAACAATGTCGGCTACTCTTTGTACTTGAATTCCCTTAGTGCTGACTCTGGTTCCGTTTTATTCGGTGCCATTGACAAAGCTAAATATTCCGGAGATTTGAAGACCTTGAAATTGGTTTCTATCGATGATTCTGGCTCCGAAGTCGATTCTCCAGTCGCCTTCTTTGTTGAATTAGATAGCATTACCGCTGGTGGTAAGCGCCTTGCCAGTAAATCTTATCCAGCTTTGTTGGACTCTGGTACTACCTTGATCTATGCTCCAGAAGCCATTGCTGATGCCATTGGTTCCAAGTACGGTAAATACAATAAGAGTTACGGTGGTTACGCTACCAGCTGTTCCTCTAAAGGCGATGACTTCAGCTTCACTTTCGAAAACAAGACCATCACCGTTCCTTGGGAAGACTTGTTGTTCAAGGTTGACGATGCTGGAAAAGAATGTTTAGTTGGTGTTCTCTCCTCTGGCTCTAACTATTACATTTTGGGGGATGGTTTCTTGAGATCTTCTTACATCTATTACGATTTGGAAAACAACGAAGTTCAAATCGGTCAAGCTAAATATACTGAGGAGTCAGACATTCAATTGGTTTAAGCTATTTTCTAAGTGATATATGCTTTGGCTAATTTCCACTTTTTATTTTCAATTCTTTGCTTCTCTTTTTACTTTACTTATTTTTTCCTCAGTGATCTTTCAATTCTTCTATTCAATATTGTTCTACCAGTTCGCTTTCAAATAAACACTATGTCTTTTCGAATACCAAAAAAGAAAATATATATGTAAACTCATCCTTCTTAACCATTCAACAATAACCATAATCATTCTTCTATAAACAATCACCCTAATAATTCCATAGAACAATAATTTATAATCCATGGTCGTCAAAATCCGTCGCAAACCTCATCCGCACCCGTGACGGCACCGGCCTGACGCTTTTTTTTTTCTTATCTCTCTATCTCTAAACACTTTTTTGACATTTAAATTGAACCATCGCTGGCAATTATTAGGCTCATCATAGAACACACAAACACCCCCCACAGCTTTTGTTCTATTTGCTTTTCCTTCTGCTAAGCGCTGCTTTATACTCGTCTCATTTATGCTCAGCCAGAAAGATAATAACTGCCTGGAGAACACGGATCTCTTAGTCCGCACAACGACCAATACTAATAATAGCTACATGACTGGTGACCTCGAATCTGGAAGACGATTTTCTGCCACTTCGTCAGGCTCAGCTCCATCTTATGGGAAACACTCTGGCTCCACTAACCCGACCAGAGACAAGGTTGTTTATTACCGCACTATTTGGGGCAAAAAATACCAATTGACCCTCCACCAACTTCAATATCTTACCTTCGTTCTCATTGGGGTTGCTCTCCTTTGGCCTTGGAATTGCTTCCTTTCAGCTAGTGAATACTATACTACAAGATTCACGAAGACCAAGGGTGAGGGCTATGCGAGGATATACTCTTCTACGATGATGTCTGTGTCTACAATTGCTCAACTTGCCTTCAATTACTACCTTTCTCAGCGTCAGAATGGTGCCAACTACTATAAGAGATTTATCAGTGGTCAAGTCACTAATAGTTTAATTTTTTTGATCATGGCCTCCTCGTGTGTTGCTTTCTTGGGCATCAAGCCAGGCCCATTTTTCGCGTTGTTGATGGTGATGATCTTGGGAAGTTCCCTCAGTTGTTGCAGCTCTCAGAATGGTTCTATGGCTATTGTTAACATCTATGGACCATTATACGCCCAAGGATTGATGGTGGGCCAAGCAATTGCTGGGGTCTTGCCGCTGATTTCTCTCATCGCTTCAATAATAATTGTTGGTGAAAAACCCCAAGTTGAACATGTGGAAAAAAATTACGGGGTTATGACATATTATTTGACCAGTACAGTGGTCTCATGTTTATCTTTGGTTGGGTTTTTAGCCTTCATCTACAAGTATGCTTTTGAGGGCTCAACTGTAGAAGATCACAGTGACCACCATCATTATGTTCAATTGGTTGATGAATCAGGAGATGTAGACAATCAATTAATCCAGGAAAATGAAGAAGAGTTTTTAGCAAGAGATGAAGAAGGACACCATAATAACTCACAGCATGTTCCTTTTAGCTATCTTTTCTCCAAACTTAATTACATTGTGATTACTTTGGTGCTTGTGTTTGTGGTATCTTTAATTTTCCCAGTATTTGCCTCCAATATTGAATCAGTGAATAAGCCAGAAGGTGAGGATATCAGCAATGGCATTCATTTCAGTAATTCAAATATTTTCATCCCATTGGCTTTCATGGTTTGGAATATTGGGGATTTGGTTGGCCGTGTCGTTTGCGGGTATGAGTTTTTTCAAATTCACAATGAAAAGTCCATGTTGATATATTCCATTGCCAGAAGTTTATTTATTCCACTTCTCTTTATATGCAACCTTAATGACAGTGCCTCTTCATCTAATAATCATGGCCCACCTCTCTTGAATTCGGACGTGGTTTATTTGTTCATTCAATTCATGTACGGTGCTACAAATGGACATTTGTGCTCCAATTGTTTTATGAACGTTGGTCCTAAATTTACTAAAGATGAAGAAAAGAAGGCTGCTGGTGGTTTCACTACCGTGTTTTTAAGTATTGGTTTGGCAGTAGGTAGCGTTTGTAGCTACATTTTTGTTGCATTAATTGGATAAGTAATAAATAAGTCCAAAAAATAGCAAAGAAAGGTCTCCAATGCCTTTCAAAATCGTTCGGGATAGGCTCATCCGTATTTTATTTGGAAAATATTTGAGCAGGTTCTATATTCGAAGAAGAGAAAAAAAGAACTTCTTACCAAAAGCTCGTCAGTTTAACTATTATCGATTATTTTTTTAATTTATTTTTTTTTCTTCATTATTTCCTTAGTTGCATTCAATCATGATTATGTTTTGTTTTTGTGTTTCAGATTTTTGTTTAGAAAACTTTTCACTTTATGGCTCTACGTTATTGTGGGGGTTTTGGGGATTACTTCATTATTCATCTTTTATAGATCAGATAAAGTTACGAGAACAAATGATTATTTTCACATTCTAAATGATTTTTTTTTTTTTTTGCGAATTTTGGAGACGTTTTTGCGTTTCTCCATCTGATTCCGATGTAAAGAAAATAGGAATTAGGCGTATTTTCTCCAATATATCTTTCAGAAAATAACTGAATATTGTTAACTCTGCTCTCCCTAATAGAGTTATTACAAAACAAAAGTAAATATATATAAACATTGTTGATTTAAATTTTGAATGAGATGAATTCCAGAGACATTGTCTGTTGAAGGAAACAGAACTGAACGAAAAATTTGTTCTAAAAAAGGTAAAAAAGAAATAAAATGAATGGCACAAAAAAAAAAATCTAAATTATTATATCAAAAACAAGCAAGAACTGAAGACTACTGAAAAAGCCAATAAGAATCCGCTAATGCCTTTACCTGGAGCAGATCCAACGAGATCGACGATAGAGGCATTAGAAGAATTGGAAGAGGCAGATTGAATAGCGTAACTGGATGAGGAATATTCTAAAGTAGAAGCAGTGGCATCTAGAGTTGAAGCATGGCTGGCCGTGGATGAGTATTTGGTGGTAGAAGCAGTGGCAGCTGAAGTCGCAGAACTAGTCTCAGTGGTATCTGATTTTGTAGTAGCAGCAGTATAAGATGAAGCAGATTCGGTGGAACTGGTGGTGATCGCGTTAATAGTAGTACCATAAGCATCAAGGGTGGATTCGGAACTTTTTGTAGTACTAGTACTAGCAGCAGAAACACTGGAGGAAGTGGTAATTGAAGTGGTAGAAGAGCTGGAAGAAGTAGTACTGGAGGACTTTTCTTCGGCAGTTAAAGGACAATAAGTAGTGTACAGAGTAACCATATCATCAACTGTCTTAGTAACAACCGCAACACCGGTAGTAAAGGTTGAGCCACTAGAAGTAATGACGGTAGTAGAGCTTGCCTTAACAGTGGAAGAAGTGATAGAAGAGCTGGAGGAAGTAGTACTGGAGGACTTTTCTTCGGCAGTTAAAGGACAATAAGTAGTGTACAGAGTAACCACATCATCAACTGTCTTGGTAACAACTGCAACACCAGTAGTAATGGTTGAGCCACTAGAAGTGATCACAGTAGTAGAGCTTGCCTTGACAGTAGAAGAAGTAGTAGAAGAGCTAGAGGTCTTCAGAGAGCTAGAACTAGTACTGGAGGACTTTTCTTCGGCAGTTAAAGGACAATAAGTGGTGTACAGAGTAACCACATTATCAACTGTCTTAGTAACAACCGCAACACCGGTAGTAATGGTTGAGCCACTAGAAGTAATGACGGTAGTAGAGCTTGCCTTGACAGTAGAAGAAGTAGTAGAAGAGCTAGAGGTCTTCAGAGAGCTAGAACTAGTACTAGAAGACTTTTTTTCGGCAGTCAAAGGACAATAAGTGGTGTACAGAGTAACCACATTATCAACTGTCTTAGTAACAACCGCAACACCGGTAGTAATGGTTGAGCCACTAGAAGTAATGACGGTAGTAGAGCTTGCCTTAACAGTGGAAGAAGTAGTAGAGCTTGTCTTAGCAGTTGAAGAAGTTGTAGAGCTTGTCTTAGCAGTTGAAGAAGTTGTAGAGCTTGTCTTAACAGTAGAAGAAGTTTTCATGGTGCTATGAGAGGTGCTACTAGAAGTAGTACTAGAAGACTTAGATTTTTCTTCTGCAGTCAAAGGACAATAAGTAGTGTACTGAGTAATTATGTCGTCAACTGTTGTGACGAAAACACCAACACCTGTAGTAATGGTTGATCCACTAGAAGTGATTACAGTGGTAGAACTTGCCTTGACAGTGGAAGAAGTTGTTGTGGTAGCTTTAGATGATGAAGTTGTTGAGGTGGTTTTAGATGATGAAGTGGAGGAAGTTGTGCTATAAGGATTGGTTGTCAAAGTATCAAGACCAAGAGCGTTGGTAGAAACTGAAACAGCAGAAACAGCAGAGTTATTCTCAATCTCAATTTCATCAGCACCATAATCACTCTTGGAAGTCATTTCTTTTATATAGGCACTCACATCACTACCAGTTGAGGCACCGGATACATCTTCAACTCTGAAATTTAATGTGGATGGCACATTATACGGATATAACGCAGCAAAAGTAGTGTTCTTCTTATCGTAAGCAATGGACCCAATAACTTTTCCATCAAACAAATATTTCACCGAAACATCATCCCATTCAATGGCATATTCATGGAAGGCCTCCGATAATGTAACACCAGTGTCATAACGGGCAATTTCATAAGTGGAAAAAAAGACAAGAACCTCGGTTGGACTATAACCAGAAACCTCGATTCCTAAAACGGTATTGGCAGAAGAGACTTTGAAAGAAGTCAAACTGTAGCCCTTAGCTGGTTGGTAAATGGCAGAATGACTCCCGTATAAAACATCGAATTTTGAAGTGATGGTAGAACTTGATCCTGAAGTACTTTTCATAGTTAAGGCAGTACCGTTCTTTCCACGTACTGGAGCATCACCACCGCCAGTCGTAGCATGACTAAACCTTGAGTCGAATTGGTTTACCGAGGCATCACTTGAGAAATCGATATAAATGGTGTCTTTTGTTCCAACACTAGTCACAGTGTATGTGGAGACCGACGATATGCATAGTGCGAGTATTAAAGATATTAATGAATGAATCATCTTTGAATGCTTTAATATGTTATCAATTAAGGATACCAAGAGAGAAGTAAAAAGAAATAAGCTTCAGTCCATTTTAAATTGTAGATATCATCGAACATTATATATAATTTTCCGGATATCAGTAGAGTTTCTTATTACCACAAATTTGCTGCGCACTTTGAAACCTTTTATGCGTGTCATATTGAAAATGATGTAGCAGATTTTTTGGGCTGCGAATAGTAATTTGTTTAGTACGGGACTTATCTATTTATAAACAATAGCAAAAGCCTTCTAGTGATACTGGAAAAGCCATAAACTGACACTGGGGAGGCCATATAAATGGTATTTATGTTTATTGTCTGGGACTGTTTCGTTTTGTTTCGCTAAGCAAATGGGAAGCATGTAAGCCGAGTTTTTGTATTGATGTATCATTTCCAAAGATGGATGAATGGATACATGTCAAGTTTTGGGTTATTATGTTCACCCATATATCTATTTTAATTTTTATTTTTTTAGTTGATAAGGCACCATATGTATTACTTTTATGTAAATCTGGAACATAATACATCACATATTGAAACACTGTTCCTCAGAGATGTTGAAACGTGCCAAGTGAAAACGAGGGTTAATGCTAAAATATTATAACATCCTTGTAAATTGAACTTTATGATCATGGTCATAGAAAAAAAAAATGATACTGAACCCCTAGAAAGAGAAAATATTACTTAATAGTTTCTTTTTTCATCGTTTAAAAATAACGACCTAGTAGTAGGGTAGAGATCATTTAAGAGATAAGCAGCATTTAAAAAAACAGTTCACACTAGCTTTGATGCAAGATTTAAATAATAACGAATTTTCAGCTTCATTTTGTTATTTTTATGATAAATGACATTTATTAAACACTTCTCCCCTATTTATATCTTCTAACACCAACTTTCTTGCCGGTCTAAAGGGCTTCTAAGTGTAAAATCGTGTGCGAACTTTGATCTCAAAAGATATTCTCACGGACCGATTAGAAAACGGTAAAACATAATAAAGGTTACTAAATTCATGATGAGATAAACTCCTTTAATGAAAACTGTTGTACGTATAATGTACTAGTATTGTGCTATTCCTCATAGAAGAACAGTACTTTCGAATTGACAATTTTTCCATTTTTAATTTCATAGTACATTATTACAGGACGTATACCTAGAATATCATGAATGAATTACACCAAACATAGCTTTTTTCACATTTTATTGAATGCTACTAAACTATTTATTTGATAAATATCAAATATGTTTGGAACCAACACTCCAACAATCCAGTGGAGAGGAAAGCAGGTGCAAGAACTACATCGTGCAAATACACATACACGCCGCTGAATAAAAACACAAGCTACCTAAAAAAAGATCATAACAAAAAAGAAATCATTGAGAAAGAATGAGGATGCTGGAAATCGAATTTTCTTTTTTTTTTTTATGTGGAAAAATTTGAATTTGATCTTTCAGCTTTTGTGCTGGCAGCTTACGTGGCAGATAAGATACGTCAACTCAAATGGCTCTACTTGATAAAAAAAGTAAAACAAATCTTTCTTTTTCTTTTCTATTTCCTTTTTATAGTTTACCATACGGATACAGAAGTATTATTTATGGGTCATACGCCCATCAAAAAACAATTGTGTAGCAAAAGATCTTTAAATAATTGTTTTGCTAACACCGCACAACACTTTTATGTTTGCTACCTTTTAGATTTTTTTATTTTTTTTTCTGATGGTTTTTAAAAAACGAGATTCTCAAGTTCCAATTAGAGGTAAGATACGAATATAATTGAACCCTGAAATTAGAAAGAGAGGAGGTTGTCGTGGTAATTTCTGTATGCTGAAAGTAGTAACTGCGCTACCAAATCTGGGGTGTTTCAGTAACGGGATACTGTGCATAAGTCAAATCAAGCCTGACATGGGGATAAATAGATCCATATGCACAAATAAATATTGGGGGATATCAAGATATATTTTTTTAACATATGTTTTTCATTTACCTCCGCTAAACATTTCAGAAAAAAAAAATTCAAGCCATCATTAAATGATGATCATTCAACACTGTCTTAGTGCCTTTTTGGCATTCTCCACAGCTTCCGCTTATTTGGATTTTGGCGTTGGAACAACAGATTTATTGTACTTCGAGCTCAGCAAATCCACATCTCCTTTCAGCTCCTTGTTCACTTCTAATTCAAGCATCTCTCCGGTGCTTCAAGCAGCAGACGTTCAACTATCAATCAATGATGTTGGATCTTCAAGTTCGGCAAGCATCACATCCAAGTTCAGCATTCTTTATGGTGAGGCAACCGCAATTTTTCAAGCAGCAAAAGGTGACACCTCAACAAGCTTCCTGCTTATGGGATCAAATACAGAAATGACAATTGAAGTGTTGGGTAGTGATCCAAAAAAAGTGGTTGCTATTTTAGGTGGAAAGACCCTAGCCACTTATAATACCAACGTCGACATGACTGAAGACTTCCATGAATACACCATTGATTACACTCCAACTGAAATGTATTTTGCTATTGATGATACCATTATTGCCAGTGTCACTTCCGGCGAATCCAACTATCCTAATTTTGATCCTGCAAGTTTAAATTTTGTCATCACTGACAAAACGGGATCAGCCACAGATGACCAAGTTAGTGGATACCTTAGGGAATTTAAGGTGATTGATAGTAGCGGAGGTTACTGTTTTACTGGTGATAAGGGCAAGTCAGCTAGTATTGGTACTAACACTGTTTGTAGCTACGGATCTACCACCAGTACTAATAACTTGAAGTTGAGCACTTACACTGCTTCAGCTACTATGTCAGCTTCTAGCACAAAAGCAACAACAATAAAAGTATCCACTACCTCTAGCCATAGCTCTACAAGCTCCAGCACTAAAAAGAGTATGTCCACCACAACGTCGCACTCCAATACCACCACTTCTCACTCTATTAAAACCACTTCTCACTCCAATGCTACCACTTCTCACTCTATTAAAACCACTTCTCACTCCAATGCCACAACTTCTGCTTCATTGACTAAATCAACTATAACGTCAACATCTGGTTATGGAAATTCAACTAGTACTAGTTTGAAAAATTCGACCATTATTTCTGGAACCACTTGTGGAAATACATCGATTTCAAAAACTTCTACAAGACTGACCAGTACAGACTATGTCGAGGATGATACTACCGTTGTTAAAACAGTCACATCATGTGAACATGAAGCTTGCTCGAAAGCGGAAATCACCACCGTTATATCAGACTATATTGCTTTAAGTACAGTATCCGTTCATTCCACTACTCACGTTAAAGTCACAGTGACTTCAACCAATTCATACCCGGTCACGGTTGTCGTCACAAAGACTTCAAGCACAGAATCTGAAGAGACATCAACAAGGCAAGCAGCAGTAGCAGAAAGTTCCCAGACCTTGGAGGCAACAGATTCCGTGGTACTGGGTTCACTGTCTGTTTCTTCATCTGTCATTCCATCAAGTACAGAAGAAAGTTCCCATACCTCAACAACTACTTCTATTGCAAATTTCTCCCTGGGTCATACTACAAAATCAACAACTGATACGAAACACTCATTGGCGGCTACGGGATCCGTCTCAGCGTCTTCAACTAGTTCTTCAACCCACATTAATGACACCTCTATTTATATTGGTGCTGGTATGGCCTCTAAATATATTGGCAACTCTTTTACCGTGATGATCACATTTTTCATTTCTCTCTTTTATATGCTTTAGAAAATTTTAGAAATCCCCTCAGCGTTTTATTTGATATATTTTTTTCCCCCTTCCTTTATTTAGATTGTTATAGAGAAAATAAACTGTTTACTTCAATTCTTTTATCCAAATGATATTTAGGTGCAACACCCCCAACGCGTAGTCTTCTAAAAAAGAAATATTTTCACGCGTCGTTAAAGCGGAAGCAAAAAAAAAAGGGAATCTACTACTTTTATGATCCCAATTTTTTAATCTGCCCAGTATATATCCAGCTGGTGTGTTATAAAATCAGCGTTTCATTTATTTTACAAAAGTTTGATATTGGCTGTCTCAGTTATCAGATCAAAGTTGAGAATTTTGGGCAAAACATCATCATGGGTATCAAAGGTCTCAACAGATTGATCGCGGACAATGTTCCATCTGCTATCAAGTCTGCCGAAATGAAAACATTTTTTGGCCGTAAAGTTGCAATTGATGCCTCCATGTGTCTTTATCAATATTTGATTGCTGTTCGTCAATCTGATGGGTCACAATTGACGAATGAAGAAGGTCAAACCACTTCTCACTTATCGGGGTTCTTCTATCGTACAATCAGAATGGTTGAAAATGGATTGAAACCTATGTATGTTTTTGATGGTAAACCACCAGAATTGAAAGCCCATGAGTTGTCTAAACGTACTGAACGTAAAAAAGCTGCTGAGGAAGAAATCGAAAAGATAAAAGAAACTGCTAGTGCTGAGGAGCTTTCGAAGTTTCAAAGACGTACTGTCCGTGCCACAAGAGAGCAGAACGAGGAGGTGAAAGAATTGCTTAAACTAATGGGTATACCATATGTAGAGGCCCCGTGTGAAGCTGAAGCTCAATGTGCAGAGTTAGCTAGTGCTGGGAAAGTGTATGCTGCTGCTTCTGAAGATATGGATACTTTATGTTATGGTCCACCATATCTACTTAGACATTTGACTTATGCAGAATCGAGAAAAATTCCTATAGATGAAGTTGCCGCTGGTATCGTCGTGGAAGGATTGGAGTTGACAAGGGAAAGCTTTATCGATTTGTGTATTCTATTAGGTTGTGACTATTGTGAAACTATCAAGGGAATTGGCCCAGTAAATGCTTTGAAATTGATTAAAGAGCATGGATCTATTGAGAAAATTCTACAAGTGATGGAAGAAAACCCAGCCAAATATGCGAAAAATGTGGTTCCTGAAGGTTGGCTATACAAAGAGGCAAGAGAATTATTTTTGAATCCAGAAGTCATAGATGGTAGCACCATTGATTTGAAATGGAACCAACCAGATCTAGAGGGGCTAATAAAATTCATGTGTGAAAAGAATGGATTTAGTGAAGAGAGAATTAAGAATGGGGCAGCAAAGCTATCTAAGGGAGCTAAGAGCGGAGTTCAAGGAAGACTTGACAGTTTTTTTAAAGTTAAAGCTGGTTCCGCTACCAAAAGTGTTGCTGTGAAAAAGGCCGCAGCAAGTCTGAAGGTCACCAAGGCAAAGGTGAAAACTAGCTTCAGAAAAGGTAAACGATAAGTTATATGTTACCAATTTAATTCTTTATGTATATTAGTTATTTTTCTTTATTTTACAAATTCTTTATTTATTCACTTTTACGGTGTAGTTGCTCGTATCAGAGATCTTACGATTTTCTACCTCTTTATTATCACTTTGGTCTCGCCTGAATCTATATTTAAGGTAAAAAAAAAGCACTATTGGAAAGAGATTTCTGGGTGATAGTAGACTGGACAATTCCAATATGATCTTTTGACAGTATCCCATACTCCAACATCTTGTTTTTCAGCATTCATTTTTTTATCTTCCTTATCTGCATCAACATCAATAGATTCATATTTTACATCTAGCCCATAATCAGCCAAATCCAAAGTGACAATACGGCAATAGACATCATATACAACTTGACGATCCGCACCTAATCCATTGAAGAACGAAATGATTCCATTTGGTTTGAGTAATCCAATCAAAAGATCGAAAAGTTGTGGGTACATATCTGGATGATAGTGTTCACTGAAAGTATCGTAGTAAGCACCGTTGAAGAAAACTTCGCGTTCATCGAGAAGTTTACTTAATTGATCTTGCCATTTTCCAGCAAGAATCTTCACGGTTGGCTTATCATACCAGCCATCGTTTTTAATCTTTACAAGGACATCTGGATGAGCCTCACAAATATAATGATTGATCTTAAGATGTGGGTGTGTTTTGAGTAATGAAGAAATACGTTCTTGGATAAATGTATCAATGATCCCCATCCCAAACCCAATATTAAGGAGATTTATTTCTTCATCAGAATCAGCAGAGAGTTCTTCTGGCGATATACCTTTGAAAAGGGTATCACATCCAAGTTTCATAAGCTTGGTTTCCCAATTCATCATTACACCATCTTTGTTGTCTGCAGTTATAAGGGCGTTATCATTATATTCAAGCTTTGTATTAAGGTAAGTTGCTCTGTCATCCACAGGGTCATTAATTTGCTCAACTACTTCTTGATTTGATTGTTGGTATTCTTCTTCAGGAACAGCTTCTTCAACCAAATCTGGGATCTCTTCGTCATCATCTTCATCTTCGTCATCATCTTCGTCATCGTCATCATCCCCACCCATGAGGAAATCCAATCCACTATCTTGTAGTTTTCTAAATAATAATTCACTTCTAACACCTGCCTCCACAATTTGGTCATATAGCTGTAGATTAGTCAAACCACGATCTACTAGTATACAGCCAGGGGTCTTGTCATTATAATCAACCAAGTTCCAAGCCAATCCTGCCAATAACAAACTTTCAACCATGGAACTCACCACTTGAAGTTCCTCGGCAGTACCATTTGAAGGTAAATTGTAAAAGAGCAAATGAAGGAGTGTTGTATTCGCGTCTAATTGAGCCGAACTGAATGAGTATTGTTTCGTCAATGGATCAACATCGATAGATTCTTTAGATAAAGAATCAAGTAAAGATTTCAATTTTCCTACAGGAATCACAGGAAGTTCTTCACTAGCAGTTGAAAACTTCTCATTAAGAAGATCCTCAAGCGTGAACGAAGGGTCGATATTTTTCTGATTCAATAAAGCTTCAAGCTTTTCCGAATAATTAGCTGAATCTATAGGACGGGTTGTAAAACGGCAGAGTTTCTGCAACTCTTCGCCCACATTATCGACATTCATTATTTTCACTGTCTCTATTTTTTATTTTCCTCTTCGCTATCTCTCTCACTAGAAATATCAGAGAATACACTATAGATACGACTAATACGCAAAGGTGTTCGTCAAGGTTTGGGACAGTTAGATCAATGTTAGTGGAAGCGCATCACAAATTTTTTTGAAACAGTAACCCGGAGCATAGGGTCTGATTATATGCGGGTAATTGTTAATAGTAATAATATATTATTATTGTGATGATAATTATAAATAGCAATGTTGTCATATTGCAGGTATCAGTATACCGGAAATAATTTCATTGGATACCATAGGCAATAGCTTTGCAAATGTTGATTCTACCAAGTATTTGCAAAAAGTTAGTACCATCCAGCAATTGTTCTTGAGAAGAAAATACCACGAAGTGTAAACCTGCGTGACCCTGGGGTGGAAGCAAGGGAAGGCGACGGTTTTGTACAGTTCAGAGTGTTTGTACGACTGCACGATGCGTAATACTGTGACATAATTGGCTGATCCCGCTGTCCAGTGGCCTTGCTAGCGGCATGCCGTTGTTAGTGTGTGTCGCTGATTACCACCCTTGGTTCGCGCATGTTAAGTACTGCCTCTTGGGTGTGGTTAGCGGCGCTGATCAGACAGTACCGGGTAATGGATCAGATCTGCGGTCGGTGCCGTTTGGGCGAAATATACTTATAATTCCCATTTTGCCCAAAAAAAAAAATGTCATTTCGTCGTACGGTGCCTATCCCAGAGTATTGCTGTTGAATTCCAGCTAGCCCACCCATAACATAACGGACTACCCCCTATCCATATTGCCATACATCCAACAACAAAAACAGCAAAACCATCAATACTTAAGCTTTGTCATTTCTGAGATCTCATATTATCCTATCAAAGAAGAGTTTAATCAAAGGGGCATAATCAAGCTAATTAATCATGTCTACAGGAATTAAGCCCGAACAACTATCGACAGTAAATAATTCTGTCAGCTTTACAGATATAATCAAAGGCACCTTTGTGTTTACTGTGGTTTTCAAATTATTGAACTTTCTTAAAAATATCAATCTTAATAGCGTATTCGCTTACAACGGAAAAATCGCAGAAGCTCCAAAGCCAAAAAAGAAACTTTCTAAGAAAAAAACCTCTAAACACCAACAAAAGGCTTTGTTTCCAACTGATATCAATGTCGACAAATCATTGAAAGACTGCTCTTCCGCTACTCCTTGTTCAACTTCCTTCGGTGCTTCTTTTGTCGCTGTAAAGTCGGAAGAAGGAGAAATTAATTGGAATTTGGCCGATGCTGCCGAGACTCCAAATGCCCAGAATGGAGATTTCTTCAAGAAGGAGGATAAGGGAAGTAATGCTCTCGAGTTACCTGACTTCATGAACAGTTCCACTACCTGTTCTACTGCTTCTGATGCTTCTCCTATGTCGCATTATAACGAAAATGGAAGCACTGACAAACTCCAGACCATCCCAACATACCATTTTCAAAATATTGGTAAAGATGCTAATGATGATAACCAATACAGAAATTCTATAATCAGCTCAGATAATGATTCTTTAAACGAAATTGATTTAGACCAATTGGCAAGCTTTGCTGATTTTGGTGATTTTGGCATGAAGCAAGAAAACACCACCACTGCACAACAATCAGATAATACCTCTTCTCAAGATTGTAATTTGAAGACCCCAACTTTGAACCTGCATCCTCAACAATCATCAGTTCCGGACATTGCCACCCCTGAATTGAAGCAACAATCCAAATCCGAATCAAACACTCCAAACAAGTTGGGTACTCCTCACTCCAGTGTCTCTTCTTCTCCAGATCTTGATGGCGTGGATTATACATTCTCTAAATCTATTTTAAGTGGCGTTGAACCATCTACCAAGTTGCTCCATGAAGACGAGTTGGATGACGACACTTCTGTCGGTGATGAAGATTCCGACAAAGAAAAGGATGTTTCCTCTTTCGCTGCTTGCTCTTCTACTAAGAAGAACCCTGCGAAGTCTCACGCTTGTCCATTCTGCCCTGCTGAATTCAGAATCCGTGGTTATTTGACTCGTCACATAAAGAAACATGCAATCCAAAAGGCTTACTCTTGTCCATTTTTCAATGCAAATGTTGAGCACAAGTGTCATCCAAATGGTGGTTTCTCTAGAAGAGATACTTACAAGACTCATTTGAAGGCCAGACACTTCAGATATCCCCCAGGTACCAGATCTCAAGATCGTTGCAATGTTGGTGGTAAATGTGCTGTTTGTGGTGCTACATTTGAAAGCAATGAAAACTGGGTTGAAAATCATATTGAAAATGGCGCTTGTCCTGGTTTGCCAGCTGGTTATCAATGCAGATCTTCTGGTGGGAGAAGAAAGAAGAATAGCAAGAATAAGTTTGGTATGATGGGCCAAAATGGTTTGCTTGACATGTCCCTATCTAGCGCCGGTGTTGGTATTCAAGATAACGGTGCTTACTTTGACAATATGAAGGCTTACCAATTTTATGAGCAACAACAACAACAACAACAACAACAACAGCAGCAAATGCAACAATTACAGCAAATGCAACAGATGCAACAGATGCAACAATCTCAGTTATTCGCAAATGGTGATATTGTTCAAAGATCTATTTCCCCATTAGATGGATTATATCAACAACGTATGAGTCAACAGCAATATGTGCCGCAGCAACCACGCCACCATAGTAGCTCTAGCAGTGGCTCACAATTGCCACAACACATGTTTGAAATGCAATCTCCAGCTCAACAACAACAACAGGCTGCTGCATTCCACCATGCGAAACAAGCTGCTATGGCTGCTGCTCAAATGAACAATCAGCTTCAACAGAAACAGACTCCTCAGCAATTTGTGGTTGAAGATGAAGAGTTTATTGCCTTGGCTGACGAATATGCACCAAGCTATAATAATGCTTCGAACAATGTCAATGTTCCTGCTAATGTGCCAAATGTATATTCTAATGACGAAGAAAATCACTTCTCTTTAGATAACGAATTGCTTGAATTTGGGTCTCAAAATTTTGATTTCAATCAAGATAATCAATTCACTCAACAACAACAACAACAACAACAACAACAACAACAACAACCAGTCCAACAGCAACAAATTCAAATTCAGAATAGTCAAATGGGGTTCTACGATATGAATAGTAGTGCTGCTTTTGCCATGTACCAACAAAGTAATTATTAGAACCCTTGGAAAGAGCCGATTTATTCTTGCTTGTTCTATGAATTGTGTTATGTGTATTATAGTGTTTACGATGTTGATGGTTGTTAGTAAACCAAAATTTTGGGTTTTATAATTTTGGTTGAACATCATTCATTTGGTAAAATCTTTTTTTCTTTTTTTCTACTTTTTTTTGTTTAGTTTGATTTTTGTTGGTACATTTTCTTTTCTGTCATTAATTTTTGGTTGGAATATTATTTTGGACTTGAGTATTATACATGTTATTTATTTATCTTTTGGCATGAATGTCTTCTGCGATTGGTTTTGCCATTTGTATTTTTTCTTTGATTTTTTTCTCTCTAATATTGTTGTTTACACTTGGATGCGTTTTCTCTATTTATTTATTCATTCATATATAATCCACATACAATCTCGTTTTATTAGATGTCCTACAGTATGTTGTACTCTTTGAGATTACGATTTCTACTTTGTGTATATCGACGCTATTGATATAGATGGGCAAAAATCAGAAGGTTTGTAAGGGCATCCGGAATCTTTGTTAAACTCTATCGCCGATTAAGGGGCCCCTGTCCATCTTACAATATTCTTAACAAGTAGTTAGGAATGGCTAGTTCTGTTCCCACGATTCTATTTTTCAATTTACCAAGGCAAGCTTCATCCTATCTCATGGACTGGTGTCACAGAAAAAAAACAAAAAAAACAATGCATAATAATGCATAATAATGCGCCAGCGAATAACCATCGTTTAGGGACTTTTTGATATAGGAGATCACTAATAAACGGTCTTTTGTAATGGCATACTAGGGGGAGGGAGAGAGAAATATCAGTAGGTAAATCATGGGCAATTGCGATTGGATGTTCTTGGAAACCCGAGATACAACGCATTAACAATGCGGTATTTTAATTTTAATTTTGCTTTCCGAAGATCAAACAATACGGCGCGCTTTGCTGGAAAGCGGAATAAGAAAGATTTGAATTTGGAAAGCCGCAAGGCTAAGGCGTATTAAATAGGTAACGAATAAACGTTCGTGTAGAATTAAAATTGTGTCCAAGAATTGCTTATTTCTGGTTTTCGGGTGTCTCTTGCTTCCGTATTTTGTTATCCAATGCCTGGGTGTCTGTGATAATCTATAGTCACGTGAGTCTGTGGCTTACCCTTCTGAAGTCTCAAACAAAAACAACAACAAAAAACAACAACAACAAAAAAAAACAAACAGGGGTAGGGGAAGCAGACCTTTTTTTTTCTTCGGAAATTACAAAGAATGAAACCGTGTTTGTGATACACACAACTGGCACCCGTCAATTTTAAAGCTACTGGAACTTATTTATTTTCTTATTCATTTGTGTGCCTATTTCATTTTCCCAGATTGCTCGATACCCTCCTTTCCAAATAACAATTATTTCTGTTTAAAATTGCTGGCACCTTAGAACTCGCAAAAACCTTGAATTTTTTTTTTTTTTTTTTTGGCGTCTAACAATCATTATCATCATCATCATTATCATTGTCTAGTGGTTATCCCTATTATTGAATAAAATAGTATCCTTATCTTTTCATAATTATCCTTACCAACTCCAAACACCTATATCACAAGAACTATAAAGTAAACTATACTTCATCAATAATGTCGAGTTTCCAATATATCAACAAGGAGAACGCAACCGCCAACAGCAGACCTCTTAAAGGAAAGCTTCTGAATATTAATAAGTCTGCAAACCCCCAAGTGACAAAACAAAGCCTCAAGCCTCAAGATATAACCCAGAATAATAATGCACTTACAGAAAGAGTTCCGTTGGGTGGTAAAGGTGTCGTGAATGGTGGCACTGCCCCAAGTAATAACGGAAAAGGATTCAAAAAAAGTCTCAAAAGAACTAACAGTTTACTTTTGGATGACAATGATTTGAAGAGAAAAATCCAGGTTCAGAAAGATACTAGTTTAATTGAAGAGTCAATACCAAGTAATGAAGAAGCCAGAAAGCCTCAAGCGCAATTACCAATAAAGGAAGTCTCCAGGGACCTCGGGCCTCTTAGAAGAAGAAAGCTCAAGTCAAAGTCTGAGGATGTTCTTGGCTCGCCTAACAAGAGACAAAAGTTAGGTACAGAATCTGCTAGTGAACTAAGTGATAACGGCTACTCGGACTTGGAACTTGAATATGTACCAGATTGTCCATCGCCTTTGCCTTACGTCCCAGACAACGTCTTGCCTTTATCAGAGGAAGATATCAAATTTTTCCACACTAAAAACCGTATTCCTGAAAAACATGCCACTTTTAAAGAAATTGATCTTGGCTTGGCTAAGCTCTTACCTTTTGATGGGATTCCAGAAGTTGAATTAGAATTGGATATGAGTGATTTTGATGAAGAAAACAAAGATTATGATGAGTTATATAATGTTGATTCCATGGTGAAGAAGCAGCCGACGTTGTTAGAAAATTGTGATGTGAAGTTAATTAGTCAAAAAATACCTGATTTACATTTTGATTCTTGAAACTATTTTTTTGCAAAACCTCACGTTTCTTGTGTCCATTATAGACTGGAAAAAAAAATAGCAATATACTCATACAATACCATACGTTTAATTTCTTCTCATTTGTTTTGTTTTCTCATTATCTCTTTTGTTTTCTTATCTCTTCTGTTTGCTCGCAATTTTATATTATACACCAATTCTAATGAAGTTTTAGACTTTCTCGATTCTTGGCTACTCTCATTCCGCCTATCGTAGGTTTATTTTATATTCGACTTGGCTTCAGACCTTGAACTATTATCATTGCGACTTTTATAAGCTTCTGTAAGGGCTTGATTATTGTCAAATCTTTGGAATTTTTACAAAATGAATAGAGGGCTGATGAATCCAGAGAGATTTCAATGACAAATGTATATCAATACCAGAACTTTATGGTCAATAAATATCCCGCTGAGAATATTTTTTTTTCAGCTATAAAGTATAAGAGAGAAGGATCAACAAAAAAGAAGGGGGTTTACAGATTATTCAGCTGCTCAGACACTAGTCACTTGGTCTATGAAACGTAGACTACAAAAAAATCATCATGATTGGAGAATATGAAACTGTATTAGTTTTATTCAGTTACTTAATGTCTCCTTCGACATCATAGGTGAAACTGTAGATTTTTTCTGTGGATTGTTGTCGAACAGTAAATAACAGATTATATAAGAGAAAAATTCTATTTATAACTAGTAATACAATAGTGGCTAAGTGCTAATATTTGAAGCAATGCCATCACTAAGGGTACGAACAACCACGGTACTCGATTGTGAAAATTTTTGGAGCACCAATAGCAACCCTTGGTCGGTAATGAATTTTTTAAACAAATCGTCACCAATCAGACACACCACGGCCAAGAAATTTAGAACGAGTACCAAAATGTCACTATGTTCTTCGTCGGTGTCGTTCCCAATTTTAGTGTAATCGGCCAAAGACTTCACAATCATCCCAATAAGCTCCTGGTTTTCGACACGCGCCATAATTCCTAAACATTCATTTGACATTGCCAAATTGTTAAGAAGTGAAGCAATGGCCTTTTGTAAAGTTTTCTCTTCTTTTGAATCGAGAGACAGGAAAGAAATCATCGGAATGATATTCAACAACGCGCCACTGTTTAATAATCCCACATGGCAAGCGTCCTCGAACCTCGAAATGTTTGCAAAAGTCCACAAAATATTAATATCGATCAATTTCCTCAACTTTATAGGTTCTTCAGGGGTATCCTTCAGGGAATTAGCCATTGATTTCCGATTATTTTCAAATGACTCACAAAGTAGCATGATGAAACCATTGGCGATCAATGTTTTAGAATGGTTAATTCCCCCATTACTTAAGTTTCTAGCGATTTTCAAGGCTTTTTCTGTCATCATAACTTCATTAGATGTTATAAGTTCGGCCAACAAGGGCAAGAAACCAGCAGCAATAATTTGTAACGATTGCCTTGGATTCCCCAGAGATAACGTCGCAACAAGCCGCAATGATTGGTTCATAAGTCGGCCATTGGTATATGAAGGCACCTTAGAACCTTGGGAAAATCTATTAATCTTGTGACTGCCGGCAATCTTTGACGCACTGGTTGGTAATGGTGGTAATCCGGTTTTCGAGTGGGCAGATAATGGGGTACTAATGGTTGATCTTGTACCATAAAGTGTTCTGAGAATATTCAATACCGGCGGCAAAATCCCATTCTCGAGTTGAATATCGCGCTGATGTTCATTATTGACAGCAAGGTTGACAAGGATAGAAATAGCATGAAATTTGAATTCATTATTGTATTCGGTATCATTAAGCATGGATATCAATGTAATTTCCAATCCCAGACTAATGAATATTTCATCATTTTTTGCGGTTCGCACCATGGTAATATTATCAAGCAACGCCGTGGCGGTTCCTTTGGCGGCGATATTGTGTTGAAGTTCGGTTTCATTGGTCAATATGGAGGAAATAGAGGCGAGCAAATCATATTTGGAACAGAGAATCGCCTTTTGGTGCTCATTCCCACAAGCAATTTCCGCAAAAGTTTCAAGAACCACTGGTAACAATGTTACGTTGTTAACTGAGTTAAATGAGTACAAATAAAGTGACAAAATTTTGAGTAGCCCAGAATTTAAGAACACCTGCTTGGTATAATCCGAAATACTAGCATATTCTTTGGCAGTAAGTATGGTGAGCTCGATGATTTTGGAAGAGGAATCATCTTTCTTGGTCAATATTGCAATGATATTCTTGAAAAATTCCAAGAGTTGTAACATTTGCAGTTGTTCAATAAGGTTCATGAGTTTTTCATTTTTCATTTTGAATAAACTGAAAAATATTATAATGATGTTAATAATTGTCGGATAACATTTTGGGTTATTTATACGGATGGATCTAATCACCATCAGCAATTTGGTAAGAATACCTTGACTTAACATTATTTCAAACCATTTAACCAACTCTTTTTTCCTGGTGTCCTTAGCAAAAACGTACGAGATGATTCCTACGAGCTGACAATCAATTTCTGTACCATTGTTATCTTTGATAAAAACCAAAACAATTTTTTCAATCATTTCATCATCCAATAGTGAATAAAAACTTTCTGGGCAACCGTCGTCACCAACATCATCAGAGCCAATTACTCCCCCCACTAATTCTTTATCAAATTTGAACATTATTGTCATCAACTCACATGCAATGTATCTAGTTTTGAAACTATTGTTTTCTTTGGTAAAATAAAGTAGAGTTTGGAAAAGTGAGATCTTCTTCACCACAAATTCCTTCTGAACTGAGTCGTTCTTGCAGTTAATTAGTGAAGAATAGATAATTGTAAGAATATCAAATGGTTCGATGGGATGAGGTGAGCTTGAGAGATTATTGTCCTTGTCATTTCCAACCTCTTTATCTGTATTCTGGTCGCTTTCAGAGGAGGATGTGTTTTTTATTTCGGTTTCTTTAAATTGGTTTATGTACCTTCTTTTCAAGATATCTGTGAGCCTCGTAACAATATCACAATCGATCAACATGCTTCTGTTGTATTCGCGAATGGATTTACTCAAAACCAACAAGAATTTTATGAAAGTCTTTTGCAAAAGAGTGAGCTTATCAACACAGATGTCTGGGACCCCAGATTTTACCTCTGTAATTTCAAGTTTATTTGCATCACCAATAATTGAACGATTCTGAACTTTAGTTGTTGTCTCGGTGGTATGTGGCTCCAAAAATAGTATGATGAACATGAACTTCAAAATCCCCTTCTCAAAAAATTGCGATCTGTGAATTTTGAATGGAAAAATGACATGATGACATATTTCTAGTATTGAGGTATAAGCATTTAACAAATCTTCGAAGCTTGGAGTATCCAAAACGCTGGAATTATTTGTTTCGGTAATATCTTCATCGAGATCTTTGGTTTTACTATGTATTTTATCGTTATCGATACCCCCAATTGCTGAACCATCATCTGCCTTGGCTGGTACTGCTTCAAATTTTTCGTCCCTTTGAGACGTTATTTCAAACTTCCAATCTTGTAATGATTCAATAGCTTTCGAAAGTTCCTTGAGAACGATTTCGACACCAGTTACGATATCATAACCGGCAACGACCTTCCTACCTTTTTCTTTTGACAAATTGGCGATGAGCCCAACAAGTTTAAGTTTCATTTTCAATGGCTGAGGCGAACCTATAATAGTTATGGCTAATGGTAAAATTTCAGAGGTGTGACATGCGGCAGAAATCGAATAAGTAAATGAAAGATTGTAGAGAACTGCAGTAGCAGCAATTCCCGCGGAATTGATATAATTATTTTGATTGGAACTTTTGGAGTTCATTGTTAATTCATCATTTCGGGTTACGATGCTCATAACTACTGCTGAAAGAACATTTTTGGCATGATCAATCAATCCTGACTCCACGATTCTGCAATTTTGTTCTCTTGTACCTCTGGTAATATTCGCCATGACATACCAAGCACATACTTGAAGTGCTTCAACGTTCGTTCCATTTTGGGGATGTGTATTTATTTCATCATATTGTTCATTGAGGTCATTTAGCATTGATTTTATTGCAATTATTTTCAATAAATGGCTTAGAAATTCTATTTCTAGCAAATCAGTAATTAACTCCGATGTTGTGGAGAACGTGATATTAATGAGAATTTGACAGGCTTTTTGTTGGATCCAGCTATTATGAATTGAAAGATACGGCAATAATAATGTTAGAAATTGAATATTTTGAAGCTTTTCAGCTATTTTAGGACGATAAGAAAGGATCAATATGAATTGTAGTGCATATACTTGAGATTTTGTGATGACGATATCATCTGATTTGGATGTAATATAAAGCGTCTGAAGAAGCGTCGGAAGAATCTGGGCAGGAATCATATTGTCATTATGGGATATGTTCTCTGACTGACTAAGGATATTCCGTAACAAATCAAAAGATAATTCTTTTACCTTTGAATCTTCAGATTTCAAAAGTCCGGCCACTACCAGAGAAAGATTTTCTTTGAGAAATAGCTCTTTAAAAGCTGTTGGATTATCATCAAGTATCTTAATTAAAAAGCCAAGGATCGAGAGTTTCACTGTATTTGAATTAGAAGGTAAAAGCTGTACCAACAGTAAACATGCTTCTGAGATCTTGTGGCGTGTTTGATCATCTTGTTCATCGTAATAATTTAGCACTAACGCCTGGAGACCACCCAAGTACGATTGTATGGTATCCTTAGAAGGCATTTCAAAGACCTTTATTTGGTATAAGAAATAACAGTGTCAGCGCCCTCCACTATGTGATATCGGGATATATTATATCTAAATTAAGGCTAATATTCTCTACTTTTCCATGAATGTATTTTTAGAATGTGTCAAGCTTTTTCTTTCTATTTTTTTTTTCAAGACAATTTACTAAACACACGCAGCAGATGCCCCTCAACATGGAACGGACAGTAAGAGAGACTCCGAACTTCTAAAAAAGGGCGAGCGTTAAGGAGGTTGGAAATAAAAAACTTTTATTTAAAATATACTCTAATGGGAATCTAATATACATGGTGCACCAAAAGCACCAAAAAATAACACATACATGCAAAGAAAAAATAAAGCCATAAACATAAAAACCCAAAACTAAAAGACTTAAGAAAACAATTCGAGAAGATGAACTTTTTAAACAGAAACATAAAGAAACAAAAGAATAATAAGAAATAATAGAATTGATAAGTGCATTTTTTATCTCATTGTATCACAGAAAAGTCAAGCTTCATTGGACCCTTAACCCCAAAGTCTGCATAATCTTCATCGGTCTCTTCTGTTTCCCCCTCATAATATGAATCGATAATTTCTGTCACGATATCGTTGGAATCTTCAGGTACTCCAGCGAAGTTATTTATTTTTTCTAGAAACTCATATTTTGATTTAAAGGCTGATACAATCGAGCGGCTTGGTCGAAGTACTAACGAGTCCGCATATTTTTGGGCAGAATATGTGACGGTATCAGACATTGGGGATTGAAGAAATGTACCTCTTTCAGGAGTACTAGGGTTTTTTGAAGAAAAGCATGGTGTTGATTCATTAACAGAATTGACTGGTAAAGATGCTGGGGACTTATTTGAATTTATGAGCAGATTTGATGATGTCTTGGGAGACATAGAGCTTCTAACGTAGACTAATTTCGCTTTCCCGATTTGCACCCTGATTGCACGATCCAAATCTTCACTGACAAGACTATCTTGAGTTTGATGAGATCTTTTATTAGACTTTTTGTCATGCGCATAATCTTCAATATCCCAATCAGCATCAGATGCTTCATCTGGAGATTCATAATCTGCTTGTATGAGCTTAGAGTTGTGGAAAAAATCGTTATTTTCGTAGGGAGTGCAAACTGAGGTAATTTGTGATGATTGGGACATATGACTTTTTGATGGAATGAAACTGAATTCAGTATTGTTATCTCCATAAGTCGAAAATGAGTTCATGGAGACTTGTCTAAGATGGGCAGGATCATTTTTGGAAAACACGTATTGGAAATCCTGTGATTCAACACTAATATTATCCAGCAATTCCAACTCATAAATATTGTCGATATCACTGTCAGTCTCACTTGTTTGGTTAAAATCTTCATTGAAAAGCTGATCATCGCTATCGCTATGAATTGGCGAGCTAAAGGCCGAATATATTGGACTGTGTAATTCTTCAAGCGCATCGTCGAGTACCTGCTCTAATATGTCGAACTTGTGGCATTGAGCAATCACTTCCTCCTGTAGTTCTTCTTGGCTTTTCTCACATGATGATGGTTTTGCCTGACTATCTTGAGTATTGTTTGATAACATCGATAATCTATGGCACAGTGTTCTGGAAAGCATCTCTATCGGTAAAAACTTGATGAAGGAATATTATATTATCGATAGGTTCATTAAAAGGTAATAGGGTCTTATCTGGGAGCGGTAGACTTTGACAAAGTTGAAATTGTACACGGGGGATTTTATAGTGTTTAAATACATAGGATTCTGTATCGAAATATTGAACTTTGGGCACGCAGGGAATGGAAAATATAAAAGCTAATAGTGATAATTAGAAAAGATGAAAAAAACGGAGTTTCCCCCCCTTCTTGCACCTCCGCTACAAAATTACTGTTGTTGGTATTAATTACATACAGCGGCATAATAATCCCTGTATCTTAGCAGCGGGAATGTCCAAGTTATGTTCCCGAAATACTACTTGACACTCTAAATTAACAGACCCTTCAATAAAGCAAATAATAGAGCTTTTTTGGATATACTAAAACAATTTTTAGTGAGAGAAATAAATGAGTTGTTAGAAGTACTTGAAATAAAAAAAAAGAAGAGAAAAACCTGCTGGACGAGCTGATCCCTGCTGAAACATTTGATGCTTCACTCGCGGGGCGGTTTGAGACGTGCATGATATTGCGGATCGCCAGTAATTAATTTTCATTTCCTATTTGGGTCGAAAGGGAGTTAACGATTCATGGATTCTATTATTTGCACAACAGTTGCATACAATAGACAGAAGCATTGCAATTGTTGTTTTGCTTGTTTGTTTGTTTGTTTTAATTTAGTACTCTTTCGCGCCGCTAATTGAACGCGTCTTCAGAGAGAAGGGCTTATGGGATCTGTGTGTGTGTGTGAATGTACGTTAGTATCTCATCACTGTGAAAATTGTAATTATTAAATAAGAAAGGTATCACGTTGTTGGTTAGCCAATTGTTTTAGGGTTTGATATAGGTACAATAGTTTGGGTGGATTGTTGTTTGCTTTTTTGTGTGTATCAACCATGGGTGTGCACGAGATTGGAGTAACAAACAGTCAACGAACGTCTATTCGATCTGATGGAAAAAACAAACCCTGTAATATTGGCAATTATTTTGTATACTAAAGTGCAGTATCTCGTAAAAATACCTTTTTCAAGGTATTTTTCTTCTTCGATCAAATAAAGAGAACGTCAAGTTTAATACCGCATTGGCAGTGCAATAATCCCAGGTTCGGCAGTGGTCCCTACGAGACACATAATCACGATGAAAGACAGGATCAAATAAATGAACTCAGCTGACAAGACAGATTGTAATATCAATAATTACCCCCACGTTATTGTAAAACGGTCAATGTTATTAATTATTATATATACCGATCTAGATCTTCAATCAGCATAAGGGATATTTAGTAGGCATATCTTAATAGATAGCTAGATCGGCAGATAATCTCATTGTAATTACGTCAGTTACCCGATTGTAGTATATATCACTATTATCCCGGGATTTCAATGTGTAACAGACGGTACTTACTAGACGCTATGCGAACCTATTTACTCTACACCCACTATGCACAGATCCAGAATAAATTGAAGCTCAACAGAGATCAATTTATTTTTTTATTGAAATTCGCGTCGTTTATCTTTTAATTGTAAGCTTGTTGGATATTTGGGTGTGTGGTGCTCCGAGGACAGGCTTTATGTCCCTTTTCGAAAAACTACATCAAAAATTACCAATAGTGATCTATTATGTACTGGAAGAATAGAAGTAGATATACAAGCTCTCTTTTAAGAGGGGCGTCTCTAGTTTTTAACCAACAACTTCCATACTTCGTGATTTTCCCCGATTTCGTAGCACATGGTTCTCTTAGCATATCCATCCTCACTAAGCTTCAAGTTCTCAATAATATCTTCCAACAAAATTGCTTTTCCTGCAGCAATTCCCCGTCTTAATCCTTCATGAGCAACGTTCACTATATGGATATGGAAGTGATAATACGACGGCTGGTAGTGGACAAAAACTTTCAAGTCACCCAACCCAATTCCATACCGGGTGGATACTTCCAAAAGACTTTTCTCATTTAACTTCTCAAGCCACAGTAAGTGTGCTGCTCCACGCAAGTCACGTACCGAAGCCACGTCTTCTCTGTTGACAATCCCCACAATATATAAGTTTTCCAACGAGCGGCCGTCCCATTTCATATCTGGCAAGAGCACAAATCCAGTAACGGGGTCGTTGTCTCTGTAGATCACACTTTCCGCTTCTGCGCCATGGAAAAGAATATTCTTGACCCATTGAATCCTTGGACCTTTCATAGTTTTGATATACGGAGCGACAATATCGTGGTACATTTCAGCGGTCTCACGTACCATGTGGAGTGGTTGGCGGTTGTACTTGGAGATATGTTTCTCAGTTGCTGGGTAGATCAAGTTCAATTTTGTCGATTGAGCAGCCGAGGGATCAGAAACTGAGAACCAGCTATATATATCATTACCCCCGATCTTCAAGAGGGTTTCAACGTCGATGAGGCTTGCAAGACTCTTTTGAGATGATGGATTATCGTAGTGAAGTCTTTCAAGACAAACTATGGCATCTTGGTTGTCAATCGTTCCTAAAAGGGAAAAAGTTTTCTCTTGGGTATCCGAATCAAGAACTCTCAAGATTTTGAAAGATTTTAGAAGATTGTGGTATGATGAATTGTCCATTATGGGCTGTGCAGGTTGTTGTTTTTTTTGATGGCTTTCTTGCTATATTTTCACCCCAAAGTTTTTCAATGGTGATGTTGTCTCCCACCCACCCCCTCACCCCATATTTTGCTTTCACACGTCAAGGTTATTATTATTATTATTAGCCATATATTAAAGATATATATACGAGAAAGAAGGAAAGCAGGTATTAGTTTATGGAATTAGACACACCACAGGGGAAAGTATTGAAAAAATAATCTGGGGGTTAGAAAAACATGTACCATATCAAGAACACAGCAAATAGCGATACAACTGCCACTGGTGCGTATTGTCGTATCAACAATTCAAAATTGATCTTTTGTGCGGCCTTGCGGTACTTTAAAGATTGAGATTTCAAAGATTCGGACATGTGACTCATCTTATCCAAAGAATCACCTCTATATAGCAAGTCTTCGATGTTTTTGGACATAATCTTCTTGACATCGTTCAAATCGTTATTGATACGATCCAAGTTACTTTGGGTTCTTTGATCAAGGTAGATTTTCTTAGTCTTACTCAAAAAATTGTCAAAGTTAATGAACGCATACGGACGGAGCGACAAGTTGTTGAGGGTCTCCTGCCCATGGGAGTTGTAGAATTCTGTTGACACTTCGGTCAAGTAGGCGAAGGCAAGTTTTCTAGGATACGACTTGTCGGTGATCACAAAATAATAAATCTGGTTGGCAATAAGATAGTGGATAGCGTACTGTTCCGATTCAATAGTGGCCTGTGGTTCCGAATTCGGGGAGAGCTTTCCCATTAGAAGTTTAATGTTCTTCTTTTCCTTTATCAAACCGGGCTCGTTGTCATCATCCACCGATCCTGAAAGCGGGAGGTCTTAGAAATTGCTGTTAGTTGCAACTTTTCAAAAAACAAATGGAGAAGTCTTCACATTTTCTGAAAACTTACTATCATAACGGAAGATCAACGTTGATTTGACCATCTTATTATATATATAATATATTTAAACAGTGTATAAGCTTACTAAATCAGTTCACATCATTTCTTAGGCATGAAATTAAATAAAAAAAAAAAAATGCCATCGTTATCACGTGCGCAAGTAAGCTTCACCTCTTCTTCTTATTCTTCTTCTCATAAGCATACAACTTTTCTGCGCTGTCGATTTCCCATTCCTCTTGGTCTTGCTCTGCCTTCCTCTTTAAGGCCAGAACATTAACTTTACGATTTGGCAAGTTGGTTAGAATCCCCTGGAATGAATTGTGGTCATTGAAACCAAAGGTTATCTGTCCTTTCACATCACTTATGAGTAGTTGATTAAGATGGTAGTCAATCGCGACGCTTGTGATCTCGCTTTCTAGAGTTATTTTGCTCAATTGCTCCAAGTTATCTCCGTCAAGCACAACAAGATCACGTCCATCTCCCGTGAGAATGTATCTATCGTTATTATTATAAATACAATTCTTATAGAATCCTGTAACACCAGAGGAGTAACTGTGTAAACTTTTCTTGGCTATTGGCACTTTACAGTTCCGTAAGTCAAACAATGCCACATCTTTTGTACCCCTCGTAACCAAAGCATTGCCGTTCAAGTTCGAGATTCTTATACTTGAAACTGGGTCCGATCCCGTATCTATAGTTATTTTTGGCTTTGCTTTTCCTTTGGTATCCCATATAATAACTTTCCCGTCAATATCACCCGTTATAATCCCTGATTTCATATCTGTTCGAGGATTCTCGTTGCAAAACATCAACCTATTCAATTTTGTCGAATGTACAACACAATCAACGGATTTTCTCAACTTCAGATAATTTTCAATATCCCACACTCGTACAGTATTGTCATTCGAACAAGTGGCAAACATATTAGTATCATGGTGGTTGAAGCCTGCATCGTTGACATCGGCAGTGTGTCCATTCGTATTTCTTAAATCAAATAAATACTGGTCACCACCTCTGAAATCAACCGACGTCATGCTTTTATGCTCAGGAGTGTATAGCTTAAATTTTGAAAGGTTGGTGGTGCACAAGAAATTTGTGGTTCCCGGTTGGTATTTCACACTCTTCACTTTAGCTGCAGTTTCAAACACTTGCATAGTCTCGGTCGCTGAGTTCATTTTTCCCACCGGAATCGACTCATTGAAATAGTTGCCATTAAGTTGAGAAAATTCGAACCGCTTCATCACCAGTGAGCTCAATCCAACAACAAACCCTGAATCGCAAGCACTAATGGCATTTATCTGTGTCGGAGTATCCACAGTCAGGAACTGGTAATTCCGGTCTCGGTTGGTATTAAGCGATATGCTATGTCTGAGAGGAATATCGTCAAATATCAGCATTTCAGACCCTTCATCTTCAGAGCTCGAATACTCACTTGCGTCTTCATCAGGATCACCATCACTTTCTGCAGCTTTTTCCTCGTTCTTCTTCTCCTCCAGTTTTTTATTTTGGTATTTCACTTTTTCAGATAGGAAATTCTTGTACTCCGCTCTCTTAAACTTTTCAAATGAAAACAGCGCACTCTCCTCGAAATCATTTTTAAATTCAGCAGGTTGTCCCTCCATCGCCCAGTTGTCTTTGGAATGATGTTATGATAATATTTGTAATGATAACATTAAGTCATCTCATCGACTGTTTTACTCCAATGATACGGAATATTTTAGTCACATGCATCGTCACCTGATTATATACTTAGGTTATGAGCCTGTGTGAAGAAGCACCGAAAATTCACACACGCACACAGCCAAATCAATCATCAATATGATGGTGAGATTAACTTATTTTAATAAAGCATAGTACTTCCTTCTAAGCGTATAAAAACCAAAGAATATGTCTGATATTGTTGCCAACGCTACAGGTAATATCACGTCTACCAACCCAAAGCTTCAACGAACAATTGTCCGTTTCAAGGCCAAGGTGGCTGCCGGCGACTTTTATGAAGCCCATCAAACCCTTAGAACATTGATCAACCGTGCCACTAAGTCTAACCAACTTGGACATGCTGTGGATTTGATCTACTATGGCTCACTCATCCTTGTAGAGCACTCACAGTACGCTTCTGCATCCGATCTCATTTTGCTACTTATTGACATTCTTGGAAAAGATTATGAAGGGGCCGAGAAATTGGAAACTACCGAAATCACAAATAAATTAATCACTATTTTGAGCAAGTTCCCAGCTAACGAGGTTAGTCTCAAGAAATTATCGGCGGAAACCATCAACTGGTCCGCCTCCAATACTGACTATAAGTTTGGTGACCCAAAGATCCACGATCTTATTGGCGACAAGTACCTTCACAACCCAACCCCAGAGAACTTAACTGACAATTACGTAGTGGCAATGAACCACTTGATATTGGGTACCAAAGCTTCGTTTGATAGCGTCGTGGAGTTGGCCTGGAGCTGGTACTGTGACGCAACTGATTCGGTAGCCGGCGCCCAAGTCTTGGGGCTCCCGGTAGTCAATTACGCAATTCTTAAGAACATCGGTGCCGCAAAGAAGCTCATCGATGTATTGGCCGATAAATTGCAGACATCTCTGGCCGTCAAAGAAGTGTCAGTGGATGAGTTCTGTAAAATACGTTATTTCGAAGCTCCTGAGCTTGGTTTTTTGAATTTCATACAATTGGCGATCTTATGCATCCAGGCCGGTAATAAAGATTTTTTCCTTAAGTTGAAGAATGAATACAGATCGGTGCTTGTGGGTGACTACAAATCTGCCGTTGATAAGTTGGGATCGGTATATTTTAATATCCAAGCTCCAAAGCAGGTTAACTTCCTCCAAGAGATGATGAGCGGCTTTTTGCAATGATATAGCTTCCACTTGCAATAGCTGAGTTTAATATACTTTTTTAATTTTATTTTATTTTTTTCCCTGTAATTGTGAAACATTTTATCACCAAGGAAATTTTGGTTCATCCAAGTCATCTGGGAACTTCCGTTGGTTTTCTTATACTCATATTATTGTATCTCCTCCAGTGTTACAAAAAAAAAAGCTGAACCTCCAAAAAGCAAAAAAAAAAAAGAAAGAAATATGGGAATATAAGGTTAAGAAGAGGATTAGAGAAAAACAAAAATGTAGTTAAGCTTGTGCAAAAAAGATATTTGCCCCCACCGAGGCTCGAACTCGGGACCTTTACATTGCAATACAGTTATGAGTGTAACGCGACCACCAACTGCGCCATGGGGGCTGATGTGATCAGTTGTGTTTTTTAAATCCCCAAACACATGTCTATTTTAACGTCACGTGAGTACAATTTAAATACCTTAACGAGCAACAATTGGAGGGCAAGTCTGGTGCCAGCAGCCGCGGTAATTCCAGCTCCAAGAGCGTATATTAAAGTTGTTGCAGTTAAAAAAAAAAAAAAAAACGTGAAAATCGTGACTTTGGTTTATTTGGATATTATTATCATTTTACTATTCTTTTATTATTCTTTTATTATTGGTTTTTGTAAAGTTTGTGTTATTATTTGTGAATGAGAGACTTTAAATACATTTATAATTCTTATTTAGAATGAGTTCATAATGTATCTTATAGTGATATAGTAACAAAATGTTGTTATATCTGAATCACACAGAGACTTTATTATTCAGAAAACATTATTATCATTATTATATTTAACTGTATGTTATTATCTTGAGCATGTTTTACCCTTTATTATCTTTATTAACTATAATTGCCTATTACTGCGCCTAAACATGCTACTGTTATTATATCTGTTGTATAAAGGGCTCAAGATCCCGATTTATTTATCTTTACATATTTTATATAAACTACTTACTTTTACGCGAATACTGTACTACATCATTATAAATTACAGTTGCACCACCTGGAGGCTGACTAACTTACTGAGAATACCCTTGGATTTACATTCATAGTCACATACTTTTTGTTTCAAGATAGCTAACATTGCAAAAGAAACTTGCAGCTTTGATCCTTTTAAAGTTCTACCCCGTTCACGAACAATAAAAGAGCTTGCAGGGAATTCTAATCAGTTCTAATCAGTTCTAATTGCTCCATTTGGAGACTGTAAGATAAATATATTACATTGGATAGTTAACTACTCTCATCGATTTAATTTGAAGGCCTTTTTTCTTTTCAAAGCTTTCAAAGAGAACTGTGCTTGTGATATGCATAACACAAAAGACGTCTTATCTGAATCAACTGTGAATAACGCGAGAGAGTTTTGTTACAGCGTTATTGTCTGCTTACACTTGCTTCCTAGATGAGTAGTCAAGTGGGAGATTCAAACAGCCTTTCTTGATTCTCCTCCCCCCTCTTGAACTCATTATATTGATGCTGTACCGGGGGAGTGGGTCACCCCTTATTGGTAGTGCCCTCCGGTCTTCCTACTCAATCTGCACTGCTGCTATAGTTAATTCCTGACAAGTTTCATTCTTAAAGAAAAAAGCTGATACCAAGGAAAAAAAAATAAAAAACAACAACATAAAGTGTGATAGATACTTCTTGTTACTGCTACTATATTTGCGGTGACATTTAAAGAGCACTGTTAGTAATTTTAAACTGCATCTTCGATGGAAGTCAAAATAAAATCTTTTAACCATACTCACAAAAATACTAAACTGTTTGAAATTTACATTCATAATATCAAAAAGAGAGGTTGAATACAAATATAATTCAGAAGTTAAAAAATACCAAAACCATAAGTAATATATTTCTATTTATGAATCAAGAGAGAAGAAATAAATAGAATATAGAAAAATAAAAACAACTAATAGAAAAGAACAAAAACAACAACAGGAACAACAACTGAAAAGTTATATACTACTAACTGACAGATCAGAGTCAATCCTTCACAATTGAGCTTCTTTCTAACGCTTCGAGCAATTCCAGTCCATCATTTTTCTGGAGCTCTCTTTTTGCAGTAGCGTAGTCGAACCAGTGTCGGTTTCTTTTGTGCTCTTCTGGCCATTCTGTGTAGATCTTAACAAGAGCCATTTCATAAAAGTGGTACTCAGTCCTTGGAACAACCTTAGTTCCATCCTTGGTGATGAAATTATTAGCGTCCGCATACTCTACGGATGATGCTAAAGGGGGAGACGATTTGGATTTGACGTCAGATCCCGGAGTTTTAATAATTCGATGATCATTGATTTTTCCAAGGTACTTTGCAACTCGACCGTCGACACCAGCTTCTTCCCAAGTTTCCCTGATGGCCGCTTTACTATAATCCTCAGCTTCATCTAACTCCACTCCCCCTTTTGGAACGATCCATCTAGCTTTGTCAGTGGAAGAGATCAATAATACGCGTTCATGATCGGCTGACAAGATCACACCACCAGCAACAAGACGTGAGCCATTGGAAGCATAAGCTACATAATGTTAGTTATACAGACATTATACCCCGCAATTCTCCTTCCAGATTATCAAATAAACGTACCCTGATTTTCCCGACCAACACGGGACTGGGTCTCCTTAGTTATATCTGACATGATAACCAATTCAATTGGTGATGAGTCAACGACCTCTAGTGAATTCGGGAACTTAACTCTTCCTTTTTTACAAAAAAAAAAAGGACTATGTCCTGTTTATGAAGCTCATTAGGTCACGGGGCGCGACACCCCATGAAAGAACGCACAAAAAAAAGATAGTGGTAATTCTAGAATGCCAGTTAATATATCATTTATATCATTCACAACCAGTGGGAAATAATAATGGTGAAGGAATCGTCAATATTTAAATCGCGAAAATCAAGTGGAAAGATTTCCACAAATAATGCAACGTTAGCCACGAATGATGAGGACAGTGAAGAGGAGCAAGAATCTTTGATCTCATCGACTACACTATCAAAAAAGAATAAAAGTTTTGGCAAGAAGCGAAAACGAATGGGTGGTGGAGGTGTCGGGAAACTTCCGAAAGTCTCTATTAATATTGGAATGGAAACAGACACGGGTGAGGATAGCGATGACTTTAAGCCGCCGAAGAAGGAGGTAAAGATAAGGAGAAACAAGGCGAATGTTCAGCTATTGGGTGACAGCGATGATGATAATGACGAGATTAGTAAAGTAATAGGCGACGGTGACCATGAAGATGATGATTCTTATGACGGGTTGAATTTGAAGAGATTGGTGATGAAGCAGAGGAACCAATATCAGAAGAAAAGTGGGTTGGATAAGCAAAAGCCGGAAACAGTACTGGAAGAGCCTGGAGTAGTACTACAAGAAACTCCAAAAACCAAGGAAAATCCAGCGGAAATTGATATATATGTGGATGATAGCGACAATAATGAATTACAAGATGAGCATGATCAAGATGAGATCAAAGTCTATGATGATACAGAAATTGCAAAAATTAAATCCCAGAAATTATATCTTCGAAACAAGCTATCTGAGGCCCAAGAAAGAAAAAAGATTATAAATTCTGATGCAATTGATATTGAAATGCTGGACTCTTCGTCTGACGAAGAAAGTAAGAATAGTAAAGAAGACAAAAAGCTTGAAGGCGTTGCCGCATCTGACATGATTCACAATGAACCAGTGGAGAAAATGCTTGAGATTGAAAGTCAACTATATGAGTACAACATTGATAACATAGAGGAGGATGAAGAGGTCTCTCGATGGGAGGCTCAGAGGATCTATAATGCTATCACAGTGCCCGTCACTAATATTTTGTCTGAGGAAGGAAAAGAACAAGACGAGATTTGGATAGATAAAACCGCAGAAAAAGAAGAAAATAGGGGGAACCTTGACGGGGGGAACTTATATGAAATACTGAGAGAGGAAGCTCTGAAGGAGAAATTTGGAGGGATTGAAGTTGAACTTAGTGGGAATTCAACGTTACAAGATATTCGAAATTACCAGCGGGCACAATTACACAAGAAGGAATTATTTGATGCTTTCCCAAAGTTGAGCAGTGATTATCAAAGGATCAAACAGGAGATGCTGGTCGAAAATGATTTGTTTGATGGGCACTTGATGAAACTTGAGAAGTTGCGAGAGGAACTTACCAACTTGCAGGAGGAGAAGAAGAACACGGTGGCAGAGTTGGAATATGACTTTGAGGATCTGAAGGACCAACTAGAGGACATTAAAGAGCGACTACATGAGCTATTTATAAGCGTTGAGAGTAAATAGCCATAATATATGTACTATAGTAAAAGTGATAAGTGATAAGCAACATTTACACGTGACACAGCACGTGCATGAAGCTTACGTTAACAACAGCAGCAATTAAATTCAGGTCTCTTCTTAGCAACGCGCGTCGCGTAGTATTTTGACAACCAGGATGCTTTTTTTTTTTTTCTTGCCTGTTTTGGTAACCGGTAGACAAACTTCACCCACAGATTTTACCACTGCAAAACACACCGTGAGGAAACTGAATGAACTTTCTTGCAGACCTCCCCTATTCTGAAACAGTGATCAAATTGACCCATAATCCCTTAATATCAAATTAACACCCAAATAAACACATACACTTTACAGCGCTGTGGTGACTTGTCTTACTGCCCTTCTTCCTTTGACAGCTTACATTTGACACACCATAAGGACAAGGCTTCCCTTAATCTTTTTGCACAATTTTCAAAAGCATTCACTGCCCAATAGAAGAGAAAAAAAAATTGAACCAAAGGCAAAAATATCAAATATATAGTACTACAACTACATTCTATTTGCATCTAACTTATATGCCACTATTTATTATCTAATTTTCACCTAATTCATATCTATTCACCCATCCATGGCCACCACATCGTCAACAGAAATTCTCATGGCTGAAGAGTCCCCAATCAAGCGTCGTCGTGGCAGACCCTTGAAAGCGAGAAATGATAATCTTGCTAATTCCAAAATTAAAAAGGCAACCAGTTTGAAAATAGCTCGTTCTTCAGCAGCCGTTCTTAAAGCTGGTTCCCCAAACCATAGATCCCCAACAATGAAGGTGCTGCCAACTGCCCAAAAACTAAAGGCTGTGCTTGCTTTACAAAACCACAGTCTACCGGTTTCTACTCCTAAGCCTAAAGGAGGACTGATTTTATCCTTTGGATCTGATCATAAGAAGAAATGGACCCCAATCACAAGAAGATTATTTGAGATTGGTGGCACCGCGGAAATTGAGTCCCATAACAGCAATAAAAAATCTCACCAAGGAAAAATTCTTATTCAACAGCAGGAGAATGACGAAGATAGATCTTTTCTAAATTTCAGAAATAGTGTCATTGCTCGCAATCAAAGAGAAAAGGAGAATTATCGTGTTTCCCATCTCCATGAAGTCGTCAATCCCCTTGATAACCACGGACTAATCGATCCAAATTCTCTTCTTTCGTCTCCAATGTTCTCTGGTACCAAAAATCCAGACTTTTCTCGAGCTTCAAACATTCTTAATGGTGATTTTTTCTCTTCTCCTATCGTCTCAAGTCGTCATCATCAACATAACGATGTCAACCTTGTTACCTCACCTACCGGCCTTCCAGCCTCTCCTAGTACTTTAACTATTGACAATGACCACCACCATCGGCTTCTTCATAACGATCATATTAATCTCCAAGTTGATCATGAACAAACTCTTCAACACCAGCAAAATCACAATGAAACTTTGATCGCTGCCGACATTACCTGTAGTCCAGCTGCAGGATTCAATTTCTCGTCAATTATTCAATCATCACCAGTTTTCCACGGTTATTATTTGAAAACTCCTACTTCTGCCTCGTCATCTCGTAATAATACGAAAATCTCTGTGAGAGCCATGGAAATTAAACCATCCCCTAGTCAAATGCGAGGCTCGGTTAATCAAGAAATTGAAGATGATTCTGATTTGGAATTTGCTCATCCACCAAGATGGAAGGCGAATGTAGACGGGGAATCTAATGATGAAGCTCCTGGCCCATTGTTGCCTCCTGTGACTATCCTGAACCTTGAATTCAGTAGCGATGAGGAAGACGATGACTTTCCTGAAAAGTATCTTATAAATCATAATAGACCAGTGGTGAACACTAGCGGAATCTCTTTGACGGTAGACAGCTCTGGAAGAGCCATTATTTCTCGCCCTCCAACTACCGCGCTCCCTGTGGCTGCTTTCCCTAATCATAATAACATGGTTTTTGGAAGTGACACAATTCGCCGTGACACCAACAAAACTACCTCATCATTAATGTCGTCTCCTCGGTATGAGACACAGAACAATCGTCATTTTTTGCCTTCATCTCCATTTCCTGCTATTGTAATGGCTGAAGATTTCTTTGCTAGACCATCCAACCCAACTACTGATGAAACTCTTGAAACCAATTCAGAAATCGAGGAGATGGATGGGAAGTTAGGGCAACAAAAACTTCATAGACCACATATCATTCACAATCCAGTGTTTTCCACTAATATTCCTACAAAGACCATGATCTCAACTTTCGGAAATGGTGTTAAGTTAGATGCCAGTTTCATGAGTGATGACTCAATGGACGAGAATGGTGGAGGCGATTGCGATGCCAGGGCCGCGTTGATGAAGATGGTAGGAATGAGAGGATGATCAAAATTTACTATATTTTCAAATTGTTATTCATACAAAAAAAAAAAACGCTTCATAAAAATCATTACTTTTAGCATATCTAACATCATATTTTACAGTCACTTTAAAGCTGCTCCAATTTTTTATTTCTATCTATCTTAAGTTTGTTTCGTTTACTTCTCATGTCTCTTTTATTTTTTTGTTACTTGTGTTTTTGTTTCTATGTTTCTTTCTAAGGTTTTTTCTAATGCTTTTAACGCTTTTCTATATTTTTCTTGCACTTTCTTGTTCTCCAAATTACTATTCATAATCCGGTAATCTGCTTCGTTCGTTAGCTCAATATTATTTGACACATAATGCCTACTAAGGCTACTTTTCCATCTTTGTTAATGATTGATTGAGCTAGAAAAAACCTCTTTCCAGAGTTTCCAAAAAATTTTTCTTTGCCATTTTCTCCCTTCCCTTGTTTCTTTTATTTTTTACAATTGACTTTCACACTGAAAGGCCCAAGCATTTTGCATCTCGGTTTGCTAATAATAAACGCAAAAGTTTTCTTTAACTGATGATATGGCCAGTAATCTGTGCCATTTTAAAAATGTCCATAGATCTATTGCACCGCCTGAGTGGTGTACAAAACATCGAAATAATTTTTTAAGGGGATCACCCGGTCTGGAGATGTCATCTCGTAATTAACGCCAAAAAAGCGAGTCTTCTGGTGTGGGAGGAACTGAACGACAGAGAGACTGCTCAGTAGTAGTCGATATATCAAGGTATGGCAAGGGCAAGTGCTGTGAGAAAGAAAGGCAGGGGGATTGGTAAGCAGAAGAGCGGTTCCCGCACGGGAAACAAAGGTGGTGATGTGCCGAAATCAACATCAAATGGTAATGAACCCCAGAACAATAGAAACCAGAAAAATGTAAATAAGGTTGATGGTGGTGCCATGGAAAAAGCGAATGGTGCTAACGAACAGAATGATCCAGAATATGACTTAACCACAAATACTAAGGCTTCAAAGGGATTACAAAATTACACATCGCGCCCAATCTATGAAGTTTCCGATGACGATGATGACGTTCTTAATAATAGCTACTTCCCGCTGCCCAAACGCCAGAAGTCTCTACGAATGATTTTATGCAAACCTGATGCCATAGGCGACGAAGAGGTAAATGAGTTTCCTCTTTATGAATCATATTCTAGAGATGGTGAAGTTATTAACGTCATACAAATACCGCGTACCGACAGAATTGGAGCAGTGCAAAAGGATCGCAGCACCCTTTCTTTTAAAGTTAACTCACAAAATGCAGATTGGATTCTAAGGGAAGGATTTTCGTACTCAATGGCCGAAAGTTACTTCTGGTTGCCTGGTTGTAAAGAAAAAGAAATGGAGGAAAAAGAGAGGAAAAGAGAGCAAAAGGCACAACGTTTGAAAGATTATAGAAGAAAATACATAGAAGAGCTAACTAAAGACAAAAGAAGACTAGTCATTAACGATACGAAAGATGGTACAATTTCTGGAAAAGAGCCAAGTAGCATTACAAAGAGACCAATCAATAATGATAAAGATGAAATGATTCCCGAAGATGTGCCAATCAGAAGTTTTGAGAGACCAACCAATAATCCTAAGGCTAAAAATGGTACGGTTTCTAACCAGGCTCCAAAAACATCACCAAATAGAAAGGTAGCCCTCACAAACCTTTCACAATTGATTACAGGATCTGGAATCCCTTTGTTCAAACTTACACCCAAACAGTTCTCATTAATCATTACCAGGTTCGGCTTTTGTTCATACAATGATTTTTCCAATTTCTCTCAGTATCCTGATATTTTTCAGGATATGAAGTTGACAACTCAATTCTTATTCAAAGTGATTGCCCACTCAGCGGAAAAATTTGACTATATTGATCATGAAGATTTGCGAAATTATGTTGCCGCTATTTCTGGTGATGATAAGAAAAATAATGATCTGATTGACTTAAGATGTTTTGTTCTCTTAAGTCTCAGTATCCATACTCTACAAACTGGGTTGATTGATATTCCAAGTAAACCATACCTAGACAGGCTAGTAAACTACCTATATTCCCTCTTCAGGCAACTAAAACAAAAGCTAATATTATTATACCGTACTAACAAGCAGTTAGTTCCATCAACACAGTGCACACTTTTGTTTCAGGCGTTATTGGTCGGGTTGGAATTTCAAGTATTTTGTTTTGAGGCGCATTGCACCCTCGTCGAATCTGAAATACAAATAAATCATGATACCAACAAAACCCAGAAAACAAACCATGGAATGAGAAGAAAAGCGGAACTTGTCAATCGTGTATTTGATCTAGGAGAACTAACGGCCATGACAATTGCGGGGCAGTATTATCGAGGAGTCGAGCATAATGGATACTTTTTGGAAAAATGTTGCTTTAGGCTTCAATTTTTGGATTTGCTAGTTTCTTGCTTATCATCTAGTCCATTATCAATTTCTTGGTCTGGTTTAGTTTTACCAACTTCAGAACTCGTGGAATTTGCTCCCGAAAATATCAAAAAGAGCATTTTGAAAAATCAGAGTGATCAGTCGCTTATCTTTCAAAACAATCAGTTTGTTTACTATGTGCCATTGGTTAGGAAGATAGTGAGAACAAATATTTTTGATAATTCTTCAAGCAAGGATTCAGAGTTAAAGTCGTTGTATGGGTTGGAAAAAGATAAACTCGAAATTTTAAAGTCATTGGGTACCACATTGCTAAATAAGAAGCTGCTGGCCGATATTCCTGATCTTGCCAGAGCCTCTGAGCTATTGGAAGCCCATGATACAATACATTATGAAATGAGAGTTGTGATGCATGAAATATTGATAATCACAATCATTCAAATGTCACTTGATGCCAAGGATTTTGAAAAATCATATAAACGTGGTCTCCGGTTTCTCAAAGGGTTGACAATTCTCATCAAAACTTTGCAATTTTGGTTTTCGCTTGGTGAGAATGATATGTTATGTGAGGGAGAAGTGCCAATCGTAGCTGATGGGATTATATGTTTAGCGGAAATATGGGGAGATTTGAGAGTCATGGAGTTATTGGACAGATATTTCGGCCTGGATACCAATCGTCTATGTGAAGGAAAGCCTAAACGGAAAAAGTCTACATTCGCTGATCTTGACAGGAAGATGAAGGCGGATGATTCTGAAATTAAGACAAAGAAATATTACAGCGTCATAGAAAGTTTATCAGGAGAGTTAGATAAAATGTTGACGATTAGTGATGTAGCGATGAATAATGGGAAATTGACTTGTTTTCTTCAGGTAGAGAAAACTGGAATCGATTTACTGAAGCTGATTACCATTTTTCGGGCTTTAGCAGCCGTGCTCCTGAAGCGGATGGGAAAAGTTGCTACTGAAGGCCCAAGCGAGATTTGATCACTTCTCCCAATATATGTATTATAGCTTTTTCATTTATTTATTTTATGAATATATAAACTATCGATAATCTGTACGGTGGCCTCTTTAAAACACGCCCAGAGCTCTTATATCTGTCAATATCCTGACACTTTTCATGTTGGGGAAATTTCTCTTCGATTTCGGCCCCGCAACGCGCACAGAAGCCAATCACGGGGGCCGCATTACATAAGCAAAACCCCCGAATGATAAAGTAACGTTTATAAGAAAAAAAACAACAAAATTTATCGAACTCACTCTTTTAGACAGTCTGCCATAGCGAAAGTATTATTGTTATCGATTATCAAAATGTTTGCCAGATCCTCTCTTCGTAAGGGCACCGCCGTCATGGCTGCCCGTGCCGTGGCCCGTACCCAAACCAAGGCCAACACCATCAGATGTTTCAGCTCCATCAACGCCTCCAACAAAGTTAACAACAACTTTCAACAATCCCAACGTCTCCAGCCCTTGAGATCTTTCCACTCTTCCGTGTTCCAATGGAACGCCCAAATTGTCAAGGTCCCAGATATGGCTGAATCTATCACTGAAGGGTCCCTTAAGGAATTCACAAAACAAATTGGTGACTACGTTGCCGCAGATGAAACCATCGCTACCATTGAAACCGATAAGATTGATGTGGAAGTCAACTCCCCAATCGGTGGTACTATCAAGGAATTTTTCTTTGCTCCAGAAGATACTGTTAACGTTGGCGACAACTTACTAAGTATCGAACCAGGTGCGGCTCCAGCTGGTGGTGCTGCCCCAGCTGCCGCTGCTCCAAAGGAAGAAGCTCCAGCTGCTGCTGCTGCCCCAACCCCAGCCCCAGCTGCTCCAAAGAAGGAAGCCCCAGCTGCTCCAAAGAAGGAAGCCTCAGCTCCAGCTCCAAAGAAGGAAGCCCCAGCTGCTGCTCCAAAAGAAACTGAATCTGGTTCTTTCACTGGATTCAGCAGAGGTGAACATCGTGTCAAGATGAACCGTATGAGATTGAGAATCGCCGAACGTCTTAAGGAATCCCAAAACACTGCTGCTTCATTGACCACTTTCAATGAAGTTGACATGAGTGCTGTCATGGATCTCAGAAAGAAATACAAAGACGAAATCATCAAATCCAAGGGTATCAAGTTTGGTTTCATGGGTTTGTTCTCCAAGGCCGCCACTTTAGCCATGAAGGAACTTCCAGCCGTTAACGCTCAAATCGATGGTGGTGACACCGTCTTCCACGACTATGTTGATATTTCCGTCGCCGTTGCTACTCCAAAGGGTTTGGTCACTCCAGTTGTCAGAAATGCCGAATCTCTTACCGTTTTGGAAATCGAACAAGAAATCTCCAGCCTTGGTAAGAAGGCCCGTGACGGTAAGTTGACTCTTGAAGATATGTCTGGTGGTACTTTCACCATTTCTAACGGTGGTGTTTTCGGTTCCCTTTACGGTACCCCAATCATCAACATGCCACAATGTGCCGTTCTCGGTTTGCACGGTGTTAAGGAAAGACCAGTTGCTGTCAACGGTCAAGTTGTTATCAGACCAATGATGTACTTGGCTTTGACTTACGACCACAGAATTGTCGATGGTAGAGAAGCAGTTACTTTCTTGAAGACTGTCAAGGAATTGATTGAAGACCCAGGTAAGATGATGTTGATGTAAGAGGGTCATATCTTGTAATTTCGTTAACCACAGATCATTTTATTAAATACAACAATATACCAAAAACAAGACAAAAAAAAGTAATATAACATTTTGTTCAGATGCTTGTCTGTAGATTGATAGTATGCTGATTCGGGAGCGTATTATTATGTTGAATGAAGTGCGATAACTAAACAGGCAACAAACTACATAACAGGGTCTACAATAGTTTTATCTCAGGGTTTTACATTTTAGGGTTAGATGTTTCAACTTAAATAATTGTATGGGTGTATACACTATCTGCTCATCGTTTCCACAAGGTTGAAATATCGGGAACACATCGTTTTCTCTATGTAGATGCGGTATTATTAAGGAAAATTCGTCAAAAGTTTCAGTTTGTTTACTTCTTCATTTAGCAGATGACTCGTATTCGTATTTTTCTGACACCACCTTATTATCATTTATTATTTATTTATTTATTCCCTCTCATACCCTCGCCGTCTAAGATTTTCCAAATTGCCCGTGGCGGGCTCATCCTGCATGGTTTGGGGAAAAGGTAAACAACGTCTAGTAAGACCATCAACAATCGGAAGAAAATTCTTTTGCGGTGCGAAACATTGGTAAACAGTTCAAAATAAGGGGCGGTCCATATAAATAGTTGAGCAGCTGCTTGTATGTTTTGTTTTTTAAGTTCATTTATCCCACAAGTTTCACCAATATTCTGAAATACCATTATTTTAACTACATAGGGGGACTCATTCCAACAACAACTTATTAGAATATAATCTTGTATCCTCTCTGCCCCCACATTATTCACCAAATAATTACCTTCAATTATCATTATATTCACCAAAAATTACTAGTCAAATCAGCAGAGTCTTTCCACTTTCTTTTTTTCTCCCCCAATAATACAATATGCAAATCCCATTGCCATATAGAAACTATCAATTCGAGAGATTGTCAATGTCAGAGGTTCGTCCTAGACACATTCTAGTGTTTATGTTGTTCCTCTACGTTCTTCTCGAATGTATTGTGGTTGGCAGTTGTATCAGTAATGTCACAAAGTCAGCTTACGTCGCCAAGCTCACCTATATTGGCTCAGACAACACAGAATACTTCTATCTGGACACCATTTCCAAATTGAATGTCAGAGTCGGATACTTCTCAACGTGCATTCAGACAGAAACTTCTAGCGCCACCGGAAAATGGCAATGTAACAGAAATGAAACCGATTTGCTCATAAATGACTCCAATTTCAACAGTTCGTCGCCCCCAGATGAAGATCTTGCCGAGTTTTTCAAAAACACCGCCTACATGTTCCGTCATGATTGCATGAGTCCTTGGATTCTTGTTGTTGCCATTATTATCTCCTTCTTTACCATCTTTGCCTTTGCGATTGTTCCACCAAGTCAAGCTCTGATATGGTATGTCATCTCTACCGGAGGTGCGTTCTTCTCTTTCTCTTTATCCCTAGTGGCTGCTGTTTGGCAAGAAACCAATACCTTGACCGGTACAAAGTTGATGGAAGTAATGGCTGACGATTACTTCAGCTTGGAAACTCATTACGGTAATGGTGCCAGAGCCTTGATTTGGATTGGGGTGGTATTATTAGGTATCGGTTTCACATGCTTATTATTCATGACAATTGTCAGTATTAAGATGGGAATTGACAGTGAAATGTCTTACTATCAATCTCAAATGGGAATGATGGACCCAGCTTTTGGTTTGCCAACCAGAAACAACTCTATGATGGAGAAGTTCTGACCTGAAGTTGTCTCTTTGCTATATTTTTCCTTATCCAATCGGAAATATCTTTCATGATTTTTATTTTTTTTTTCAACTGGGTTGAAAAATTTTTTTAATGAACTCTTATTTTATTGATCCATCACATACATATATTATTAACTCTCTTTTTTCTTTTTGCTTACTAGATTTTTTACCACTTTTCTGTCGTCTTCATGATACATTCTTTATCTTCACAAAACTAGCATTCATCATTCATCATCGCATTGATTTCCGGTTATCTTGTTTTTTTCCCCTTTATTTTCTCTTTCGCATCGTTTTATTAGTTACGCTGTTTATAAAATTTAATCATAATATCTTCTTCCATGACTATTGTGTGGAATCAGTCGTAAATTAAAATTTACGAATCCGGAAAATTTATGTCGGAGCGTTTCCTTCTTTTCTTTTTTTGACAGGAAGAAACTCCGCGGAGTAAGCACCATTGCTGATTATAACGTTACAGGGTCCATAAATGACAGAGGAATATAATATATTTGACTAATAAACACACATATATATAAGCATATATATTTGGTTAACAGTTCCTATTGCTTTTTCTATTTTGATTTTTAATTTTTTTTTTTTTTCAGTGTGCGTTGTCAAAAGAAACGTTTAACTTCTGAAAAAAAGGAAAGGGGAAGGACAAAAAATTGATAATGAGTTGAAAAATATCAAGAACTCAATATTAAAAAGATTATTACCACAAAATCAAATGTTAAATTCAATGGAGACGCTTCCTCCAGAAATATGGCTTCATATCACGAGCTTTCTTCTAAATTCAGATCTTGCAAGTTTAGCACAGCTCAATAATAGATTTCAGAATATCATTAACCATTCACGGCTCTACAAAGCAATAGAAATCAGTTCATACAAATCATTGATATTGTTCCACGATATCATCACTTCTGAAAATTGTTCGTTCAAAGCGAAAGTCGAACATTTGGAATTCAATATCAAAAAAATCCAAGAGGACTATAACATCCATCGTCGAAAATGTGCAGACCAAGCTGAAATAACTAATTTTCAATTCGGCAGTACAACGACATTAAGACCAGAGAATGTTGGCATCGTCGACCGTCATACGTGGCTGTCGGAAGAATATGATAACTTCTTGGAGTACTCACCATCTCTTTCAAGCAGCTCAACCACTTTGAACCAATTATCAGAATCACAATTGGCAGACCCACAAGAACCATCGGATCTCATTGCTAGCATTCCATATCAACTACCAAATTTGAAATCTTTTAAGCTAAACCAAATAATTCAAAGTTTCTCATTCAATAACCCTCCAAAAACCTTAATCACCAATGACTTCCTCGTCTCAGTCCCATCTATCCACTTATGTAGCGTGTCTCCTATCCTAACTTACCAATCATCACACCACTTGCCTCCAAATATCATCATCAAGAAGCTCCATTTGCAAAACTTCCTCATTGATTCCTCTTCAGTTTTCTCGATCTCCAACTCGCATAATTCAACACTGCACCTCATATTGCAAAATATAAGGCTTTCATATTTCGTCACCACCCAACTACCTGCAAAATTCCCAAATTTGTATCATTTGGAATTGAAAGATATCAGATCAATTCATATCATGACAGTGGCAGAACAATTCAGCCATGCTTTACCTTCCCGCACCAACCTTTCATCCCCTTCCAAAATCATGATTGATCTCTCATCCCAATGTTTTTTGTCTCCTGAATTACCTTTCTATCTACCACCTACATATCCTTCATCTAATTCCCAAACAAAAGAATGTCATTTCTTATCAAATTTCTCCAGAAAATTCGCATCGCATTTCCAATTTCTCAGATCGCTGCAAGGCTTTGAAATCGTTGAATTCACCAACATCGACTTCTTCAATGGAAATCATCGACCTTTGCTGATATTTCAAGATTTCTGCTCGAAAAACCATTCCAGCAAGGATGCTCGCTCTTCTAAAATGATCAGCAAATCATCGATTGGGTTCAACTCATTTCTTGAGTTGCTTTCAACCACTCCCAATATTATATTCAATCTAGGTAGACCTAGGGAGACATATTTGCGAAATGGCGTGCCGGAATTTGAATTTTGGCAAAACTTATTCACTCCGATATATCAGTCCACCCATCCAAAAACCATTGATTCACGTAGCGACAGTGTTTCTGGAAATGTTGATAACACTAAAGTCAAAATAGTTGATAATTTAGGAAATCTTTTATACTATTATTAAAAGTAATTACAATTGAAATTGTCTGGAACATTTTCTTAAGATTCTTTTTTTCCCAAATCTACATTTTGTACTCGACTAATTATGGCATAGGTTATGACAATTCCTTATTTAAAGAATTCTTGTAGCTGAAGAAAATTTTAACTAAACATGAAATATATAAAGCACAGAAGCTTGTTTACAGTAACGTGTTGGGATTTAAACAAAGTGTGACCAAGAGTGTAAAAAATTGTGTAATGTCAAAGGCAGAACAAAACAAGCAGAAATAAGAAATTTTTGACTATATATTGAGCTAAATTTTTAGGCTTTATGGGTTTCGCTAGAAAATTAGTTAGTAAACAAATTAATTATAGGGGATGAAAATCCTCTTTAAGAGAGTAAGAAGAAAATGATTGAGAAATAGAAATAAAATAAATAAAACAAATTCGAACGTACCTACCATCATTTTTGAAGAAAAATTTCATAATCCCATTTTTCGATTTCCTCTTCTTCTTTTCTGACTGATCTGTTGAAACTGTTGTTATTTTTTCTCTATTCTGGTTTGAAGAATCTGCAATTTTGATAACATTACCATGGTTATAAGGAATATTATTCACATCAAAAACTTTGAACTTAGAGCTCAAATCCTTTTTTGTTAATAGAACAAACTTTCCTTTATCACTTAAAACCCCAGTTTCAATTAACGATCGTATTTCTGGGACATCTGGTAATTTTGGATCAATGAAAATATTTTCATATTCACTATCACAAGCCGTTACTTTATTCTGAGCTTCCTTACCGAGAAAGCCTTTTTTAACACTAATTTCTTTTTCGATAACACCTTTGTTATAACTGATTTTCAAATTAGAGAAGGCTTTTCTGAGAGAATGAAAATCTGGTAACAAACGGACATTTCCATATGAATCGTACTCAATCAAACCATACTCATTTGCTTCTTGATGGAATTCATACACTAAACCACCCGAGAAAACATGAGTCATATCCGAAGAATAAATTTTTTCAACTTCCTGAAATTCTCTTGGTCTGATAGTATTACACCCATACTCAGAAAGAAAAACTGGTTTTGGGAAATTTTCATAGTCTTTGACAAGAATATCATACCCACTGCTCTGCATAGTTTGCTTACCACACCATTGATAAGAATTGACACCATAAAAATCAATGGAAGCATTCTCACCACCTCCTTCATCACATTGTAAGTAATCTGGTAGAGATGTACGAAATAATAGATCATCTGCTGCTGAGTAACCAACTGGTACTATTCTTTCAACGTGATTTGCCATGTAAGCTTTCATATCCCTTACCAAAGATTTAATGAAGATTGGAGATGCCTATTAACTTGTTAGTAATTTAAATGAGTTTTGAAGCTCCAAATTGTTTTCATAGGTACAATTACTAACCTTAGCAGAGATTCTGTCATTCACAATTTCGTTTCCAGCAAAAAATGCCAAGGTGTTATTATAAGCAGCAAATTCCTGAATAACTTTAAAGACGTGTTCGGCATAGAGCTCATTATAGGTGCTCCAAGGCTCATATCTATTCAAATGTTGATTCTCCAATGGTGAGTTCACATCTAAAACAAGATAAATTCCAGCGATGGCCAAAAGTGTCATACACTTGTCATGATTCAAATCAGGATTGATAGAATAAACACGAATAGTCTATATTTAAAGTCAGTAATTTGGTAATAGCTATTAAAATATTTACAGTGGATGATACGAACGTTAATTCCCAAATCTTGGAATAGAGCTATGTCTCTCGCGCAGGCTTCCGGGTCGGAAAGAGGGTCTGTTCCACCAGCGACGCCAGATGATCCGCCAGGTTGATAATCGACTCCTTTTATAAAAAACTAACCGAATTTATTAGTCAATAGTGTTTCAATATGTGCTGGCTGAGTGCCAAAGTGGGGTGGATAAAAATAGAAGAAAACAAGTAACATACAGGTTGACTGGTCTGCCTCCCATAGAAATGCCTACCTTTAATGAAAATCGGTTCCACAAACCCAGTCACTGCCCAAATATTGAGTACCAAGAATATCAATATCGCACCGAATATCATTATTTTTGCTGTTCAAGTTCGCTGAAGATGAGTTTAACAACAAAAAAAAGACGTGTCAACAGACAAATTGAAATAAGCACAAAAGTAAACACAATCCGCTTTTTGTGTTCATGTTGAGATTGCTTCCTGCATCTGTCATCTGCTTACGTAATACCAGTTAAAAAAATAAATAAAAAAAAACATCATCACACAGTATATTTCAGTTCAGCATGAGAAGATACAAATATATACATATTTTATATATCAGGGGATACAATAGTACAGAAAATTACGAATGATAATGGATATAAATCTTCCTACGTCAATAGAGCAAGTTGTTCAGGGAAAAGTACCCACCTTGGATGAGGATGTGCGGTGGGAACTTCGAAAGTTGGGAGAGCCAGTAACGTACTTTGGGGAAGATAAATCCGATAGAAGAAATCGATTAATCAAACATATGGAGAAGTTAGAAAGCGAAAAGATAGCTATTTCTGATGTGGCTACCATGGATGAAGATGAGCAAGACTCTGAGGAAATGGATGAAGACGAGGAGCAAGATGAGGATGAAGAATTTTGGACTCCCGGTCCAGAACAATTGCTAGATATAAGGCATGACCTCACAAAGTTCTCACTAACTCGCACAAAATCCCGAATAATCCAACAACAAAAGGAAAGCATGATCGAGTTTACAGAAGTATTGAAGTACCGCCGTGGAATAAATTCTGGGCTTTCGAAATTCGATCTCGTTGGATCAAACATAATCTCCACCAGGGCGGTTTCTGCTTCGAAATTCTCACCCCACAATGATTCTTTTATTGCCATTGGAACCTGGGCCGGGGACCTTAAGATTCTCAATACTGACACCCTTGAACCATCAAAAGACATTGGCGCCCCAATCAAGTCGCATGCAAACCAAGTACATAACAAGATTAGTGGATTAGATTGGTATCCAACCACCTCTCAAGATCCAAACTTGATATGCTTGGCATCATCTAATTCCAATGACAATTCAATTCTTTTATGGTCTCTTGACTCTGCGAACCCATTATCATTACTATCAGGCCATGAATCACGAATTATTGATACCAAGTTTCATCCTCAAGGAAAGTTACTTGCATCTTCCTCCTACGATCGAACTTGGAGACTTTGGGATCTCACAACCCAGAAAGAATTATATCTTCAGGAAGGTCATGCCAAAGAGGTACATAGTATTGGATTTCAAAATGATGGTGCATTGATTGCTTCAGGTGGCTTGGACGCTATCGGGAGAATTTGGGACTTACGTACTGGAAAAGAAATTATGTCACTTTATGGCCATGTCAAAGATATCATGTGTTTAGATTGGTCTGATAATGGATACCAACTTGCGACCGGTAGTAAAGATGGTACTATAAAGATATGGGATTTGAGATATACCCCTAACAAGATGAATAATGCGGGATATAAAGAATATCTATATAATGATAGACCATTATTTACTATTCCAGCCCATAATAAGCTTGTTTCTGGTTTGACATTCTTTCATAATAGTCAACCCGCCAAACTCGCGGATTTCCTCAGCAATGATTTGCCTGTAAATCCATCTTCAAAGTTTTTATTGAGTAGTTCTTACGATGGTACTTTGAAGATTTGGTCGGCAGATAATTGGGTCAATGTTAAGACTTTACGCGGGCATATTGATAATAAAATAATGAGTTGTGATATTAGTTCTACAGGTGACAAAATAGTTAGCAGTGGCTGGGATAGATCAATTAAGCTATGGTCAACTAATGATTTTATATGATAGATTGTGTATTATAATTATTATGATTTTCTTTTTTTGTTTCGTTTAACGAATGATTTATTTACAAATAATTGATTGTAGGAATGTAACGCAACATGAAATTATATCTGACAAAGAATAACCGTTATAATAAGAGTAAAGAAAAAGAAAAAGAAATACAATGAATGAACAGGAAAAAAAAATTGGGTAACAATAATATGAAGCGATAAAAACCAGAAACAAAACCAACAGTCTATAACTAAACAACAGCCTTTTCCCTCAATGCGTCCTTCATCATAGAGAATTTCTTGTCAAATTCGATCTCCTGGTGGCCTGGGATACCACCATATCTAAGAATATCAACTAATGGGAAAGAGTGAGCAGAACGACTTGGGGAAATATAAGTAACAATAGTACCTTTACTACTAATACATAGTTTATGATGATCTCTAAAATTGAACTGGAATGAGCCGTCACTTAATTCAAACATAACATATGGATCACAACGATTGTATCTTCTTAACCAAACATCATCTCCTCTATCGGAATCTTCGTTGGAAACTTTACACAAATTGGTCTTCATGTACTTGTCAAAAAAGTTAACAATTTCACCTTCTCTCTTCAAACCACTTGGCAAGTGATCAATGACATAACTGTCAGCAATCCAACCTTCATTGGAATCATTAATAATATACCAAACGTCTTTGCCATTAGCCAACTTGAGCATGGTGTGTCCGTTATTGAAAAGAACACCAATATCATTAGTTGATAGCTGATATGAGAAACCATGCTTATTGGAATAGTCAACCCATTTACTAACCAAGACTGGCTTAGAGGTAATTTGAACCGATGATGTGGTTGATCTCATTCTAGCTTGTCTCTGGCAAATATTGATACCATTGAGGGTTTCTAAGCATTCTTTGGCGAGGATTTCATCCGACTTCAGAAGCATTGGAGGGGTGGTGTTTATTTCGGCAGAAATTCTTCTGATCATCTTTGGATCAGTGACCATCATTTCTCTATATTTACTCTTAGCATTACCTGGTGATAATGAGTGAGGTAAGATCTTCTTTGGCTTCTCGGACTCCAAGTCAGATTTCAAGATTTCAATTGGATTCTTAGAAACAGTGTTAACCAAACCAGCGGCTTTCTGAACGTTATAGAAGTTTTGTAATGATTCTTGAGGAGTGAGGTAACTGAAATCAGGTTCGCTAACTAAAATATCTTTTGGCAAAGACATTGGAAATGGGCCTTTGAACCAAGGATACTGAAGAATCTCATCCATGGTTGGTCTTCTTAAAGGATTTGTCGAAAGAATATCCGTGATCAATTCTTTAGCTTCATCAGACACATCTTTGTCAATTGGGAAGTGATAATCATTTTCTTTAATTCTTTCATAAATTTCCTTGACTTCCTTAGATTGGAATGGTGGTTTACCGAAAAGTAAGGCATACATCATAACACCAATTGACCATGTATCAACTTCAAAAGAGTGGCCAACAGACTTTCCTGCCAAAACTTCTGGGGCGATATAGTTTGGTGTACCACAGATTGTATACTTCTTGCTTTTGCCTTGAGGCAAAACAGCAGCCAAACCAAAGTCACCGACTTTTAAGTTCATTTCTGGGTCGAAGAAGATATTTCCCAATTTCAAGTCTCTGTGGATAACTCTTCTACTGTGCATATATTTGATAGCACCAATGATTTGGATCATGAAATGTCTAACTTCTGGCTCAGTTAAAAGCTTTCTTCTCTTCAATAAATCCATGAGTGACTGGTTTGGACAAATTTCCAACAAAATATAAACATTGACATCGTCTTCGAAACAATCAACAAATTGGACAATGTTAGGATGTGACATTGATTTATGGATCTTGATTTCTGATAAAAGCTTAGTTTTTGTCTTTTCGTTCTTGATGGATGCCTTGGCAATGGTCTTAGCAGCAAAGACTCTACCAGTATCGTCTTTAATTTGAAAACAACGAGCAAAACCACCTTCACCAAGACATGATCCTCTATTATACTCTCTTCCGCTTCTAGTTTTTATGGTTGATGGCGGAGTTTTACACAAGGAGGATAACTTCTCTTTCTTCTTCTTTGGTTTCTCGATTCTGTGTTGATCATATTGATTTCTGGCTTGAAGATTGGTTCTTGAGTTCAATTCTTTGGAACCAAGAACTTGCAATGGCTGACCGCGGGTGTTGACCATGATGACTTATTCGTGTGACTGATGGTAGAATTGGATTTTGGGAATAATAATGTTTTAAAATTTGGGTTTTAAAGAGAATGAAAATTTGCACAGTGTTTTGAAGAACACAGTGGTTGATAAAAGAGTGTACACAATCCAGAAGCAAACGAGGGTACTAAAGTGATAGCTAGGAAAAACCAAAACTAAAAACAAAAGAAAAAAAAGATAGTCCACAAATACAAATCAGCGTTAGGATCACTTAGTGACACAAAAACATTGGAATATATCGACTTTTTATACTGGACGCCTTTTGTTTACACCCGGGGCCACTAACCTCATAATGCATAATGCTCCTTTGGGAAAAAGGTAAACAAATAATATTATTTGGGAAATATTTTAGGGGGTCCTTGTTTATTAGGTAAACAAAAACATCGAAAATCTTTCAAAATAGGGTTGTCAACATCACAAACAAGCATACTAAAGTAAATAAGAGAACCCAAACAAGCAGGCATGATTTTGACACAACCAACGGCCAATCAATGTCTCGGTCTCAACTCCTCTGCAGTTGATTATAGCACAATTTCTTGGGTCGGTGATTCTACTACAAAATCAATCAATGTAAATAAAATGCTAGTAATGTAAGCATATATCTGTAGGTAAATCATAATAAAAATATATTACGTAATTATAGTACAATAATCATTCACTCATTTCTCGTCTCAACTTAGCTTAACTTCAGTTCTTCAACAATATTCTTAAGCAACAAATGGTTGTCAAGCAACTTTTTTGACAATTTAGTCTTCTTCTTCAATGACTTTTGGAGTGATTTAGATTTTGAATCTCCCTTTTGTGCGGAACTAGAGGCTGGCTCCTGAAGGAAAAACTCATAACATTGTTCAGCATTAGGTGGTAAGTCATACAACCATCCCCGGCTTTCAATAATATTCATAAAAGCCTCAATAGTCGCTAAATTTTTCAAGGTGTTTCTCGAACCCAAGATAATCAATTTACTCTTAGCTCTAGTAATTGCAACATTGATTCTTCTCCATTCTTTTAGCAATTCCCCCACCATTTGTTTCTCATTTGATCTGACTAAAGAAATAATAATACAGTCTTTATCCAAACCCTGGAACCTATCAGCAGTTAAAATTTCCACGTCCTTTCTTTGATAGAGTTTTCTTGTCAACAATCTAATCTGAGCCCTGTACAAAGACATGACACCGATGGATGATTCATGGACCCCACATGCCAACAATGATTCAACAATCTCATAAATCAAGGCTCCTTCAACTGGATTATCGACTTTATCACCCAAAGTTCTTTCTTTTGCATCACTAATGGTATCATGGTTTAAGAAAATAACCCTGTTGGTCTCTTTAAAAACAATATTCTTTATCCAATTATGCTCTGGCCTGATGCTTTCTTTAGTTATATGTTGTTGTAACTGTTCGGGTCTTGAAATCTTCAATCTTTGCCTAGAAACCAAATTAGAGCCACATTTTAATCTGCCATTATAAATCAAAGTGTTCGATAACAACATGATATCTTCACACATTCTATATTGATGAGCTAGCTCACCAACACTATCGGGAAAATCCTCCGAAAGCATCCTAAACAAACTTTTCAGGAGGCCCTTTCTTGCCAGCGGTGCGGTGATTAATGGTGGAAGCTGGTAATGGTCACCGACCAAAATGAATCGATCACAAAACCTAATTGGCCCTACACAAACCGGCATGGCGACCTGAGATGCTTCGTCAATGATACAATAATCAAACTTTCTCCTGTTAAAAACCCAATCAGTAACACCTAGACATGTAGTAGCAACAACTGATGGTTTTATATAGGCGTCATATAGTCCTTGACTATCTTTGATATCAAAGTTATCAGATAATGGACTAAATTCTTTCACAAGAGGATGAATTTTGTTCAAAGATCCCAATCTAACAAAATCTGTCATTTTTTGTTCCTTAAGCTTGATCAAAATATTATCAATTGCAGAGTGAGTGTATGAAGCAACCAAAACGGTCTTGCCATTTTTGACCAATTGTTGGATAATCTCAGTAATAATTGTGGTTTTTCCGGTACCTGGCATTCCAAGAATAAGCGAAAAATCATTGGTGGAAAATACTTTTTTCATAGCATTAAGCTGATCTTCATTGAATCTTGATTGGTCAAGCTCATAGTCAATCAACGGAACTGGAGAAGGATCAATCTTTTTCTTTGCCACAAGAATATCTCTCATTAAACCATTTGAATCCTTAGAAAATAATTCAAGCAAGTTATACCTTGCCAATTTTAATCCATGGAATGCTGGATTCTTATCTATCCTATAAACCCGGCTTTCTGAATTTGAATCTAAGGATAAGCCAGTGAGACTTTGGTCCAGTTCCAAAACACTCTGAAAACTTTGATTCTTGATAATATCAAAATTAGGCATCCTCAGATTTGAATGATCTAGTCTTCTTTGTGTTGTTATCTTGATCAAATTTTCCCTAATCATACTAACAAATCCAAAACAAATAGCAAAATGGCCATTTTCATCACTGACAATAACATGGTCATGGGTGGCAACTTGGGACCAAGTCATCAGAGGATATTCATGAGAGGCCCCCTGTTTCTTTCTTTCAAATGAATACGTATAATAACCACTGGAAGCATCATAAGTAACGTCTTTGATTTTTAGGCCAGAAATGGCTTTTCCATTTGATTTTTCTCTCTCTTCTCCAGTAAAAATCCAAATTTCCTTTGTCAATTTATTTATGAAATTTTCTTCCTTATTCAATAAATGTTCCCAATACTTATAATATTCACCGTACTCTGGTGCAATGTGTTCAGTATGAGCCAAGAATTCGCCTGGTTGAAAGCCACTATCCTCTTCGCTGCCATTTTCCCCTAATTTATTAAATAACATACAGGTTTCCTTTACAAAACATCTATCACACATAGAGTTCTTTGCCAATGGAGGGAGCTGCGGCTGGATTTCTTTTAGAAACTTGGAAATAGAATTTCTCTTTATAAGCAACATTCTTAAGTCTCTTCTATCAATCTCGTATTTGGTGGTCTGAGAAAATTTTGTATAAACCAATATGAAGAAATTGACATCCATTTCATATCTATCTCTCATCAATAAAGTATAGAGAGACGTTTGTGCCTTGTGTGAGAGATATTCTTTACCAGTTTTAATTTCTAATGGAGCAATAAATTTACCAGATTTCTTGCTATCCTTTAGCGAAGATTCAATAGTTGCATCAATTAGGCCTCTCAATCCAAAAATTGGTGACCAAATACTCTCCTCAATATCTAAAGTTTTGCTGATCGAAAATTTGCTAGTTTCTCCTTTGCCAAACGTTGATATAGAGGATTTATCTGAATCAAAAATATATTTGCCTACCCAGTCTTTGATATAACCGATATGTGTCTGACATTCTTCAGAAATCGACTGTTCAGTTTCACCAATGCCCAAGATTTCAATAAGGTTCCTATGAATCGCAGATTTCAAGAGAGTTTCAATAAACTTTGAGCTATTTGACTTAGAAACCATACATTCTTGCAAAATTCCATGGACGATATTGCCTACAATTAGTGGCTTGGAAGATTCACCTGGTAAATTGAATCTTGCAAGTAACGAGCTCTTCCTTTCGCAATTAAGTGATTCACCCATAGTAGTAGCAGAAATCAAAGTATCTGGATTTAAAATGAGATAATTATGGTCATTATCAATCACCGTTGGGTTGTCCCCCACGACATGAATTACTTCACCGACATCATATGTAGTCAATAGCCAAGACTCTCTGACTACCAAATTCCTAATTTTACTGTCTTTGTCTTTCACTTTCAAGATTATTTGATTCTTTTTCATTCCTTTAATATTGTATGTTTTTTCATGCACCTCAAGCACCTCAAAGCGATGAAGCCAGCATCTTTTAATCGCAATTTTGGCAAGATTTACATCTTTAAGACTGTCCTTGAAATTAGTAGTTTCCTCTGTTCCATCACTGTTGATATCTTTTGAAAAGATGGCTGCACCCAACAAATCTGTGTTCTTTATTCTATTTTCCTGTTGTGTTGAAAATTGTTTATCCTTTTGAGTGAATGTGAATCTATTCAATAGCCTCTCCTCTTCGGAATCATCATAGTCAAGTTCTCCAGAATCATCAAAGGATGCTGTATTTGTGATGTCACTGGGATTATTATTTGCTATTTGATTATTCGGGATATTTTTAATGATATTACTTTTCTCTAGTTTGCTAGGAGTACTTTGAACAACATCATTAAAGGACATAGTAAAAGATTTTTTTGATGGAGCACTAACCACGATTGGCTGACTTTTCATGTCTAACTTTTTCTCTAATTCGTTGAAATCAAAATCGTCATCGCTGGAAAATTCATCATTAAATTCATCATCATCAAGAACTGGCTTTGTCGTCCTTTTTTCAAGACTGATGGATCTATTAGCTTTACTGTTTGCTAGCTCATCGAAAAAGTCGTCAGAGAAATCATCGCGATGATAATCATTAATACTAATACCTTTGTCTAATATCTCTGACGTTGTATTTCCACACATATTATTGTCTTTCTCAGTACTTTTGAGTTCTGATAATATTTCTTGTAGCGAACTTTTTCTGGGCTGATCACCATTACTGTGGCTGCTATTTGTTCTCAACTTCCCATCACTTCCTATCCTCGCGAACAATTTGCTAGAGTTTAAACTTAGAGATTTAGACTTTTGATGAGTGCCAGACTTCCTCAATGATGACAGCAGCCAATCTGGGATTGGGGAGAAGGAATTTAAAGAAGAGAATTTTTGGGTTGATATATTCTTGATGGAATTCTCCTGCTGATTTGACATATTGAGATTGGTATTATATTTTTTTTCCAACTGTGATATTGGATCTAGCCTAAAGTCCGGTAGCACGTCTCTCCGGAGCTCGATTTCATCATTTTCGTCATTGGTAGAAGGCTTGTTGGCATCTTTTTTGTTATAGTCGTGTTTGTGTAACCTAGATTTCCCATTCTTATTCCCAGCATCGCCGGACCAATAAATTTGATCTAGTTGACTGTTTTCATCAATTCTTTTCTGGAGCCCGGACCTACTAGACGATGAAATATTCGTTGGTCTAGTCAACAATGTATTATGCGAATTTGTCTTAAGGATATTGGGTTCATGAAGTTTGGAGTAAAGTTTATCCCCTAAAAGATTGTTGACTGGGAGATTAACACTTTTTGACACAAATTTATCTAAGCCACGCTTCTTCTTGGATGAGCCATGTTTCTTCTTTGGCGAGGAAGAGACCCTATTAAAAGCTCTCTTCTCAGAAGCCATAGTGGAACAACTGTTAGAGTTCCTATGTGATGATTTACTTGATGAGCTTACTGACGCGACATTATTTTCAGTATTTTTTTTTTTTTTTTTTTTTTGATGATAAAATTTTCGCGTTCATATGCATAAACTCTGGTTTTAATCAAAATATCTTATCTTGTAAAATAAATCGGGTGGTAGGGCTCAGATGAATTTTATATAGAAGAATACTTCCCAACATAGTCTCATTGTGTTATTGGGATTGAACTAAAAATCAACCTTTGATTAATTTCACAGCATTTTTGGTCAAGTCGCAAATCACAGATGACAAATCAAGTTAAGGAAAACAATATTTATTTAAATAATGAAATGAAAACAACAGCTCTCTTTTAAAATAATATAAATAATCAAACAAACATCGTAAAGAAATCAAAATAGGTTATTGTGATAATAACAAAAAAAAAGGAAGTTTTTAAAAAAATAAAAAGAAAAACTGAATAATAATCATAATAGAAAACAAATTAAAGTGGTAGTTGAAGTGATAGTAGTAATTCAATTAAATGAAAAAAAAAAGAAAAAGAAAAGAAAGAGAAAATACAAAAAATAAAAGAGGAGTAAGAAATGAATAATAAAACAAATAAAATGATATCTATCATATTACCGCAGCAAAATGCGTCCGAAAAAACCAGGGCAGCATTACGATTGGGTCAGTTGACGAACTTTTTTATACATAGCTGCAATCCTTTTGCTTGAGACTCTTATTGGCCAGAAGTAACTGGTGAAAACCCACAAATGTTTTCTAACCTGCTCTCTAGCTTCAGCCTTCTCATGAGAAACCTCTTCTTCAATTTTGTCCCCCACTGCCAATAGTTCTTTTTTAAGGATTGTGGCCCATTCTTTACGAGGCAAACTTGCAGCACCTTTACTTAATCTTTTCAAAGATCTTTTTACTGGGTACAATCTCTCCTTGCAAACATTATCATCCATACTCTCATATTCAGAATATTCAGGCTCTTCTTTTGGTAATTTCTTGATCTCGATTTTCTTGGAGCTAGTACTATTGGAGTTACTGGCGCTAGTGCCCCTGCTATTTTTGGATTCTGCACTTCCAGGTTTCACATCTGGGGTAGCAGACTTCTTTATTTTCTTTGGAGCCTTCTTTGGAGCCGGAGTGCTGTCATTGTCATCGCCGTCATCACCACGCAATAATACAATCAAATAATCAGCTCTTCTACTAAGATGAACAGAATTTGGGACCTTCTTAATTTCTTTAACTTGTTTCTCTCCCTTAGAATTTGTGGTTTCCTTTTTCATCGTTTCATTGTTCAAGAACATCTTGTTGCCCAAGCCTAATAAAGGATCATCTCTTATCTGAATCCAAGAACCGTATCCAAATTTACTCAAACCATACAACAACATCTCATCATCTTTTTGGTTCCATTCACAGTTCCATCCATGAACTGTTTTAGATTTCTTACCAAGCTTGAACTCATTTACCGGAGTCTTGCCAATGGTGTCTCTTATCAACTTCATGTCACTTGGACGGTTCAAAATTAATTCAGCATTCAAGTTTTTGGCACCATGGAAATCAAACAAAACTGCTTTATGTTCCTTACGTTTCAATTTCCAAAGAGCAATGGCATCTTTTTCACCTTCTTCCTTTTTTACACCCTTGGATTCATCTTCCCGTTGTTTATTAGCAGCTGCTTCCAACTCTTTGAGGGCTTTAGAGCGACGCTCCTCTTCTTGCTTGACCAATTCCTTAGATTTGTCAACTAATTGTTTGTAGGTTTCTTTTAATAATTCTGGCGATTTATTGCTCAAACTACCATCCTCTATCAACTGATCCCAGAACAAATTAATATCACCCATACGCAAAATGGCTCTGTAAATATTCCTCACTTCTTTTTCGGTAATGATGTTGTCGTTCAATTTCCGCTTCTTCAAACGGGATTTTCTGGCGGATTCATCCTCATCATCATTAGTGCCATCATCATACATGTTCTTCATATTCTTTAAGGCTTGTTCCCTTCTTGCAAACAATTGCATCTGTTCTCTCATCATTTCTTCATCTTGCCTCTTCTTTTCATCTTCCTTCAATTTCTGTAACTCTTCTTCAGGAATGATATCATCCCAATCAACATCTGCTTTATAGTCGGTGACTTCAAATTGCTTCAAAAACTCTTCACCTCCCAAATTTGATTCACCCAAGTCTGGCGTGGTGATATGGTCTTCCGCATGCTCTAAAACATCGTCTAAATTCAAATCTTCCAACTTCTTTTGATTTTCATTGGCCTTGAACATGTTACCAGCCCCGAATTTCAAAATCTCTGATAATTCACTCGTGGTAGGTTCATTCTTGACCTTCCCGGTGGAGCTGTTGTCAGTGACCCCTAATGAAATAATTGCGTATTCTAAAATCATCTTCTTTCTCGCCCTTTCCAAAACCTGTTCTTCAACAGTGTCTTTACTAACAAAACGGTACACCATAACATGGTTTTTCTGACCTATACGGTGGGCTCTAGCCATCGCTTGCAAATCTGCCTGAGGATTCCAATCAGAGTCAAAGATAATCACAGTATCAGCAGTCATCAAATTAATACCCAACCCACCGGCTCTCGTAGACAACAAAAATACAAAGTCTTTCGAGCCCTTGGCGTTATAATGATCAATAGAAATACGACGTTGGAATGATGGAACCGTACCATCTAATCTTTGGAAGTTGTAGCCCTTGATAGATAAGTAATCTCCTAATATGTCCAAAATTCTCACCATTTGGGAAAATATAAGCACACGGTGTCCATCTTTCTTCAACCTTGTCAACAACTTATCTAATAGTACCATCTTACCACTGGACATAATTAGACCTTTCAAAATATTTTCTCTAGAAGACGAGCCGGCCTTCATCAAAACCTGCTCCTCTGCATTATCAAACAAATAAGGGTGATTAGAGGCCTTTTTCAATTCAGACATAACGTTCAACAATGAGATCTGAACCCCTTTCGAGCCAGCATTTAAAGCAGCATAATTTTTCGTTAAAATGTTTTTGTAGTATTGCGTCTGCATGTCTGACAATTCCACTCTCAAAATTCTCTCGGTTTTTGAAGGCAAAGATTTCTCCACATCTTTCTTCAATCTTCTCAAAATGAATGGTTGAAGCCTTTTGTGTAATTCTTTGATATACTCTTCTTGTTGGTCATCTGGGGAATCGAAATCAATTTCTTGATCAATTGTGAATTTTCCTGGCATTAAAAAGTTGACCAAGGCAGCCAATTCTTTGATATTGTTTTGCAAAGGTGTACCAGTAATCAACAATCTGTTATTGACCTTCAAAGATTTCAAGGCCTCGTATAAGGAACTTTCAGCATTTTTCAAACGATGGGCTTCATCCACGGCCAAGAACTGCCATTTTAAATTAGCAAGGTCATTTCTATCTTTCAAAACGTATTCATAAGTGGTCAATAATACATTGAACTTAGGTTTCTTTTTGTTATTTCCCTGATACCATTCGTTTTCTCTGATAACCTTTCTAGCTTTAGTGTTACCCATATAATACACAACGTTAACATCAGGTGCCCATTTATCAAAAGTTTCTTGCCAAGCCGGCATAGTAGATAAAGGCACCACTACTAAATGTGGCCCGTTCTGTCTTCTAGCATAAATTAGCCAAGATAGGAAACTGACAGTTTGAACAGTCTTACCAAGACCCATTTCATCCGCTAAGATTCCATTTTCGTTTCTGGACCACAAGAATGCCATCCAATTTAATCCTGTAAGTTGGAAGTCTCTAAGCTCACCATTCTTGATAAACACTGGTTGGGTCACAAGCTTTTCAAATGGTGGTCGCTGATGACCATAATTAGCACTCAAATTGGGCAAAATCTTTGATTTCATACGATTTTGGAACTTTGTCACTTGATGAGGATTTAATTCTGCAATTACGGCGGCATCTTCCCATGTACATTCATCATAATGCAATCTTTTCCACTTAACAAAATACTGCAATTCATTCTCACCTGTTTCTGGGTTATTTTCTCTTCTCGAGTCAACAATACGCTCAATGGTTTTACATTCATTTATTTCCCCGAGTTTTCTTTCTCTTTCAATGCTGATTAGTTCAAGCTCTTCTCTGGTGATCGTTGGATCATTTTTGATCTCATACGGAAGAACGATAGATTGTTTGATATAGTTATCAATCTTTTTGATCCCTTTCATTCCAACAAGATCAGCGTAGTATTCCCAGGTGTTGTGCAAATGCGATTTCTCATTCCATTTAATGAGGAATTTATAGTTTTGTTTTATTTCGTTTATGTCTGAGCCTATCATATGTTCTTTTTCAGCAACTTTCCGTTTATGATGTTCAAGTTTTACCGTCAATTTGGCCTCTTCCTCTTCCCTCAGCTGATCTTCAGTCGTGCTGCTATTATCATTGGACACTCCATCTTCCTTCTGCATTTTTTCTTCAGCTTCTTCTAGTTGCTCTTCTTCTTTTTCATCATCATCATCCAAAACGATCTTATGGTTCATTACTTGATCAATGCCCTCTGTGGCTTGTGGAATCGCAGCAGTCGAAGAGTATACAGAGTTGTCGTAATAATAATAGTCTTCTTCTCCATCATCTGACTCCAAAAACTCATTGTCATCATTTTCGACATTATAGTTGACAGATCTATTATTATTACGGGTAGAGAAACGAACTTCTGTTGTGCTAGGAGACGTCGATATTATCTTCTTCTTATTCTTCTTTTTACCGAACTTGGTCTTCAATTTTCTGCTTTTTCCAATAGTAAACTCTTCATCATCTTCATCCTCATCCTCATCTTCAGCTTCATCCATCATTTCATCGTCGTCTGCCATATCATCATCTTCATCATCAGATATCATTCTTTTTTTCTTATGACCAGCGCCATTATTCCTACTTTTCTTTTTCCGCGAAGAAAATTCATCTTCGTTATTATCTAATTCCTCGGCGTAACTGCTAGCGCCGGTATGAGCTCTTCTTGATCTTCTTAATCCATAAAGTTCAGGATCATCAAGAATCTCCTGCGGCAAGTCGGTGGCAACCATGATGAGAACGTCGGGATAAAAAAGAACAAAGCCTGGTAATATAAGTCTATAGACAGTACTGAGTGATCTTTATCAAAGATGCACGGTACTTGTTTATGATTTGGAATTATTCTTGATGATTTAACTTTTGACTCAGTTTTCTTTCTTTCTGAGGGAAACAAACAACAAAGCCGTCAAGAGCGAAAAATTTTCCAGTACTGAAACGCAATGGGTTGATGATTAAGTGTCAAGAACAGATGCCACTAAGCGAGTTCAATTCAGTAAGGAGCTGATATTTGAATCCAAGATTTCCCTTGGTTTCGATGATATAATACTATGGGAAAATGTCACGGTTTGGGAAATTCGTGACAATCGGTAAATGTAAAGCGATACTGCTTCTAACGAAACAGCAACAATGTTTTAGCGTAATAGACTAGTTAGTTTGTCGAGAGATTCTACTAGTGTTTTCTATCCATCAAACACTAGAAATAATATCAACGACTATATCACTAATAAGGAAATGAATTTTCCAAGAGGAGAGAACGCGAAAAAATAAAAAAAAATAAAAAAAAAATAAAAATAAAAATAAAGAGGAAATGTGGTGCACAACAAGAAAATAAACTGTTCAAGACCAGAAAGATACGTAGCGATGCTCGCCTACTAGTACTCCTATTGTTGTGTTGTTCCTGTTGTTGTTGTCAACGACCGTTTGTGATGAGTTGTGGGTAAAGAAATCTCTGAAGCCGAAAAATTGTTTTTCTTTCCATTCTCATTGAACGGACGAAATTTTTACGGTGAAGCAATTTTTCTGGCGTGCCGGCAGCATCAGTGAGCCCTGATTTTTTTTTCCCTCTTCCTTTTCATTTTTGCTACGTTGAGTGTGGTTTTTACACTCTTTAAGTTACAAAAAGGTCTTCTTGTAGTTATCTCGCTAAGAAAAAAGGGTTTTGAATCCTACCCAAAAAAAAATAAGGGCCTATTATATCATCATCAACTTTGACACCATTGCCGGCTCGGCAGCCGGCGCGGTTCAACAAATGCTACGCAAAAGCCCCTAGTTTTCAATAAACACTGTCTGTATTCGGGTCAATTATTATATATACATGCCGATTATCTCAACTATTTTTCTTCGAATCCAAGAACCTGTTCAAAAAGCTCCTCACATGGAACAGTAGCCTTCAATCTAGCGCAGAGGAGGAAAACTCCACTAAACTTTCTATGTAAACTATAGGTTTCCTCTGGAGGTGGCGACAATCTCTCATTCAACATCAAACCAATGTTACCTCTAACTCTATCAGTCACCGTCTGTGATGAAAAGTCATATGCTTTGCCCTTATTAAGAGTTGGTGAAAATGGCTCCCCAAGTACAAGAATTGAATCAACATGGGCCTTGGTCATTGCTGGAGTCTCCATTCCCGTTAAGTAGCCTAAGAGTTTACTGTAATGTAAGACACCTTCTCTATCTCTCTTGGCGGCATTTCTCAAGAGATTCACGTAATTCGAGATGAAATCTTTGCTATATTCAATGGATGCACCGAAATCTAACAACTCAATAGTTTTTTCTTTTTCGTTATACAAAAAATTAGCCCAATTTGGATCTGTCTGCATAAATCTGAATTTTCCAATTTCTTTAAGACATAATCTCATTATGTTAGAAGCTAACCAGTTCCTGGTATCTTGGTCCCAGTCACCTTTGGCAATTTCCGTACCTTTCATTTTCTCCATGGTAAGCACATGCTGGCCGCTAAGATTATGGAATACCTTTGGCACAGTGAATACCGGGTCATCCATCAATAATTCCCTGAATCTAACAAGATTTTGCGCTTCTCTTATGTAGTCGCATTCCCACTTCAATTCGGTACGTGCATTAGCAATAGACTTGTCCAAAAATAACCCCTTTGGTAAAATTCTGGAAGCGGTTAACAAAATCAATATATTATTTAAATCAGAGTCAATACTGTCAATAACACCAGGATACTGAACTTTAACAACAACTTGAGTATGGCCTTCCCTGGTGACAGCTTCATGTACTTCACCAATGGAAGCGGCAGCCATTGGAACATCCTCAAATGATGCAAAGAATCTTCCTCTCCAATTTTCACCCAATTCAGACAACATAACTCTTTCCAATTGGTTAGGAGGCATATAGTGGGCACTGTTTTGAACTCTTAGTAAAATCCGTTGGAATTCCTTTGGTAAAAAGGAGGCGTCTTGAAACGACAACATTTGGCCAACTTTCAAGGCGGCACCTCTCATTTTACTTAAGCTTTTGGCAATTCTTTCGACATTTCTAGGAGTTAGAAATAAAGAAGAGTTATCATTCGAGCCAGATGCAAATCTTTTGATCCCCTCAGAAGCAGCACCCATACTTACGGTGGCAGCCAAACTACCATAGTGGAAAATTCTACCCAATCTTGTGCTAGGAACGGCAGAGCTTTCCATTTCAAATTGTGGTTTTTGCTTTGTGCCAATAACTATCGTTTTTTTATCATCATCTTCATCATTTTGCTTTCTCACGGAACTATATGTTGAGAATGCTCTTTTACCAAGAGTGTTGTTCACCCCACCAATTTTTTGCTGCGCTTTGGCCTCGATTGACTTGTCTCTGGCAATTTGAAAGATATCTTTACTATTGTGCGAGACTATCCAATCATCGCTTTTAAATCCTTTTACGCTATTGGATTTGAGCTTAGCGAGTTCATAAATTGGAGATTCTTTAGTAAACTTATTGATAATCGATGGGATGTAATTCTGCTCTGTTAGGCATTGGGAAGACCGAGAGCTCAAAAGCTTTCCCGAGGCTTTTGCAACCTGAACACCACCATCCACCACGCACTTGATGTCATAGATGAGCTTCCACACCAGGCTCATTTTCAATGATGTCTTGAAGATGATTTGATAGTATAGTTAGAATATTCACACCCAAACTACATTTTGAGCAGAAAAATGTTGTTCAGGCGGATGGTATTTTTACCCGGCCTACCATCACCACTTACATAATCGCTGACTGTGATCCAAATCAAATTTTTTTATTTTTTAGAGGCAAAATCTTCCAGTGTTGAAGTTGATACAGGAAGCTTCCTCAACGTTTTGAGATCCTTTTCGTGTCAAAGAAAAACAGTACAAAGTAATCATGTCTGAAGTGCAACTTGACAGCAATCCAGAGCTTGCAAAAAAGTTCTACGACAGAACCTTGGAAAAGTTAGTGGAAATCAATGTTCCAGAAGAAACCAGAGGCGACATCGCTGAATTCATTGTGATGTTGGTTTCCAACAACAAAACCCCACAAGAAATTATAGAAGAATTATCTGCTATTTCTGGAGACTCTATCAGTGTGGAATTCATCTCGACATTGTTTCAAGATTTAGAAGCTTTAAAGAATGTGGGATTACAACAACAGCTGGCGGAGCTTCAACAGCAGCAGCAACAACAACAACAACAACAACAACAATTTATAGCAGGTGCCGCCCCATCGCCATTTATTGGAGTCAGCCAGTTTGCTAGTGTGGATTATAATGCCGGCGGACCATTTGCTAATGCTGCTCCAATGAGATATAATAATAATAATGATCATAATGGGGGATTTAGACAAAGAAATCAGAGATTTGGCTTTAATAATAACAACAATGGCGGTGGTATACGCAAACAACCAAATAATTCATTTGGTGCCGGTAGAAAGAACTTTGGGGGAAATGCAGGCAATGCTCTTCAATTACAAAAAGCCTTGGCTGATTTGCTTAGTGGCAAGGATCCAACCAAAAAGAAGGTGCGTTGCAAAAACTTTCCACATTGTACCTTCAAAGATTGTAAATATGCTCATCCAACCAGAATATGCTTCCAATTTCCAAACTGTCCTAATACAGGGGGCACCTGCACGTTCTTGCATCCAGGTGAGGATGATGCCTTGATGGCCGAATTCGAAAAAGTTAAAGCTGAAGCTGAGCAAAGAAGAATCGAAAACAATCAAAAGATTGAACAACAAAATGGGATTGGTCTTTGTCATAAGGGTGCCAATTGTGTGAACTCGAGTTGTAAATATGGTCATCCAACCAGAGCCAATGAAACTAATGAAGTCAATGTGTTTGAATGGTGTGCTAATGGAACTAATTGCGCTGATACAGGTTGCCATAAGGCCCATCCATCATACAAGACCAAAGAAGAAGTCTATGGTCCACAAACCCACTATAATAACAGAAAGTCAAACAATCTTGCCAAATTAGCTTCATTGATTTCTAATCCTGCTGTCGTGCAACAAACCCAGGAGAAGTCTTTGGAACAGTGTAAATTTGGTTCAAGATGTATGAATCCAAGATGCAAATTCAGACATGCTAGTACTTCAGTCATGTGTCGTGATGGTGCTAATTGTACTAGAATTGATTGCTACTTCTCCCATCCATTGAGCCAGGATTGCAAATACTCTATCAACTGCAAAAACAAGTACTGTCTTTTCAAGCACCCTCCAGAAAGAGATGAGATGATCAATAAACCTTTGGTGTGGACTGCTGATGGTAGCAATGATGATACCAAGATGAATACCACCAATGAAAGACAATTTGCTGTCACAGAAGGTGAAGTTTTGGAAAAAGCACCAGCCCAAGAAGACTCTTCCATGGCCACTTAACTAAAAGATGAAGGAAAAGTGAACATAGAGCGATGTCTAAAACGCGATATTTTCATTTTCCCTCTTTGATATGGCCGACTTTTTTTTGTTATTTTTTGTTCAACAGACACATTCAATTATGAAGGCGTATATTCTTCTCAAATACTGCGTTTTGTTTGTTTGTTTATCTGTTTGCTACAATGTGTTATAATATTGTTATTATTTATGATAAGCATCTTGAGATAATGGCTGAGTTGTAATTTATATAATTTATTTATTTATTTTTCCGCGAGATTTTTTTTTCTTTTGCCCTTCCACATTATTATATTTCTGTTTTTATCTGTTTTATAAAAAAATTTGTCTCTTTATTTTGATATTTGACTACTTTTGAGGTATGATCTAATAGCATTGTGAAATGAGTGAATAATATGTTGATTTTTCATCTGATTTGGACTTGGAGAAGAATCCCCAGCCAAATGATTATTATTTTTCTGATTTACTTTGAGTTGTTTTGCCTGTAAGCATTTTTGATTGCGCTTTATTATTTTCTGGATTCCTATCAAATAATGCTTTAGCATCACTTAAAATGTTTAGTGGGGACTTGTGATATATGGTCAGATGACTGAAAGAAAAATAAAAAAAAATCAATGCGATGTTGGAAACTGCAGCTGTAGAGGGAACCCCAAACCAAGGGCAGATTATACACAACACCCGAAAAACGCTTCAGAGTTCACTGTCTGTTATTTAATCATTTTATCACTAAATAATGAGCGTTGATAATGTGCAGCAGCAACAGCCACCTCCAGAAGCCCAGGAAGCCCAAGAGCCTGTCGAAGATATTCCACCAACTAGATGGGAGATCGAATTGGAGGTAAGTTGATTTCCTTATTATTGATCCACCTGTTCCCTCTGGATATCTACAATCTTGCAAGAAAGCATCTGTCATCGTGTCAAGCCTGTTACTAACTGAAGAATGGTTTGTTCAATCTTTCTCCAACTTGAATTATTTGAACTATCTTGCTCAAAACAAATACCTTGAAGATGAACGCTTCATGTCCTACCTACGATATCTTTATAACTACTGGTCTCAACCGGAGAATGTCGGGTATATAATTTGGCCCAATTGCCTACACGTGCTAAAGTTATTGTTAAATAGTCTGACATTCAAATATGAGATCTTGAAAAGAGAAGTGGCCGATGTTATTATGAATGGTATGATTGAAAATTGGCATAAAAGCAAAAGTGTGGAAATGGTCGGAAAATTAAAGGGAGCCAGTAGCAGTAATGGAAGCACCAGTGCTGAGAACGATACGGAGAATAATAATAAGACTGAAACTGTTAATGGCTCAGCAACCAGCCCAAATGCACCTAGCGACACAGCTAGTGAAGAAGATTCTGCTTCTCAAGCCATAGATAACAACAGCTAGTGGAAATATGCCCCATTCTGCTATTGATTATGTATATTTATACTATAGAATTCCTTGGACATCCTTTTTCTTTTCTTTTTTTCTTTTTTTTTTTGTGGTTTTAGATCTAGCATTTCCCATTTTACACAATATACCTTCGAGAGCTAAACAAAAAACCGTATATTCAATAAAAAATAACATAAAAACTAATAACACAAATAACGAAATAAAAAATCCAAATCAAAATTCAATGAACAGCGGATCATTTCTTGGTGGCTCTGGATCTTGCAACTGGGGGTTTTGATCTATATTTACTACCATATACCCTCCTTTGAAGAATTTCTTCCCGCTCCTTGATCTTTTTCATTCTTAATTCTTCTTGCTGTCGCAACTTCCTTTCCGTTGCCTCTCTAGCCTGCTTTAGTCCATTATACTTATTAACTAGGTTGTTGTACTTTGTGACTTTCCCTTTATATAGGATATTATCTGTAGTTGAGCCTTTCCATTTATAATCACTAGGACCCCCCGAAGGGAAGCTGCTCTGACTTAACAACAATTCGGAGATCTCGCCATTCTTCACTAGTATCTTCGCCCATTTATCAATTAGCTGATTCGTCACCTTGAGACCCTCGTCAACTTGGTTGATGTTCCATTGTATGGTGTCCAAGGTGCTGGATAAATTTTCAAGCAATGAGTTTATAAGTTTAAGCTTTGTGATCTCATCTTCCTGGGACAAAGGAAGCACGTTAGATATGGTTGTTGTGCCAGTGAACTCATCGCTGTCACGAATCTGGTCCAAATTGGCCTTAATAGTTTTTAGATCTTCCAGAATCCGGTTTTCCAATGACGACATTTTTATAGTATTAATAATTGGCGCGTCATCCCATTGGGGTTACACCTAATAAGCCGTTGTTTGTTTGTGTTTCCTGGCATCGATTGATGTCCGGGTGATGTTTTTTTCACAATTATTTCTCTTACAATACAACGTTGGTGCCAATCCCATGGATATATCATCACACATGCTAAAAGAGCATATATTAGATCACAATAGTGAGCGTGGCCTCTTGAATTATTGTTGGAAATATTATATTGGTGGATTGAATATCATAAAATGATGTTTTATAGCTAGCTTAAATTGTGAAAAAGAGTAAATAGGGCCGCTAAAATATTTTATACGCTCAACATGACGTTTTTTTTTTCTTTTAACAAAATCTAAATTTACAAGGAATCTTATTTTGTCGTTGTTTTTTGATTTTTTTCAAATAAAGTAGCATGAAATTGAAACACATAATGATGAAATTAAAGTGAGTTAGTAGAAATGAAAATAAAAGTTAACCATGTGTCAGGAATTGAAAAGGAACCGGTAAAAACCAAGAAGTGAAAGAGTGCCAAGATAGCAAAGGGAATAAAGAGAAAGGAAAGTCTCAAAGATATAGTAAATCAATTACTTCTTACAAAGAGACGATTTCGGAAGCACCAGAGTTGTAGTTGGCTTGGGCAATTTGAATTTGAGAATCAGTAATGTCGTAAACAACATAAGCGGATCTCAAGAAGCCATCACCGAGAATGTAGTAGTTAGAACCAGAGTCCAAGACACCGACCAAACATTCATCAGAAGTACCTTTAGCTTGACCGTTGACATTGTACAACAAGTTGCTGAATGGAACGGTGATGGTCTTGTCTTCGAAAGTGAAAGTGAAATCTTCACCCTTGGTAGAACAAGAAGTAGTGTAACCACCAACTTGGGAAGAGTAAGTACCGTATTTAGTACCGACTGCCTTGGCAACGTCAGATGGGGCGTAGATCAAGGTGGTACCGGAGTCCAATAAGGCTGGGTATGAAGTAGAAGCAAAAGTGTTGTCACCAGACTTGATACCGTCCAAGTTGACGAAGAAGGCTACGGCTTCGGAAGTGGAAGAGCCAGAGTCATCAATGTTGACAATTGACAAAGTTTTCAAATCACCAGAGTACTTGGATTTGTCAACCGCACCGAACAAGATAGAACCAGAATTGGCTTCCAAAGAGTTCAAGTACAAAGAGTAAGCGGCCTTAGAAATGACCCCTTGGCTGGCCATTTGCAATGGCAAGTTGTCGTAAGTGAATGAACCACTGTAAGATTGGGCAGAGGCTTCGTTACCTTTCATACCAACACCCAAAATTGATTGACCAACGTTTTGAGTAGTGGCATCCCCGAATTCCAAACCAGTGACCTTAGCACCACCGATAGTAATGGTTTCTTTGGCCCAGTCACCGGAGGCAGAAGACCCATCACCATAACCAATTTGGAAACCAGATTTGACCTTTTTGTAAGTGGAAGACTTAGAGTTATCGTAAGTACCGTAGTTAGATTGAGTACCGGCACCTGGGACCCATAAATCAGAAGAACCGGTGTCGACATCAACCTTGATCTTTTGGCCAGGGGTACCAATTTCGATTTCGGCCAAATACAAAGAGTATTCATTATCTAATTCCAAGTTAATACCGGCAGAGGAAGCAGCTCTAATAGCTCTTCTACCTTTGACTTGTGACTTAGTTTCATTAGAAGCACCGTATCTGACAACGTTGAAGTTGAGTTTTGGTGGAGTGATGGTGCTTCTTTCAACTGGGGCAGCAGAGGCAAAAGAAGCCAATGAAGCAGCAACTGATAACAAAACTGAGGCAGATAAGTGCATATTTAAAATTGGAATGAAAAGAATTGAAAAATGAAAGTTGAAAATAAAAGAAGAATTGAATTGATGAGATAATAATAAGGGAAAATCGAAGACTATCTGAGCAATGGGCAGGATCCATTGGTATTTATATGATTTGATTCAATACAAAACTATTTTAATGATAGATCTTGCCATTTCTTATCCGTGTTTGAAGGATGCTGAATATCTAATTTTAGTTGTATGTCAAGAAATTTTATGAGGCAGTATTTCACATTCCGTGCTGCATGTTCAAATGCCTTTTCCCTATGGAAAATCTTCCATCGCCAAATCTCCCAAGAAACTGTCATTAACAATTCAATGGAGCCGTACCAATGATTTTGCCAAGGGTCCTATGGAACACTAAACCCAACTGCGGTGTTTTGCCTGCCTAAAAATGTTGCTATTTTTTTCTTGGTTTCACAATCAATAGAGGCGGCTTATTACAAAATCGTACTTACCGGTGGGAAATACTTCCTCTACAATAATAACTACCAATACCAAATAATCTCCACAATAGAACGATCTTGGGATTATTATTTTTTCAAGGCCATAAAGAATAAGCAGCCTATAAAGGGTTGAAAATTTCATTGTCCAGTTAATAATCACCGGTATAACCCAACGGCAATACTCTATCTTGGTATCTAAAATTTAGAAATGATAATTGCGAAAATAATTGTAAAACATATAATATCACTATTGTTGCTATTTCTTACTTCAGCTTTATTATAATATCTCACGTCTAAAATATCGATATACACACTCGAAAATGCGATAACCTTTGTATCGAATAAATAAGTCTTCTGGGAGTATAACACACATGTGCCAAAAGCCAAGGTTCACGAGACTTAATTTAGAGATCCTTGAAAATGGTTTCCAAATCATGATGTGTTTTTTTTTCAAAGATTCATTTTGCCATTCATCTCTCACCTATGCTCATTCTACGTTCAAAATTCTTCTTTTTGATATTCAATGCGATACTGAATTATGTGGTGGACCCTATGAAAGATTTATTACCATATTTGGCAAATAGTCGTGTGTAGAATATCGGCCAAATGCGCACCAAAACACAGCGTCAGGCCGCATATTCTGGTGTCTCGCCCCCTTTCTAAAAGAATTATTACGATATTAAGGGACTATAAGTTGTAGAGACTCAAATGCATCAAAGACTGCAGTGAGAGCAAGCACAATATGACGACTATGTATGTATCGCCCAAACACAACAACAAAATGCACCCACCGCAACACTGACATAAAAGGTCCTGAGTCATTCAAAAGAATAGTGTTTATGTAAACAACTCTGGTGACTTATTTATTGCGGCAGGAAATTATCAATATTAGATCCAAGGAAAATTCTGTCAATTATATCTTTATGGAGGAGAGAGTGTATTCAATCCTTTACAGGAATTTCTTGCTCAAATAAATTATTGTATAACTGTGGGCAACAACACTATTCAGCTAAGGATTTGAAAATTTGCATGTGTTTAAAAAAAGAAAGTAGAGCACATCAGAACAAAGAACAATATATTTTTGAACTAGACAGTTGCAACTCGGGCTGACTGGCAAGATCAACCATCAAAGACTATGATTGATCAGCGGGAGCATGTGAAACATAATCGATATTACTATTGTAATAATAATATGGCAGGAATGTAAATTAAAGAATATTTTCTAGTAAGGACACAACAAGTAAGATTGGCTCAAGTTAATTTCAAGATCTGACAGAAAGGAATTTAATAAATTCTGATAGAATCAAATTATTAACCATCATAAAACAAGTAGAAACATAACTATAACTCATTAAGTAAAATCTAATTTATCAGAACAAAAATATATAATCAAAGAAAAAAAAACAAAAACAAAAACGACGCACTCTATAATTGATACTCTGGGTCTTGTTTGACCTTAGCATCATCTTTATCACCCCAATAATAATCACATAATGGGGTAACAACAGTTGTCCAAAGAAGTAAACAGACAGTGAAAGCTACAGCGTATCTCATCCCGTTTGTTTTTTCATAATAAGGAGCATCACTGGATGGGAACACATGTTGTTGATATGGAGTGACAACAATCGTTCCAATCACAATCATAGCAGGAATTGTGAAGGATCTCAACACCAAACTCTTTTTGCAGGAAATATTACACCATCCAGCAAGCATTGGAGTATAGCAACCGTAAACACCAGACAAACAGTACCCAAACTTTCTAACACCTTCATCATGAGATTTTAGAAGAACAGCCATAGAGACAGTTAGAAGGCATCCAACAACTATTAGCACTGGCCAACGACGATTCATTTTATCAGCAATATAACCAGAACTCAACATTGTTACCAAGTTCACACCAGAGATGATAGTAGGAAAATTATTAACGTAGGAAATACTGTACTTCTTTAGAGACTTCAAGTACACTTCAAAAAATTGAAGCATGTAAGAACCAGCAGTCAAAGTCCATAAACAGTATCCAATAGAGAACACATATGGTTGCCATGAACAGGCAATTTCTTTGAGAGTATCCAAGTTGTAACTGATCCTCTTAGTAACACGGCCATCTTCTTCAAGACGCTCTTTAGCCCTCTTACGCTCCCATTCATTCAAGTAGAAAGCCTGGGTGTTGTAAGGGTAATCGGGGATCACAAAGATACCGTATATGATGACTGGAACGGATAAGCATGCTTCAAAGATAAACATCCACTGGTAGGCACGCAACCCTAGACGACCTTCCATCGAACTCTGCAACCCAGACTGAATGTAAGAAGAAGTAGCCTGACCAATAATACCAGCAACAATATACAAATTGCCCAATCTGAGCACTTCATTACTCTTGAACCAACTTCCCAACATCACATGGCCAAACGGGTTCGTGACTGACTCAAACAACCCCAAAAAGAAACGGCAAACGTACACCTGGTTGGCAGTAGAACATTTGTAAACGAAAAGAACAGTCAATGCCCAAAGCAAATCCATGACTGGTAAGAAATAACGAGGACGGAAGTAATTAGCCAAAAAAACAGCAGGAATACTACCGATGATGGTACCGATGTTGAAGTAAGTGTTGAACCAAGAGAGCTGATTACCATTGAGATTCAAATCCTCCTTCATTCCCGACACATAAGCGTTGGATATATTGGTCTGATCTAGATATTTGAGGAAGTAAGCAGCCATACTGTAACTGAGAATAAAGAATTGAAGCTTCGATATCATCACTTTTTCCTCACGAGAAGTCCCTGGCTCGAACCACAGGAACCATCTCGCAATACCTGAGGAAGAGGCCTCTCTTTGATTGTTTTGTGAAGCAACGGAGACAACGTACTTTTCCTTGTTAGGAAGCGACGAGTCGTCAGAGTTCTTAGCCGCGGCAGACATATTGTTGTGATATATAATATACACTACACAAAATAAAAGCAGATATTTTTTTCTTCTTCTTCTTCTTCTTCTTCTTATCCTTTTCAGGTTTGGAAAGAGAAATCCCTGGAATATTTATTGTCGGGCGATCTGCAACCTCTTCATGCATGTCGTCAGAAAACCGCTGGAAAACTGTGGCGGAGAAGAAGGCATCCACAATTTTGTGGCCTGCGCGCACAAAAACCGTTGACGGCGCCATTTCCTTTGGGATGCCGCTGTAAATGATCAACAGTTGCTGGCAGATTTGTGTTGCCATTTGATTCTCTCTGTCTGTCTGTCTCTCTCTATGGCTTTGCGGTCGCTGTTATCTGACAGCTAGCTATCTGACAGCTATCAGGTTGCGCTACATCATGCACCATGTGGTGGTCTAAAGAAGCTCCTCGCCTCTTTTGCCTATCTAAGTCACCCAGAGAAATCGGGACTTTAACCTTTGAAATATACTGGAAGATAGCGGAAAGATCACCAGAATATGATGATTACTGAGAGTCACGATTGTTCCCATCATTCGATATCAAATTAACGAACAGTATCCGCCACTCTCTTTTTTTTTCTTCTTCTTCTTCTTCTTCCGCCCTCTTTTTCCTTCCTTCCCTATTTTCTTGCAGTTTCAATCCACAAATTATCAGATATTATAGATATAATGTCCAAGGTAAAAATCTCAATTGGTATGTCGAACTATCATCTTCCAAGCAAGCACCACGCTGCTGAGTGAAAGGATCACTAACACTTTGTTCAGATAGAGGCGGAACCTTCACTGATTGTTGGGCAGACATCCCTGGTAAAGGCGAAGTGATCTTCAAGCTATTATCAGAAGATCCCCAGAACTATCCTGATGCCCCTGGTGAAGCCATTAGAAGAATCTTGGAAAAATATACTGGGAAACCTATCGCTAAAGATGCGAAGCTTGACGGTAACTTGATTGAATATGTTAGAATGGGTACCACTGTCGCTACAAACGCTTTATTAGAAAGAAAGGGTAGAAAATTTGCCTATGTCACCACTGAAGGTTTTGAGGAAGTTTTGGAGATTGGCACCCAAGCAAGACCTGAATTATTTAACTTGAAGATCCTCAAGCCAGAACCATTGTATGATGAGGTTACTGGCATCGAAGAAAGAATCACTGTCGAAACTTCTTCAGATGATCCTAATGAAGTGACAATTGATCCTAGTGATCCAGAAATTATTATAACACCATCCACTACTCCGATTAGAATCATCAAACCCTTGAATATCGAGCTGAGCAAAAAGCGCCTAACACAGCTATTTCAAAAGGGATACCGCAATTTAGCGGTTTGTTTTGCCCACTCTTTCCTATATGATGACCATGAGAAAATAATATATCAATTAGCTAAAGATATCGGGTTTCAACATGTTTCAATTTCTTCTGAAGTATCTAAAAGCATTAATTACTTGAATAGAGGTAACTCCACCTGTATTGATGCATACTTGACACCAATAGTCCAGGAATATATTAACGGATTTTTATCTATTTTCAGTACTATTCCAAAAGTCCAGTTTATGCAATCTGATGGTGGTTTGACAGACGCAAAAGATTTCAGAGGTATTTCGGCCATCTTATCCGGACCGGCAGGTGGTGTTGTTGGTGTTAAGGAAACCTGCTACGAAAATCAAGACTTGGTTGGGTTTGATATGGGCGGCACCTCCACTGATGTTTCCAGGGTCAATGGTAATAACTTTGAAATTTCTTTTGAAAACAAAACCGCAGGGATCGAAAATAGTGCCGGTCAACTACAAATTCATACTGTTGCTGCAGGTGGTGGGTCTATTTTGAAATGGGAGAATGGTCTATTCCATGTCGGTCCTGAGTCCGCTGGATCTCACCCAGGGCCTGCTTCATATAGAAAAGGTGGCCCATTAACTGTCACTGATGCAAACTTGTTTTTGGGTAGGTTAGTGATCTCCCAGTTTCCTAAAATTTTTGGGAAAAACGGTAATGAGCCTTTGGATGAAGAACTTGTGAGAGCCAAATTTGAAGAATTGACACATACTATAAACAAAGATACAGGGAAAAATCTTTCACCTGAGGATGTAGCATTGGGATTCTTGAACATTGCCAATGTTAAGATGGCTAATTCAATCAGAGATATCACCGAATCTCGAGGCTATGTCACCAAATCTCATACATTGGTTTCATTTGGTGGTGCTGGATCGCAAAATTGTTCTGCTGTTGCAAGAAATTTGGACATTAATAAAGTGGTGATCCATAAATATTCCTCCATTTTATCAGCATACGGTATCGCCAAAGCGAAAATTACTTATGATTTGACTGAGCCATACAACTCTGAGTTCACTAATGATGTCCTTGAAAAAGCGCAGAGCTCTATTTCTGATCTAAAGGAAAGAGTTGTGACTTATCTTGTCGAAAATCAAGGAATTAAGCACCAAGAATATATTGATATCGTTGTGAGTTTATCAATGAAATATAAGGGATCCAATACCTCCTTTTTAATTGAAGCGGTGAACGGCGACTATATCACCCCATTCCTCGAAACCCATGAAAGGGAATTTGGATTCAATAATCCTAACTCTCAAATACTTGTTTCAGCAATTAATGCTAAGGGGGTAGCTTCGCCTAACGGCAAAGAGCCTCCTATTTCTATTGATGATCAGATAGAACAAGCAAAACTGCTAGCCAAAACGGTAAATAACAACGAAACTCAACGTGTGGTATTTGAAAATGGTATTTATGACAATACTAAAATTTACCGTTTACAAAATATTGAAAAAGGTGCAGTTATACCTGGTCCTGCGTTAATTATTGATGCCACACAAACAATTTTAGTGGATCCTAATTCACAAGCGTATATTTTGGGTAGCCATGTGGTAATCGATTTGTTTGAGCCAACATTAAATGAATCAAATAATGAAGGTGAAACAGCTTCCGAAAAATCAGGACATGTAGCTGATCATGAAATCAGTGAGAACACACCATTAGATCAGGCAGACCCAATATTATTGACAGTTTTTGGGCATAGATTCATGGGGATTGCTGAAACTATGGGTAGAACATTACAACGAACTTCGGTTTCCTCTTCAATTAAGGAAAGATTGGATTTTTCATGTGCCATCTTCGATTCTGAGGCAAGATTATGCGCTAATGCTCCCCATATCCCAGTCCATTTGGGATCAATGCAGTTTGCAATCCGTTATCAACATGAATTGCATAAAGATACTTTGAAACCTGGTGATGTACTAGTGTCAAACCACCCTGAAGCAGGTGGTACTCACCTTCCTGATATTACAGTTATCACTCCAGTGTTCCATAAGGGGGAAATTGTCTTCTATGTTGCATCCCGTGGTCATCATGCAGATATTGGTGGTGCTGGTATTACTGCGATGAGTCCAAACACTAAGGAGTTATGGCAAGAAGGGGTCTCTATCAAAAGTTTCAAGTTAGTTAGTGAAGGTAATTTTAACGAAGAAGGGATTGTGAAATTATTCAACAAGGTTGCTGAAATGCCAGGCTGCTCAGCGACAAGAAATATTAGCCATAATTTGAATGATTTGAGAGCTCAAGTTAGTGCTAACAAAAAAGGTATTACTTTGGTTGAAAATCTTTTTAATGAATATGGGAAAGAATTTGTTCAATATTACATGAGGGCAATCACATATAATGCTGAACTTGTGGTCCGTGATTTTTTCAAAAAAGAGTATCAAAAGAACGGCGGTAAACCGATGGAAGCTGAAGATTATTTTGATGATGGTACCAAAGTAAAATTGAAAATCACTATTGATGGAGATAAAGGTGAAGCGCATTTTGATTTTGCTGGCACCGGTCCAGAAACATATGGTCCAATGAATACCCCTGTATCGATTACCCACTCTTGTGTCATTTATGTTGTCCGATGCTTAATTGATTTGAATATTCCTTTGAACCAAGGTTGTCTTGTACCATGCCATATTGATATTCCTAAAAATACTATATTGAACCCTAGTGACTTTGTTGCCATTTGTGGTAGTACGATTGCAGGACAAAGAATTACTGATGTAATCTTGAAGTGCTTTGGTAATGTTGCGGCCTCTCAAGGTTGTGCAAACTCCTTTGGCTGGGGCCGTGGTGGTAAAGATCCTTATACTGGTAAAGTGGAACCTGGTTTTGCGATGGGTGAAGCTCTTGGAGGTGGTGTAGGTGCTTTGGAAGGGTACCACGGTGCATCGGCCTGCAATGTTCATTGTACAAATACCAAGACAACTGACATCGAAGTTGTTGAAGCCAGAGCCCCGGTGATGATAACTAAATGGGAAATTCGTAAAGGGTCAGGGGGTAAAGGTAAATGGAGAGGAGGTGATGGTGCTATCCGTGAGATCGAGGCTCGTGTGCCTTTAAGAGTATCGATCTTATCAGAGAGAAGAGTCTTTGTTCCTTACGGTGTAGAAGGTGGTGGACCAGGTGCTACCGGTCAAAATTTGTGGTTCAGAAAACAAGAAAATGGTGAATATATAGTTACAAAATTGGGGCCTAAAGAGATCATTCATGTTAAGGCCTTTGATCGTGTTCAAATTCAAACTCCTGGAGGAGGAGGATTTGGCCGGGTGTGATGTCAATTCAGCATTAGAGATTCCTTGTTTTGTTTTTCTTTTTCTTATTTCACCAATAGTTTTATTCAGTATTCATATAATTATAGAGTAATATGGATTTAATATATATTTTTTTCATTATTTGCTTTGATGATGTAGACTTGGCTTGTACATTTACTTGGTTCATTTACTTTTCTTTTTAGTTTATTCAAATAAAAACATAGAATGCAAAATAACATAGAATGGTAACATAAAAAACAAAAATAACAGTAGCAACAAATGATAGGCAACAAACACAAAAATGACGAGAAACAAACAAAAACAAATAAAAATGAAATAAAAAATGAGATCTCAAGAATCAAATGTGTCTTTATAATTAATCACAACTTCAATTCCTCAGGAGAGACTTTTTCAAATAAGTCATGGATAAGATCAGTTATATTGCCAATTTCATTGGTAATTTGTGATGACACCAAAATGTAAGAGTAAATGATCGTGAAGTCCTTGTCATTGATTTGGTCATCACTGACACAATTACTATTCTCCTTTTGGTACTTTCTAATTTTAGCCAACTTCAGCAACATTCGATCTTTGGCATGGGTAGTGGAAATTCCTTTTGAAGGCAATGGAAGCCCCAATTTCATAGCCGAGGCAATCATATAGAAGTTCAAAAGGATTCTTCCTTCAAGCTCCTCGCGCTCGTCCTTGATGAAATTAAGAACCATAAATGAATTATCACTTGACAAGAAATTGCTACTGTTGGGCGACTCAGTTCCAAGTGATTGAGGCCCAGCAGAATCCGAGTAACTCTCATTACTCTTCAAAATGATCATGTTCATATTTTCAAAAGCATTAATGATCACTTCGGACGAGTCTAATAATGAGCGATATTTTTCAAAATTGAAAGGTCCTTTGATTCGAAATTCCATTGGTGCTTGCGAGCACAAAGTCTCTAATTGAGAGAACAACTCATGGACTTTGAATTTATGAAGCGGTACGCCAACAAGTTCGTAGCGTGGTTTACTGTTGTCGTCATCTTTTTTATTATCCTCATTATGGGAGATTTTTCTCATCTTGTAATTCAAAGGATCGCTATTCCATAATATTCCTAATTGCAACCAAAGTAAGCTCAATCCTTTCTTCAACCTGCTTCTTGCGCTCGATGGCAACACAAACGATGTTATGAAAAGCGCCCAGCAAATACCCACAGAAACACTGACAAATCTATGAAACCCAATTGCTCTGACCAATGGAGAGTTCCCACCTTCTCTATCATCTTCATCGTCATCCAAAGTCATACTGAAACTGTACAATGCTGTCAAATTATAAGTCAACAAGATAAATCTACCATATGCGTTGAACTTTGGCCATTTCAAAATAATATTGAAAGAAGGAATCGAAATAAGGAAACCAACGGTCGCCAACGCCAAAGGATGTCCAGAAAATAATGTCCAAGTGATCACTGCCGTCATCGACCCAAGGAAAGTGCCGATAAATCTCCATTTCACCGTCATTTGTGTGCCTCCGACCGTTTGATTCATCATAATTGAATAAATAACCAACGCCCACTCGAGTCTCCAATCAATAAAAATCATTCTCGTTTGAGGAATGAAGGCAATAGATGATAGAATAAATGCCCCTGTACCAACTCTCATTCCAAACTGGATATCCGAACGGCGGAAAGTGTTAAAGAATTTCCACAATTTGTATCTAGCGGTTTTGGAACTGCCATCAGAATCCGATTGGCTATCAAAACCGGTGTGTTTGAAAATATTTAATTGAGGCCGACCATCTTGACCTTTGATCTCATGGTTTTTAACCAATGGGATTTCCAGTTCATCGTGAATCTCAATCTCAGCATTATCAAGGCTATTCCGTTTCCAAGAAAATTTCCAGAATTTCCAAAATTTTAACCATTCAAAAGACTTTTCGTTGTTTTCAATATCACGGGAATATTGTTTCAACAATAATAATGCATTATTCAATTCGTTGGAGTACTCCATAATAGAATATGAAAAGTTGAAGCAACTTGCCGCCACTTCTTCTCCATCAGCTCTCAATTCATCCTTAATAATATGTTCATCATCATTGACAATTTTGAAAATTTTCTCATTGCTATAGATCTTTTCCATGGCAACAGTCTGTTTGTTATTGAACAATTCTTGAGCCTTATTTAAACTTTCGGCAAACATGCAAATATTTTCCACAATTTTGTATGGTTCATTGTTATCAAAAGGAATGTGGTCCAAAATTTCTCTCACGGTGAAAGAAAATGATTTGATGGATGGTCCAAGATAGAAAATAAAAAGGTTGAATAATTGTGGTGGTAGGATTGTCTCTGATCCATAATCTTTGGTCGTTGAGGTTTCAATATCAATTTCATCCAGTAATTCACTGACGGCATCAAGATCAAGTTTCAAGTTCCCGCTTTTAGAATGACAGCATTCATTATTGATTTTTGGCAAAAATTCCAGCTTATTTTTCCCCTTGTTATTTTTCAATTCATATTCATGGAGTAAATCCCATTGCATATCTGTACTATTTTTCAAACCAGCGAGATATCTGGTTAAGATAATCGTAGACTCTACAATTCTTGATAAGGTGGAATATTCAGTCTCTTTACCAGACACCAATAATTCATATTTGCACTCTTCCAAATCAGTTTTCAACCTCTTAACACATTTCTTTAATTGAGCTTGGACTTTGGTGATTGCTACTTCGTGTTTATTCTGCCCGGTCAAAAACTTATCAGATAACAATGATAGGTAATCACTCATTAGATAATATGATTCGTTCAAATGTTTCTTGATGCTATCATTGGCACTGATTGGCCACAATGTATAACAAAGAACAATAGATACCATTGCACCAGCAACCACAATCCTAAAAACTGAATTCAATCTATCAAATGGAATAGTATGAGAGTTACCAATGCTTTCATCGTCATTGATGAATTTTCTGCTCCCTTCTTTGACAATGGTGGAAATCATAGAAGTTGAAGCCAAAGAACATGCAACGTTGAAACTCTGTTTACCCATTTTGATCTTGAAAACGCTCACCACACTTAATGCAATCGAAATCACAATGATATTGATTAAATAACTGATTTCATCTTGAGAAATGTTGTACATGTAGTTTGAAAAAAATGCGCAAAATACACTAATGGAAAGACTGTAAAGCAACGACATCATGATGAATAATATTGATTGATGCATCGATCCAATTGACCTTGAAGGATGAAAATAAACCGCCACAGTCGCCACTAAATGCTTATTATCACTTGAACCGAGTATTTGACCAATGGGTTTACAATAAACCCCCAATGACGCGATGAAGTACGCGATGGAGCATTTGAGGACATCACTAGAAAGATAATTTCGCACAATCACCCCAGAAAACGCAGTAAGTTTACGTTTTATTTTCTCCAGATAACTGGTTTGTTGATGATGGTATAATGGCAACCCCTCTTCAGCATTGGGTCTCAACACCATTATGGGTTGAGTGCCGGTTATCGCTGAATCTAGAAGACTGACGTCATGATCATGAGAAGTTTCTCCGGTTTCAGGAATGATCACTGAGCTATTACCAACCACACGACTATATATCTCATCAATTTGATATCTATCCATCATATCAGCTGCGTCAGGATTGTGATGGTTTTGGTAGTCGTTATCAGTAGCGGGGAACGCATTGCCAGCAATATTGTTGTTACCCACTGAAAAAATCGAGTTGGTTGAAGTTCTTCTTTTGAGGATTGAGCTCTTTGAGCTGGCCCTGTTCAATTTAGGCATTTTGCTTATTCTCTAAGGATCACTTGTACAATCATAGGATTGTTAGTTACCAATGGTAGAAGAAAGACAATAAAACGGTGTTAGGAAATTAATTTCATTCACTGAATAAATAACAAACGCGCAGATCCCAAAATTTTGGGGAGGAGAAAGGTGATACATGTGACACACAGCATATAACATGAGGGGTTCTATCAATTTTTTCTCAATATTTCCTGAATTTCAGAGAAGCAAAAATCGCATTTCTTCCATTTATTGCAGTAACAGTCAATACTACCCTTGAATATTATGTAAAAGAGCATTTTTGTGATGAATATACCAATTGGTAAGTGATACTACCACGTGATAAAATACTACAATTGGGACCGCGGTAAGTTTAATGATCCGCCAATTTGGAATCTTCCAGTCATTAAACCTTCAGCATTTATAATAACATGTTTAAACATCATAAATAGTTTTTTTTTTTTTCAAATAGAAAAAAAAATATTAAACGAACGGTGCATGAACAAAAGAAATCAATGATAAATCACAATTTAGATTTTCTAGCAAAAATCTTTGGTAATGTTCTTCTTTGAATCTTACCGGTTGGTGTCTTTGGTAATCTATCAACAAAATACACTTTCTCTGGAACTTTAAACGCAGCTATTTTTGTCTTTAGGTATTTCTGGAATTCCTCCAAAGTCAAGCTGGCGTTAGGGGCCAAAACTACTGCAGCGTGGACGACTTGGCCATACTTTTCATCTTCGACCCCAAACGCAACAGCTTCAGCAACCTTTGGGTAGGTTAACATCACATTATCTAACTCGATTGGAGAAATCTTTTCACCACCTCTATTTATCAATTCCTTGATACGTCCAGTCAAAGTCAAAAAGTTGTCCTTGTCAAAATAACCCTGATCGCCTGTTCTAAAATAACCAGCAGTGAAGTTCTCTGCATTGGCCTTTGGATTATTAAGGTAACCTTTTGTGACGTTTTCCCCTTTGATAGAAACTTCGCCAATTTCCCCTTGTTTCAAAATCTCGTTTTTATCATTAAGAATGACAATTTCCACCCCGTGGGCCTGGCCTACAGTACCTGGTTTACGCTTACCAAATTGTGGCAAGTTATTGGAAGTAACACAATGGGCACATTCAGTCATACCCATGGCCTCAACGACAGGTGCTCTGAAAGTTTGTTCCAATTTTTCCAAGTTTGCTGGAGCCAAGGCAGAAGAACAGGATCTGATGAATCTGATCTTTGGGGCCTCTCCTTTAGGAAGACCAACCTTCAACAAGATTTGATGGATAGTTGGCACGGCACTGTACCAAGTCGCTTTGTAGGTGATGAAATCCTTCCAGAAATTGTGAGCCGAGAACTTTGGAGCAATGATGGCAGTACCTTGAGAATATAAGGTTGAAAACAACGCGCCAATAAGACCATGGACATGGAATAATGGCATGACCACATAAGTGGTATCGTCAGAGTTCAAACTGTAAGTCCCAGAAATGATTTTCATAGAGGCAGTAATATTTCTATGGGTCAAAGGAACGGCCTTTGGTCTACCTGTAGTACCAGATGTATGTAAAATCATTGCCACATCTTCCGGGGAAGCCTTGCCCGAAAATTTGGTCAAATTACCAGAAGCTTTGACAGAATCTCTTTTTGAAATAAAGACTGGGGTGGTGGAAGTGGTACTAAAGACTTCATATTCCATTGAATTAGTATTGGTATCAAAGAATACCTCGACAATGTAAGCGCGGTTGTCGATAGCACTTTGAATAATAGGTTGGTTTCCTTGACGTCTAAAGCTTCTTGGCACAAAGATAGCCTTCGCATCAAGGTCTCCCAAGTAAAAGTCAAACTCATTCTTTTTGTAGTTGAAGTTCAAAGGAGCAGCAATTCTAGCGGTGTTCACGATAGCCAAAAACGATACCACGAATTCCAAACTGTTTGGGATAGAAATCCCAATAGAGCATTGGGTTGACGTGCCAGATAATGGAGATTTGCTGTTAGTGAAGATTTGCTGCAAATGAGCCACATTCTGGGCGAGCTGGGAGTAAGTGAGACTCGGACCATCAGGTATCACAATTGCCTGATGATTATTGACAGTAATAGCATCAATGAAGGTCGACATTTTGTTAGTTCTTGTTAATTGGAGAATGGATAAAGAAGCAGGAGACGACCAAAGCTATAAGTACCGGAGCGAACCATGGGCGATCGGAACGGGTGACTCTCGATTGTCTAAACGCACATTCTGTGTTTTTAAGGAAAAAATTTTCTCCTCTCTTCCACTTCTTGTAAATGATCTCCGAGCAGTCAAGCTAATTCTCATTTTATCTCATTCTCACCATTTGGAACTCTCCAAATCCTTAGAATCTATGTCTTTATATCTCAAATAAACTTCTCTCATTTGCTTTTTTTTTTTTATTTGTGATCAAACCACAAACTAAGCTATCAAGTTTACCAACCCAATTCACCTGTTATTATTCATCCCAAAGTTTCGTACTTACTTATTTATTTATTTTCTGCTTTTTACTTTTATTCTTCTGGAGCCCGCTAATGGATCCATGATTTCTTTATTGTCACTCTTTCTCAGCACGCTTTGTCAAATTCCTATTGTTCTTATCTCCAATTACAATAGTGCCACGCTAGTGCTAAAATCAATGATTTAACTATTGGATAATCTTAGAGCCAGATGTGAATTCTGATTTCTACGGAGTTTGCTGGCCGGTATATCTCAACATTTCAAAAATTAAGCTGTAGTTTTCATCAAATATTGTACTATAGTATTTTCCTCTCGTACTAACCAACTTGAGACGATTAACAATCTGTCAATTCAAGGAAGGCGAGGTTTCAATGCTCTTTTTTTCGTATTGTTCTCTTTGGGTATTGTTACCCACCAGAGTAGTAGCAAATTAATTTCGATACAATAACGATGACTGTTTGATGACGGTGTTGGGTACGCCATAACGCCATACCTTCTCAACGCTTTTTTGTTCCGCAGCAGGAAAGAGAAACAACACTGCATCCCCTTATCAAAAAAAATACACAATTGCTATTATATTGAATGCATAGGATATTGTTATGAATAATTAAAAAAAAAAAAAAAAAAAAGAAAAAAGAAACCTTGTTATTCAGGTCTAATAGTCTACCAGTATCAAATATATTTTGGATCGACCATATGCTAGGGCAATAAACCAAAAACCGGCAGACCTGAACGATTCTAATCTACCATGTTTCCATTTCCCGGCTGTTGTTTAGAGGCGCCATATACACGAGACTAAACGGCCTTAAATCGGTAATGGTTCCTCATGATCGACTGCTCTCATTTAGGCGATTGATGATATATTCTCGTGTATGTCTATCCAATAATTGTTCAGCATGGCTCAGCTCAATTAGGATTAGTCTTGGTTCTGAATACAAATATTGAAGAATGTGCAACGAATCAAAAACGTTGCGTATAGAAAAAAATAAATTGAGACTTATCTTAATGTACCACAATATAAAGTTTATTCGAGAAACACCCTGCGTGGACTTCTCACCCTTACTGGTAGGGCTCACAGGTTATAAATTTTAAGTTTGCCTTTAGTCCCCGGCCGAAAAAAATAGCAAAAAAAAAAGATAGTATGTTCCAGCCCAATTAAGATTTTATACACAAAAATGCCTATATTTTCTGTATATAGTCCAGCATTATGGTGGTAGTCAATGCTTGTGTTGCTCATCACGAAAGAATTATTACACGTCAAATATAACGGATTGAAGGCATCTTACCTAATATTCAGGTTGGCAACGTGCTACAGGCAGGCAAGTTTGCTTCCTTCCAACAACCAACCAAAAAAAAAGCCATACTGTATTCCTTTGTGTGTGTTTTTTACGGTGGCCACGCCCCCGTATGTATTTTTCTGCTATATGCAGATACATGCAAATGAAGCCTTCCATGCGTTAGTAAAACGTCCCCAACTTGTCTCTGTTTTGTATAATGGGTGGACCTCTCCCATTAATATAGCTTTGCAACCTTTGAAAAATCAAAAAAACCAAAAAATCAAAAAATCAAAATACGGAAGGAAAAGAAAACTATTGCAAGAAAAAAAAAGAAGAATATCATTCTTCCATTGAATTGATTAGCATATATCTCTACCTTTTCAGTTATTCTTCTTTTAACTTCATTGATTGTCCATTTTCCGTGGATTGCAAATCACGAAAAAAATTTTTGAGGGAGAGTTTCTGGTTGTATGCTACGTAATTATTAAATCACGATCATGAATAACTTTGAATTATATCAAGATCCCTCTGATTCGAGCTGGAATAATCAATCATTTTCACCAATTTCTCCAGATTCACAACAGTACTATGCTTATTCCTCTCATAATAATTCTCACCTTCCTCAACAGCAACAGAAACTTCAATTTCAACTTCAGTCCCAAGGTATGTTGATGGGTAATAATCAAATATCGCTTCATTATGATACATCCTCAACACAGACACTAGTAGGACCTGAGCCACTTCAAGGGTGCAATAGCGATTACGGTATTATTCCTGTCGTCTCCGACCTCCCTCCTGTCAATAATAACCACCCAGTCAATCATATACACCCTAATGCTCAGACGTTTAATGACTACAATAATATCAACACTATGCGAAATCTAGTTCTGGCAAACAGTGATATTTCATTTGATAATTCGATGAATCTACTTTCAAGCCCAGAAATCATGTCCATGGGATTCAGTGCACCACATGAGACCATTCAGGCCGCCGCTGCACACCCCTCTCAACAGACATATCCTTTAAGTCCATCCTCTGTGGCAGTATCAAACGTCAACTCCATGCTATCGCCTTCAAAAAATGAAGATACCATGGCCCAGCATCAAATGTTGTTGTCTCAGAATACTTTCGTTGACTGTAATATCAATGAATTGAACTCCGTCAATCAGTTCTCAGGTAATGAGATACCCTCTTCTCTCGAAAGCTCGCCAGTCCACATCTCAAATTCCATTACTCCTTTATCTAACAGTAATACTGGAAGTATCTCTCACAATGATTTTGTAACCCACTATGCCCATCCAAAGATTCCTGTCAATCCTGTGACCTTGGCATCCTCTAGTAGTACTACTCTCAAATCCAAAAAAACGAAACCCAAAAGAATGAGAATCATTCGTGGACTTAGTTCTGGTGGCTCGCTGCCTCGTCCTCCAAAAAATTCCGACTCAAACAGTGAGGTTCGTTTCGTTCCGGTAAGATTGTCTCTAGAGAATACTTCGGTTTCAGACTTGTGTTTACCAGAATGGACGGATGAAGAGTCTGCCGATAAGCGTAGGATCATCAGGATCGAAAGACATCAGGATAAAGGCCATATCACTGCCAAATTCTCTATCTTAGGAAGCAATGCCGAAAATCTAGAACAGGAAACCACTTCCAAAGATAACGTTGATGTGCTTGATGTCAGCTGTCTTGAGTGTTTTGTGATGAAGGGAGAAGATGATGATGAGATTGAGGATGGTTGGCTGATAGGTGATGTTGGGTATAATTACTCTCCAAAAAAATCTGGAGAAAAGTCCAGAGATGGCGCAAATGATGATGAAATTTCTCGCAAGTTTTACATCACAAGTGTAGAAGTTGTCAAGTTGGTGGAACTATTAATTTGTGCAGAAGATAAATCAAGTACGGAACGTCGAAAGGAACGTGGAAGGATCAGATCAAATTTAGTTCCATTCTGGCTGAAACGTCCGATCTCGACAAGAATGAGCAGCACTCACAACAGCAATATACCTATCCCGGGCTCTTTAAATGGAAGTACTAAAGAGGACTTCCGTATCGAATTGGCTAAAAGAATTATGAGTTACAGCACCAGAAAACCAAGAGGTTTTGATAAAGATGTTCGGATTTTGAAATGGGAGAAGTTGGAAGGGGCATTGAGAAGAGCTTTGATGAGCTATTATGTGGAAATTCCTAAAGAATTGAAATAATTTTGAAAAATTGAAATTGGTTTTTGTGTATCATTACATGAAAAAAAGTTTGCTTTTATTGGATGATGGTTACTACTGGCTATCGAACCAATAATTTTCTTATGATAGTTATGATTATTGATAAAATTGGCTAATTTATTATTGTGTTATAGAATATTAAAGATGAGATAGAAACATACTTCTTTTTTTCTCCGGCTATACTGTTAAGTCCATGATGCTTTTTATTTTATGATTCTGTTTTGGTTTGTTTTGATTGGTACTTTTACTTTTTTTTTTCCTTCTTTTAATGATACTGTCATGATTTTTACTATCATTTATTTTTGATTTTGTATAATACCAGGGTATTTTTCTTAGATTTATTTAAATACATTTTTATTTCTATCCCGATTAGTGATATATTTAGTTGAGCACAGTTCTCGGATAATTGATAGATATATTGGCCAACCAAAGATGATCCTTGGAAAGTGGAAGAAAAGAACCTGGTAATCTAATGCTCAAGATTTTGGTTTCATAGAGGAAAGTAGTCTCAAAGGATTTATTTCTGAAACATGGAGTAATGAGTGTAACAAATGAAATGAAAAATTGATATCGAAATATGTAAATATGTTTTAAAAACAACAAAATCGGGATACCGGGCAATATCTTTGAAACCCAATTGGCTTAAGCAAAAGTAGAGAGTAAACCGGCTAAAAAGCCACACTTGATATTATATTAATAAAAAGTAAAGTTAAGTATTTAAATAAAAACTAGATACAATTGAGGAAAATTAACTAAAAGAGCGGCAAAATAAGCAAAGATATTAGCGGAAAAACAGAACGAAAAAATTAAAATGTTGGTATATGAGTAAAAATTTGATAAAAATAAAAAGAGCTATGCCAATCAAATAATTTTTTATCATATTTGATTATTTATTTTGTTTTTGCAGGTAATTTGGAAATGAAAGGCTTGAACACAAGTACAAAAATCAGTAAAAGCTTTAAACGGAATGCAAATCAAAGTTCTTCATTCAAAAAATCACTCAGTTAACCAGTTAACAATTCTGTGAGTTGATGAAGATTTCTTCTTTGGCTTATTTGACTTGCGTGACAGCTTTGGGTGGTCTGCATTATATTCATCGTCTGAACTGATTTCATCGCTTTCGTAATTACCACCACGTTCGTACTCCTTCATGTAAAATTGATTTCTTGGTTGACGTTGAAATTTAACGAATAATTCTTGCCCTGGCTTAACGAAAGTATTGTAATGCTGAGGGATGAAAGCACACTCTTCGTTCTTGTTAATGATTACCAACTCGCCTTTTGAAATCAATTGACGGTATCTAGGGAAAGCATCTCTCAACAGCTGTTGGAACCCAGACCACGTGCTAGTATACTCGTATGGAAACTGGTAGGCGCTTTGGTCGTGATCATTTTCGATACGAACGGTAATTGGTTTCTGCTTCTTCTTTGGAGCAGAATTCTTATTGTTGTTATTGGTGCTCTTATTGTTATTGTTATTATTTTTCCCTTTGGCCATGGTCATGAAATTCTTGTAACCAATGGATTCTGCTGAATAGGTTGATGTGGAGTCGCTAGTAAGTATCGATTTTCTATCAAAACTGAAATCACTTTTGCTGCTATTATCACTGTAGATTGAGTGTGCCCTTTTATGAGAATGATAATGATTATCCCAACCACCAGGTACTTTGAAAACGTCGGTCATCGTGGAGAATCAATAACTGTGAAATTATAATTGGTTTGAACAAAAGCGGAACTCTTTATATTTTTAGAGGATTATCTTTTTCGTCGTTGCTAGGAGGCAAAAAAAGGTTGTTTGTATGTAAAGTTTTTTTTTTGATGAGGATACTAACAAAATCTTGCAAGAACTAACAAAAAAATTTCTCGTCGCATGGGGGGGGGGGGGCGATCTATAATAAATATAAACAATGCTTGACGGGATTTCTCTCTCGTGTAGCACAGTTATATTAGCTACCTCCTGTAGAAGTGGCAGTGGCCGGTGGCTGGACGCTTTCCAAGACATTTGAAGCTGATGCATGCTGGGGCAGAATTAGACGGGGTCAAATAATCTACAAAATACTGCTGCATTCATCACTTGATACTACAACGAATAAAATCTTAATGTCAATTAACTGCTATTTACCAGAAGTGGAAAATATTCATATAAATTAGGAAGGGCAAAATCATGAAATAAAAAAAAAAAATCTGAAAAGTATCGCACGCGCTAAACTTAACTAACTAAATTCTCGCAATATACCTCTGACCAGTCAACGTATCCTGCCACAACTCCTCCCCTAGCTTTGGTTCAACATTGTGTCCCACTGGAATCATGCCCTCTGGAACTCCGTAATGCTCACTTGCAAACCCACTAGGAGCTCTTGGAACAGAGTCACTACCACGTCCACCACCAATATTCGCATTTGCTTCTGGTTGGTACGTGTAATCCCCACCACGGCTGTTACCTTCATACGCTTCGTCACTCAAACTACCAGAAGTTTTACGATCTTTCCCGCTGTCTTGCCTCGTCACTGCACTCTTCTGTTCTTCGTTGGAGATGCCATGCGAATCCTCAGACACTTTCCGGCTGTGATCACCAGCGCTATGTCTCTTGGAAGTCTTACTGGCATCATCATTAGTGCTTTTTTGCTGATGTCCTCCGCCACTCAACGCACTGAAAATAGAGCTGAGAAATCTTTTGTTATGACTTTTATTTCCATGACGCTTCTCTTTATGGGGGCTCGTCTCCCCATTGCCTTCACCAACTGCGGCTGTTCCTGCTTGTCCCACTTCGCGCTGAACTTCTTTTAATGCTGGGGGACCAGTATCAGCAATCATATGTTCCTGTTTTTGTTTATAAAAATCAATACTGTCGCTATTAGTGCCAGGCTTTTGGGCTGTCAACACAGGATATTGATCGTTATGCTGCTGGATGTTCGTACTTTTAGAGCTCTGTTGCTCAAGTACTTTTGGGTCCAAAGTTTTGACACCGGATGCCGAAGTGACCGCTTCTCTCCCAACACCATTATTATCAACAGTTGATCCATCTGCTTTATTTGTTTGTTCAGTCCCATTGTAAAAAGTACCAGACTTATGAAGGGGCATATCTTCTTTAAAATTAGGCACCATACTAACCACTGCAGAAGCATCGCCTCTTGAATTATCTGTATATCCATCAGCCTCATATTTACCATCACTTGAATTGATTTGATGTTGTAATTCACCACCTTTATCATAGTTCGCTGTACCCAAGGGCTTGGAATAATCGATCAATTCTTTGGAAGTCAAAGACCTAGTGCTGGTATTACCGGAGAGATTATTATCCAAGTACCTATCATTCCCCATATTTGGTCCCAAAGTAGGCTTTGGTAATTCCTTGTCAGGCCGGATGCTTTCATCTTGAGCAGTAACAATGGAAGGCTTCGGTTCTTGTTTTTGGCTCTTTTTCTTGTCTCTCAGTTCCTTGAAAACCTTTAAAACTTTGAAGGAGGTTGGCTTCTTTAGTGTGCCAATAGCACGCTTTTCACTATATGTATTCGAGCGTTTCGTATCACTCGTCCGGTTTGTGTCTACTAATGCATTTGCGGATTCATCAACGCTATGAGAGCGTCCGCGGCCTTGAGTGCCTTTCATATCATCGATGGCAGCGCCAGTAGCAGTCGTTCTAACTGGGCCTTCTCTTTGCACAAATTCTGGTGGGTAAGAAGTCTGAGAAGTAGTGGATGCATTGGTGGCAGCCTCAGTTGGCCTATCATGAGTTTTGTCTTTGCTTTCAAAGGTTTTGTATACAGCTACACCAGCAGCTCCAAGTGTTCCGGCGGCAGCACTTGGCCTTATATTATCATAATTCTGTCTATTTTTCCTTGGTGGAATAGCGCCAGTTTCAAATTTTTTACCACCAACTGGATATACCGCATCGGAATTTGGGGCTTCAATGACATCATCAACACCTCTATTGGGATCATAATCAATATGTACACCGCCGACAGAATGCTCAGCGGTTGATGATACTCCAGGGTTGCCACTTGAATTTCCTTCTCCTGCGTAATTCCCGGTGATCAATCCCCTTTTAGCGGCTTCTGTGGCAACAAAGGCAGAAGTCTTGTCTGATTCGGTCATTTGAGATTCTTTTTGGAGATGTTTTTGGGTATCGCGTACCTCTTTGAGGTTAGAATTCACGGCATACTGATGATGTTGTTGCTTATTAAATTCAGAATGTTTTCCAGGGGACTGCTCAAAACTGCTACTGTCCTCATCGACATAGTTATCGTACACACTACTGGTCTCACGTGTATGTTTTGGAAGTTCATGAGGATCCATGCTAGAATGGGTGATAGTTTTGAACTTATTGTGATCAGTACTTAACCCGTCACTTTGCTTACCAAGACTTCTTTTATCAGTGCCATAAGAATTTCTTTTATCATTATCGCTAATTTCACCAACATCTCTGTACCCTGAAATCTCATCTTTATGAGTTTCATGAGGTTCTTCCCCAAAGCCAAGAACATGCTCTGTTGCGCCAAGTATTGTCCCTGCAGCTGCCGCAATGCCTGTCAATATTCCTCCTTTATCACTCAAACTCAGATTGTAATTGGGTTTTTCGTCAGCAATGTTTCTAGGGCCCTGTCGTGAACCTGTATCACTAGTAACTTTGGAGGAATTATCTTTCGGGGAACTCTTGAGAGTATCGTATGATTCAAGACTATTACTAGAAAAATTGGTCGTATTCCCCCCTCCAGCTAATCCGCCACTACCGACATTTACTACTGAGGGATAGGACAAAGCCTTCAAATCTTTGTCAGGTTTATTAATGTCACTAGTTCCAGCTCCCTCTTTTCCTATTTCTTCTGCCTTATTCATACTGTTTATGATCACATCATCGCCGAATGATAGTCTTCGTTCACCATGCCACTTGGGCTCATACCCAGATGCCAAAGTATCAAATTTTGGATGTTCTGTTGAATCACAAGCACTAGCATATATACCAGATTTTGTCTTTCCAAAGTTATTCGACTCATTAGCCTTCTTGTTGACTTCAATGTTTCGTTGGGGATCAGACGAGCCTTTATATCTCATAGCCTCATGGCTTGAGTATTGGTCCACGTCTTTCGACATAGACCTCTCACCTATATTGGTAGCTGCTACTGCTGCCGCTGCTACTGATGTTGGTCCCGTAATAGTATCGGTTTTTGAGTCGCTAACGGTGTTTATAACTTTGCTTTTCCCTCCTTCTATAGATTTTGAACCTTCAGTAATACTTCCCCCTCCTCCTTTGGCATGCCCCGCAAATTTGAACAACCGTTTATGGTTCTTGGAATGTTCCATTACTTCAGGCCCTTTGTTTTCAGAAGCCTTCTCCCCTCCTGATTTTGTACTACCAGAAATCTCTTTTTCCCTGGCATGTTCCGTATACAAAAATTTTAGTTTGTGATTATGTTCTTTCTCTTTAAGCTCTCCTTCTTTCATAACTCTATAGCCTGGCTCGCCAAAGTTTTGAGGTTCTTTCTTCTCTCCTGACTTTTTTGGATGTAGCATTTGCAAGGTATAAACGGTGTAAAAAGTATATTAAAAAATCACACAATAGTGTTGCTAAACGATATTGAAATGAATCATCACTTCAATTTATTACATTTAAGAAACTCTAGGGTCAGGAGGCAAGAAAAGTACGTAAAACACTGTGCCTTATATTCAATGAGTTTGCTATGCGGACTTTATGTGGGCAAAATTTCGGTTGCTCTCATTAATGAGAAACGAGAAAACATTAGATTCGATAAATGACCTCTTTTGCAATATTATTGCTATGATTTTACAAGGAAAATTTACGAAGTGTAAGCAAATGGTTTTAGTTTCTCTTTCTTTTTGCAACTTGCAGCACTAACGTTGCTGGTATCGATATGCATGATCTCCTTCCACAACGCTTAGAAAAGGTAAACAAATACACACTACGAAACACTAGCTATCACCTTTTAGAAATATATTTTCACCAATTGAGGAATTTCAAGCCTTATGGAAATAATTCCCAATTGATATTGCAAATCTTCATGTTTTCAATTTCCCCACGGGTATTTTGAGAGGGGGTTTTCTGATAACTGCGAGTTCAGATTATTACCCTCTATATACAAATTTTCTATTTTAATTTGATCCAGAATTTTGGAAAACAATAGATTCTATGGTGTCACGTATTGATGTGTGTTGGAGAGGACAGAAGAGGAGAATGAGATATTAATGATCACTGGATGACAGTGTGTATGTGATCTGTCTTGTTGGACTGTAAGTTTCTTCAAAATTATATTAGAGTAGCACTGTTTGTTTGGTACGAAAATTATTTTTTATCTTCGTGGAAATGATCATTGTTGTACTTTAAGATATATGGTATGTCTGGTTATCACATTTATCCAGCTTCCATTACGTGAAAGATAGAACATATATACTTTGAAATTACACACGGACAGAATAAAATTAGTATGATCTGAAGTCATACGTTGATTTTTTCTTTAATGAAGGAGCTTGGAGCTATGCCAAATTTATGAATCTATATCACTAGAATTCTCTGGAGATAACAGCAGTCACAGTAACAGAATCGTATTCGCAGACAATATAGTAATAATACATTCTTCCTTTTGAGAGTATATGAATTGATCCTCTCGGATTATTCAATGGATCCAGTAATTGGTGAGAGCGGTGTCTGTAGTAATTATTGTGCAGGTTCACGGTGGGAGCTCTCTCTCATTAGACTGACGCGACTCCAGACACGGTCCTCGTAACGTCTCACTGCTAGAGATGTTCATGTGAAATGCTTGGATTTTTCTAATGGTTTGTGCAGAGACTTTCATATATATGGCAAGGGAAATTTTGAAACAGTAGGGAAGCCAGTTGGCTTTATTGTTCACAAAAATTGAGTACATAATCAAGAACCTATATTCCTGTAAACCATTCAACATCTCTAGATTGTAGTTTTCTATATGTAATAGGAGATTATTTTGGTGTTTTATATTAAAATAGTATAAACAAAAAAGGCAGGAAATATTAAACTAATAAAAATTGACAGAAAATTTTCATAAAAATGAGAGCTTTGAACTGAACAAACGCGTCCATATATATATTGAAGCACTATCATAAATTGCAGAAACTCTTCCTCAAAACCTTCAAAAGTAGATATATACATAATAAAAAGACATTATTTCTATAATTTGTAACATCATATCATTTCTATTTATGCTTCATTAATTTTATTACTATAAATGCTTCTAAAAACACGATAGATTCTTTGTCGTACCATGTAATGGGTTCAGCATCCACAGTTATTTATCTACATATATTTTGAGTACAACCAATAAGTTTTCTATGATACAAATAACACTATTCGATCTTTTGATAATTAATAAAAAGGTTTTTAAGGGGGAAAATTAGTAGTTTGTTTGTTATATCTGTAGTGCTTTTAGCAACAAAAAATAATTGGACTCTAGTTTAAATGATATTCCCGTTAATGTATCAGCCGGCCTAGTATAGTGGTCAGTACGAGTCGTTGTGGCCGACTAGACCCAGGTTCGATTCCTGGGGCCGGCATTTGACAGCAACAGGTAATATGCTTGCTTAATTTTTTTTATTTTGTTTTATGTTTTCGCCTTCACGTATTACCGTCTTATATTTTTTTCGGCTCCTTTGTCTCCTACCTATTGTCGACATTTGAAAGTCGGTGTAGCGTTGTTTGTGTTAAGTTATAAAGATCCGTAATTTATACTTTAAATGTATCACTCTAGATTTTTGGAACTTCATAATAACGACCCCAGGTTCCTTCAAGGTTAGCCCAATTTTCCACAAAATGGACTTAGCTTTCATGATGAATCAATAATAGCCATTATAGGATTCCTTAAATGAAAATAAAAAATAGTAAGCTCCATAAACTTACACAAAAGAAATATTAAACGTTAAAACGATCATAAAACTGTCTTTAATAATAATATACACAACCCAACTACAAAAGGAGGATTAATATTAGGATTCAAAATAAATGAAATCCAAGATCATGAAGCTAAAGGGAAAATAATGAGCAAATAAATTGAGACGCGTCAACCAAAGTATAATAACAAATTCATAACAATATTAGAGAAGAGAAAAACGAAAACCAACCTGTAGAACGAAAAAAGTAAGGAAATAGAAAAGACATCAAACTTATAATTCTTGAGAAGCCTTTGGCTTACCGGATTTCTTTGGCAACAAGGAACCGTGGATGTTTG
>JASTVC010000018.1:0-200883 GCA_031125765.1 Saccharomycopsis amapae
ATTCTTAGAAGAAGGAAAAAGGGCAGAAAAAAAAAAAAAAAAAAAAATTTAAAAAAAAAAAAAAAAAAAAAAAAAAAAAAAAAAAAAAAAAAAAAGAAAAAAGAAACAGAAAATCGACTATCTGGCCTCTATTTGTTGAGTGTTTTTCGGGTATATTTGTGCAACAGTCGTTTGGTAATGTTATCGAATGGACACGACCTCTTCGACTTGCAATTATTTTCTTGTTCCTCTTTTTCCTTGGCAGTTACTCGTGGTGCTTGTCAGGGTTCTATATATAGAGCGGATCAAAACTATCAAAAAAAGTTCGAAAAATTTTGGGATATCCAGCCTTCAGGGTTCGAAACCAAAGCTGTGCACATACATGCACACCAGCTGTGAACGCAAAATCTAGCCCGCGACGTCTTGTAAACTACAACATTATTATACAGCTTTTACAATATGGTACACTTAAATATATTACAACAAATCAAACAAAAGCAAAAGTAACAATAGAAAAAAAAATTCCCATCATGCCCCAACATTTTCCACTTCCAACAAATCATGCATAAAATCACCAGAAAGCTCCATCTTAACTGTCCTCCTTGACATCTGGGATTTCACCCAAATTCTCATATCGACCATCAATTTCTTGTAATTCTCTGCTCCTTCATTGACAATTTCAAATTTCGCTCTAGACTTTATGGTAAAATAATATAATTGAGCAAAGATTCTTTTGAAAATCCCCACGGCTTTCTTGAAGAATCTAAGCACATCAAATACATCAGAAAAAGTATCTAATCCTTGTGACACCAATTTGCTAAAGTTGAACTCAAAGTATTCCTTCAATTTTTTGTTAAGCGGTTGGCATACTTTGATATTTGATTGGTAAATACGCTCATTGAATTTGAAATTTTTTCCAATAGTAAACTTGAAGCTGTCTAGACTTTTCGAGCGTTGATAACTAAACGTTACATCAATGCTATCATCCTTTTCAGATTCAATCTTGTCAACAATAGAATACTCTTCCATGTTGTTGAGCAACAACCTCAATGTAATTAAGCCATTCTCCTCATCAATGTGAACTAATTTAATACCGTTTCTTCTAATCAAGGATTCAGCTGGCTTCAGAGCTTTGGAAACCTCCTTTGAGTCTAAGCTTCTGCTAAGAATATATTCCTTTTCATTATTCTTTATCAAAAGCCTCATTTTTTCAATTTCATGCATTTTTGTTTCGATCTCTTTCAGAAGATCCTCAGAAAGGTTTTGTAATTCTTCAAGATTGCGTTGATTCTCCAAGCTTTGATCAGTAGTCTCTACCAATTCCTTTCTTAAGACCAAAATCTCATCTTTGGCACCGTTATTCTTCTTTATAAAATTATTCTGAAAATTCATTTGGTAAAATTTCTTCTCGATATCTGTAAGCTTTTGATTAAGCTTAGAATACAAACCTAAGTATTCATTCTTTCTTTCAGTTAAAAGTTCATCTTGCTTCTCTAGATCTTTCAATCTCTTTTCCATTACAACAATAATATCATCAATCAACTGGCCCTTCCAATTATACCAGTCACTTCTAGCTTCAAGTTTCGCATAGTTTTTGCTGACATGGAATTGTTCAATCATGCTACTTTTAACTTCTTTACTGGAATTAAAGAATTCTTTCATGGTACTAGGGTTTTCCTCGGATATTTCCTTAGACAAGTCGCTAAAAAACTCCTGCCCTTCCTTGATATACTTTTTCAACTCTTTGCAACCATATGCTAGCAATTCTAGTTTTGAAAGCTGTTCATTACTTCTTCCGTACTCTAGTTGACCTGGAGGTTGATCAGATTTTTTATTTTTTGGTAATAATGATGTCGAAAGTATAGTTGCATGATTCATATCATCAAAAAATTTAACATTGATCTCCTGTAAAAACTGCTCCACTGAAACAGGTTCAAAATCATCTTGGCTCTCATGGCTTACATCCGCAACGATTTCATTTTGGCCTTTACCCCAACCATCTGAATAATCTATAGGAGCTCTCGATGTTGCTTCAATGAATGGATCATCCAAATCCATTCTACTGCTATTTTCTTCTTCCTCATTAATTGTATCAATAGTTTTCAAATCCTTGATTCCAAAACTAATAGTCTGTCTTTTAGATGAATGCTTCTTATTGTTGCCTAACTTCACCCTTTTGACAGATTTATTTTTAGAGCTAGGCATCTCAGGCAAACTCAATCTTTTTCTTTTCAATTTCGGCAATGAGTTTAAAATCTCTTGATCTTTAAAATTCAACGTAGGTAATTTAGGAATAGAATTTCTAAAAGGCGATCCATCTTCATTCATCATGGATGAATGTCTAGCGAGAGCCTTTCTTAATGGCGAACCCGATAAATGAGATGGTGATGGTAAAGTCCTTTCTGCAGCTTTTTCAACAATGTCCTTCTGTCTTCTTGGCGATCCGTGAGAAGCTTTCGAAACAACCCTAACAGGGCTGCCTAAGACTTCATTGTCAAATTGGGCTGCCACAGCTGGTATCTCATCCTGCTCATCGTGAATATTTTTTATTGGAGAAGAAGTGATAGGAGCTGCTGATTTACATAGCATACTGTTTGCGATGGTGTTTGACATGGTTTTTTCATCAGGATAAATGTCTGAATCTTCATCTTCTTGTTCATTTTCGTCAAGTATAGCTTCGTGAACTTCATCATTTAGTATTTCAATCCCTTCCTGATTTCCTATAGGATATCTCTCTGGCGATCCAAATGCCATAGTCTTGTCAGCCTCATTGATTGATAATTCTTTGCTATCACTGTCTTCTTTAGATGCTTCATTTTGAGAGTCATTTGCATTATCCTTTTCTGCATCTGAAGCAGTAGAAAGGACATGCTCTTGCTCAATATTGTGGCTAGATTCATTTAGAATATTTTCGTCTCCTTTATTCTGTTCGATCATTTCATCCTCTGCAATTTCGATAGTGTCCTCGCCAGTCGCTCTAGATTCTGTATTTTCAACAATTTTTTCTTCAATATGGTTTTCTTCGATAGGCTTCTCTTCACTAAGAGTTTCTTCAATAGGCTTTTCTTCATTAAACTTCTCATCAACCTGATTTTCCGCAATTGTGCTAGCTGAAAGCACTGATGAAATTGGTTTCGTGAAGTTCATTGTGATTTCTTCTTCAATAGTTTTATTTGATGCGTCCCCTTTTTCTTCATTATTTCTGTCTGCCTCTTTCGGTTGTTGGGAATCAGAATCAATTGAGTTCAACAGGATAGGCTTAATTTTACTGAGAGGTTTCGTAATGTCCATAGTTTGCTCATCTTCAAAATCATCTTCAATATTGTCATCATTGAGATTATTCTCAGATCTGAGGCCTTTTTTAGGTAGATTTGGCGCTTTAAGAACACTTGTGATTTCCATGGTGACTTCCTTCGAGACATCCTCATCACGTTGAGCGTCCATGTTTTCATTTTGAATAAAAATTTGCGGCTGAGTTTGAACTTGAGGTTTATAAATTAGATTTGTCCTACTATTTTTTGGAAATCTAATAGTGTTAGTAAGTTCCATTGTTATTTCTTCTGTAAGTTCTTGTTCTTCCTCTCCATCTGTTTCAGCTTCAGGTTTGTTCTCTTCTTGTCGTTTTTCCTTTTCATAAATTGGCACAGAATTCGAAGGATGTTCCACACCATGAGCTTTAAATACTTTAGTGATTTCCATAGTAACCTCTTTGGTCATCTCTTCATCTGCAACACTAACATCTTCTTCCTCACCTGGGTTTTCGAAAGTTCGCGGTATTGGATTAGAAACTTTTCTAAAGCTTTCAGTAAATTCCATAGACATTTTTTCACCATTTTCGGAAGAATCTTGAGCTTCTTTCTTTGAATCCTTAGGTGAAGTTTGAACTGCTAACTCAATTTTTTGAAAATGAGGTTCATCGCTACTATTTTCTTCTTTATTTTCTCGATTTTCATATTGATTATCATTGGAGGGTTTTGTACTGCGTTTGAAACCACTGTATTTTAGAGTATCGAATACTTCCCCAAGATTTATATTATCCAAATCAGCAAATTTGCCACTAGGGTCATCATCATGATTCACTTGTGGAATATCCTCATCATTAACATCACCATTATCATTACTGTAATTCTTGGCAAGAATATCATTGGAAGGTGAAGCTTGCTGAAGCTCTCCATTATCATCATCTGTAGGGTCGTCGCTATTAACGTTTTCCTTTTCTTCTGGTTTTTGTTTGCTTTCATTGTCGCTTACCAGAGAGGTTGAAGATGATCTCGAAGCGAATTGAGGTACAATGCTTATTTTGTGTAACGTCACTTCGGGAGCAAAGCTAACACGTCTCTTTATTTTCTTTGATGAGGGCTCATTGTTATTTGAAGAGATCTCTTTCAAGATCCCTTTGTAACCGATGGTATGTCTTCTCTTGGTTTTGGAAACCTCTTGGTCCTTGTCAAACAAGCTCATGGTGGTATTGTATATCAGCGCTGCTGTAAAATAGGCATCTATTGGATTTGTATGAGTTTGTCCTGATATTTCTAGTGTGTTTAAAGGGTATCTATAGCAAAGGTTGTTGGTAATAAAGGTAATAATAACAATGTTAATGCTTATTGAAGATCGCCTTTTGTCTTTGTTTACCAAAATAAACAAACGGGCTTCAAACCTAACCAAATAAAAATTGCGTTTTTTTTTCGTGTCCGCTACTCACAGGGTGTAAAACCCTCTGTCATATTGGGAAAAAGGGTCTTGGGGACACCAAATCTTTGATTATTATGGGTGATATAACCTTTTAAATATCTGCTTGTATTATTCTCAATGCCACTAATCATCTAGATTAAAGAAAAGGGAAGTATAATAAGGGGAAGGAGAACGAAAGCTCCAGTAGGCACTAGTCCCAATTTTCCTATAGCGAAGTTTCCAGGTACCGGATTTTCCTGGAATTTTTTTCACGGAATTTCTTTTCACTTGTTTTTTCCTATTCCGTAAAATAATCCAACAAAATCCAAGAGCGATTTGGTTGCGTGTCCCTCTTTAATAACATATAAAGAAATATATCAAAGGATCCTGTCTCCCTGATATCAAGGAGCTTTTTTGTATTTTCTTTTCTTCTCTTCTCGTTTTCCTTCCTTCAGGCTAAGGAAATTTGTTATACCATATCTGAGTGGTATATTGGCAACAAAATACCCAAGAATATTTTTCAATTCAATTCTGCGATCTCTTACTTTCCTGATAAAGAAACGCTTTTAAAATAACATAGAAGATGAGCTTTATTGAATATTCTGTCCCATCTCTTGAAAATCCGTTCGGAATCAAACTCTGGCCAATTTTTAGCCACGTCTTCGAATCAATCATTGGTTATCCTGCTGAAGACTTTGAATTTGTCCGCCATGAAACCTTCTTGGCTAATGGATGGCATGCCATTTACATTATTTTGGGTTACTATACCATTATTTTCGGCTACCCAGTTATCAGAGACAAATTGCAACTCCCAGCCTTCAAGTTAAGTTTTGCTTTCCAAATTCATAATCTTTTCTTGTCCTCCGGCTCTCTTATCTTGTTGTTGTTGATTTTGGAACAAATCATCCCAATCTTATCCAATGGTTTCTTCTATGGTATTTGTTCTCCAAACGCTTACACCAAAAAGTTGGTTATCTTGTACTACCTTAACTACATGACCAAGTTTGTTGAATTGATTGATACTGTCTTCCTTGTCTTGAAGAAAAAGAAGTTGCTCTTTTTACATACTTACCACCATGGTGCCACTGCCTTGTTGTGTTACACTCAACTTATTGGTCACACTTCCGTCCAATGGGTCGTTATCACTTTGAACTTGGGTGTCCATGTCATCATGTACTTCTACTACTTCTTGAGTGCCAGAGGTATCAGAGTTTGGTGGAAAAAGTACATCACCATCTTCCAAATCACTCAATTTATCCTTGATTTGTTTGCTGTCTATTATGCCCTTTATCACTACTATGCTTCCAACTATCACAACTGGTTGCCTCACAATGGTGATTGTTACGGTACCGAAGTTGCTGGTTGGTATGGTGCTGGTATTCTTTTCAGTTATTTGGTTCTTTTCATCAGTTTCTACATTTCTTCCTACAAGGTTCCAAAGAAGGCTACTCCTGTCGCCTCTTCTGCTTCCTCTGAATCTGACAAAGCCAAATCTACCGGTACTGGAAAGGTTTCAACTACTGTTAAGTCCAGATCTCGTAAAGCTTAAGTCATTCGAGAGTAATCTTTGTTATTTTTCATCAAAGATTTATCTAATTAAAATGCAATACTACTGAGAAACATGATATAACCTTTCACTTCTATTTATTGGACTTTTAATATTACGTTCTTGACTCCCATCAGGTTAATAATTTTGGTTTTTTCCTTTGTTTATTGTAGGTCATATGTATGACAAAAAAGAAGTACTTATTTACAATTGAGATTATAAAAGACAAGACAAAAGAGTATTGAAAAAGGATCATCATAATCGTTACTATATTATATTAAAAATTACGATATAAAGAACGTCTATCTTTTACCATACCTGCAACTCTTCGTAGATATCGATTACCTGATCATAGTTATCTACAAGCGTTGACACGGCTTCTCTAATTTGGTCACACATTATTGCTGGCCCGCAAAATACAATTGCAATAGACCTGTTAACAGTACTCAATTCCTGGCATGAATCAAGTTCTTCTTTGATAATTTTTTCAATATTTGGTCTCTGATTAAATGATATGTCTATGAAAGTATCAAGTTCTTTCAATAGTGTTTCTTCTGGAACTTTTGCGGAAAGGGAAGTTGAATTTTCAAAAACAAGTATATGACTATTTTCAGTTGCCTCTTGCGTTTGGGTCATAGATATGATTTCTCTATTATTGTTTGTTTTTGTGGCACTTTTCGCATCCTTTTCTCTAGTTAAGTAAATTGAAGTAGTAGTACTAGAACCCTTCAAAAAATTTAATTCATTAGAAAACCATTCAAGATCCTTGAGCTTCTTAGTGGTCCAATATAATTTTAAAGATTGTTGTTTTTGTTGTCCTTCTTCTTCTTCTTCTTCTTCTTCTTCTTCTTGTGACATTTCATTATTCTTCCTATTTCCTTTAATAATATGTTCTAAATGATAGAAAGGACCTGGGATTCCTGTACCTCCGGCAAAAAAGAGAATATTTTTATATTTCTTCAAATTATAGCAGCTACCATATGGTCCTTCAAGGGAAACTTTGATTTTGGCGGTTTGATTATGACAGTTTTTCACATAGTTGCAAAGCTTTTTTGTTATCCCTTCTTTCACCTGTATAAAAATTGTCACTTCATTATCATCAGTGACTGATTCAATTACACAGAAAGGATGGGATTGCCAAAAAGTGCTTGGAAGCCAGAAATATACAAACACATAACATCCAGGATAAGGTTTCAAACAACTTTTTGAAACTGATAACTGTAGAGTGGTCTCTCCTACTAATTTGATAGTGGCTTCCTGTATACCATATTTCAAAATTCTAATTAGCCTTATAATTCTATCAAGCACCCATAATGAAATTGAAGCCACCGTGTAACCCATCCATCCAACTTCCAAGCAATGATGAATCATACCAATCAAAAACATAGTTGCAAAAATGATGTGAATAGTGAGAAATATTTCATACCATCTACTTCTTAAGAAATGAACAGCTTGTAAAATAATAGCCCCACCAAACAAGGTAGCAATGACTCCCCATATAAAATAATTTTCTCTCATACTTGATCCAAGCGTTCCATTCTCGCGAGAAATCATCAAATACAAAAAGCTATGGATTGCAGCATTGAAAACCATACCTCTAGAAATCCATTTATGGTAAACAATCAATGAACTGTATGGAAGGCCCGTGAACCATGTCAAGATGCTATTTCTTCCTGCTAGCAATATTAGGACTGGAACATTATCTAGAGCAATGATACCAGATCTATCTGCCACATAACGAGCGAGTTGATCTTGTACAGATGGGAAAAAAGAGCTTTTTGGATTTACTTCGTAACCAAACACTAGTAAATAAATGTTGAGGATAATGTATAACGTTACAATTATTGTTTCAAGCCTTGTTGGAATTAAAGCAGATGAGAAAATTTTTGTGGCCTCGAAGCTTGTGAATAAATAAGGAAAATGGTGTCCATTTGGAATAGTGCTTGGCATCGTGATATACTTTTTGACTTTATTGATTATGGTCTTGTTGAATTTGGGGTTTTTGTTTAATATTGACAACGAGTTATTGTGTATAAATGTATCGTAAATAAAGAACGCTAAGAATATCATTGACCAGTAATAGCAAATCACCTTCCCACTGAGAGTACTGGTACTAAGGTTATAATTAAATATACGCATATCGTTGTAATACAATTTCACCCGAGCTTGATCTAATATTATTGGAACATAGAAAGTCTTGTTTGATGGCAAAGTACCATCATTTAGTGGATTATCGTTATCCACTGGATCAATAATATAGCTTGAGCCATTGGAATATATATCCCATAGATCGACCCTCAGCAACTCAAACCTATCCTCTAATGCATTCAGGCAGTATTTGCTAAATTCCCCGATTGTTTCATTTAATCTTGTTTCTGGAACAAAATCTTGAAAGCAGTGAATTATTGATGCTATAGCTGGTTCATAGATACATGAACATTCCCAAAAACTTTTGCTGATATCTTCCGGAACACAGCCAAAAGCGTAGTCTTTCACAGTGAACTGACAACCAATTATTGTAGATTCAATATCTGAATCTCCAACTATTTTTCCTCTTGCTAGTGAAGCATTACTCAATAAGAATAACAAAATTATTCTCAGTAACTCAAACATCTGTTTCTTCTGTGAATCAATATGGCATCTGTTAGCAGCGGGTTGATTTGATCTGGATGGCACAGGAAGTTCAATTCATAGATAAAACTAAAAGAATGAATATGGCACGCTGTACAGGTGGATAAAGATGATACTTATGCTGTTATATTTCTAGTAAAATCATATGGAAATCATCTTCGTATTTCATTGGCTTGTGATTCATCATTCGCCCGTATTCACTGTAAGTCATTGGGGGTCCAAATAAAATGATGTCTGCAAAAAAAAAGAAGAGTCAAAAAAATCAATTTTTGAGTTGATCTGTTTGTCAATTATTCGCAAGAATAACCATAATAAGGTACATTACCTATATCTTGGACATATTAAATTACCTTCCTTAATAATTTCGGGCGTGTTTTCCCTTGTTCAATCAAATGAGGATTCCACAGTTTTAAGTGATGCACCCAACACTTTGCACTGTAACGGGTGACGACAACATTCGACCCATACACCCATTCAAGAGCTCATATGGGCTCTGACAATGTACTTCCCTCACACTCGACCTTTTCATGGAACTACACTGGCATTATGGTAGGAGTATATTCAAAATAAACCATAGTAACTAACAATCGCAAAAAAATAAGACAGTTTTAGAGCTTTTTCCAGATTGGTAAAAATGGAATCAAGACACCAAAAAGAAATCTCCGCGACGGGGAATTGAACCCCGGTCCCCCGCGCGACAAGCGGGGATTCTAGCCACTAAACTATCACGGACTTGATGTAAGAAGAGTTATTTTTGCAATTATTAACACCAGCATGTTTGTGTTACTGTCGCACTGGTATACAATATAACCATAATTACATTTTATGTTGTTTAGTGTCCACTAATCACATTTAAGGAAGTCTCTCATGCTCTCTATTGAATTGCTATTCTCCCTGAATTACATTGGTAAGCTTTGCATGTCTGGTTTATTTTTTTCTGTCTTCCTGTGTGTCGTTATAACTGAATTATATTGAGACACTATTATTCAGCAAACTCTATTATTATTGTTACATTTAACTGCATGTTATAATCTTCTTTTATGTTTAACTCTTTATTATCATTATTACTTATTATTACCTATCACTGCGTCTAAACACGCTACTGTTATTCTATTTGTTATATAAAGTGTTCAACATCCCATTTTATTTATTATTATATATCTTATATAAACTACGGATTTTTATACGAATATATTACTATATTACTATAAATTACAACTCTGTGTTGTCCATTAATAATCATGATACATAAATGACTTTTATTGTCTTTTATCTGAAATTTACAAGATATTACAAAAGATATTTCATTTGGATTTTATTACATTTTACTTGATTTTTTTTTTCTCTTCTTTTTGACGCATCGGTTGTTAATTCATTCTCAATATTAATTATTCGATATCAGGTACTAAAACTTTTACAAAAGAGAAAGTGGTTAATTTGGGATGTATTCCTTAATTGATTGTTCAACTCCTATGAGCTTCACTAATATAAGTTGTATATTCTTTTTTCCAATAATTTTAATTATTGGTGTATTTTCGGCGATGTGGATCTTTTTTGACAAGGAATACAAAGTTTACAAAGAGAATAGCAGTTTATTTTATTAACAAAAAAGAATAGTTTAATATAAAAATAAAGAAGTTTCTACGCCTAAACTATAAATTTTTAGTACTTGAGCTAGGTAATAAATTATAGCAAATATTTAGTAATGTAGAAAGAAATATGTTAAATGTTATATGCTTTGCTTTGGCGAAAATTCGATGCTATTCTTTCTCATAATGAGGCGTCCAGCGTAGCGTTTGCATCCTTTCGATAGGCGAACAAAAGGATGAAAAAAAACAAACAAAAGTACACAAACTAAAAAAAATGATGAAATATGGATTTGCAGACAGTAAATTTTATTATCTAGAACATAATGTGTGATTTAGTTTTCGATAATTGAAGCCTCAAATATGTTGAACATCAACCCTCCTTAAGCGCCGTCAATGAGCACTTGCGTAAAAATTCAAAATGGCCAAAAAAATAAAAAAAACCAAATCAAAAAATTTCAACTTCACCACTTACTACTGTACTGTAAGGGTAAAAATACTATAGATCATACTATCATGTCCCGACTTAGAAGATCAGTACAAAAACTTAATTCTCTTTCCGAAAATGAATACCTTGAACCGAATGAACAAGATGATTTGATTGAACTCTTGAACAACGTATCTTATTCAGAAAATAAGCAATTGATTAAATGGTTCTTAATCACTTTCTTGTCAATAACCCCAATATACGTTGTTTTACCGTTCTTCAAAAAGCGTCACCCAATATTAAGTCTTTGCTGTATCATAACTATTGGTTTGAGCTGTATCAATTTATATTGGTTTAACGCCTACCGTTTAAAGCTTGATGATCTTGTGCTTAAGGAAGAAGGCGATGCATTTATTGATTTGAGAGCCACCTCAAAAACCAACTCAATGAGATCGGGTGATTCATTCATTAATAAAACTTTGACTACAATTCAGAGTTTGAAACGGATAGTATCAGAACATTTGATTATTTTTAACTTTGTTCATTTGGCATCCTCAATTTTGATCATTTATTCTTATAAGTCTGATACTAAAGAGTTTGATACGAATACAATGCTTCTTACGGTTCCACTAATAACATCCATCACATCAATCGTGGTCAATTATTGGCAGGAATCATTAGTTAAAGATATAAACGGATTAAAGAAATTCAAGTATCACGAAAAATCCGTCTGATTTTCCTTTTAGAATATCTAACTTTTCTCCAACTGTCTTCATGAAATTGAAAGCTTCTTTTAAGCTTCTTTGGTTTTGCAAATATCGCGGTAATATTCATGTTACCCATTTTCCACATAGATGACAGTGTAAATCCTTTTTCTGATACCTTGATCTTCACTCGGTTAACTTCTTGTTGGCCAACGCCTGGCTTTTGGATTGGTTTGTCAAAGTTCATTTTGAAATTGTGCCAGTAAAAATCGGAATGACAGAAAATCTGAATTAACGATGAGGGATAAAATTGTTCTAACTCATAAAATGCGTGATCTATTAACCTCATTAACCTACATATTTCTTCATTTCTACCGCCACTTGGGACTTTGAATCCTTGAAAAATATCCCTTGCAACAGTGTTATCAAATTCAGCTTTGTCCTCTCCTAGGAGGGAATCATTAATATGTTGTTTGAACTGCTGCTGAGTAATATTGTATAAATGGCACGCAAGAAATATTTCAAAAAGCAAGGCTTTTGCCGATTTTGGATCACTCAATATTAATTTAATGAACTTGGAATCAAAATCATTAAGCAAATACCTTCCGTTATATCTTTCGCCTATGTTTTGATACCAATTCATTTTCTCTTTTACCAATGACTCATCGCTCATGATTTCTGCGGCACTATTTTTGCTCAACATTTTCACCAAATATTCAATCCAATACTCAAATAATGAGGTCATATCTTCATGATCAACATATTTGAATGGATTTGTCACAATAAGTTGTAATCTTTTGAAATTATTATAAATTTCTCTATATTTTTTGTCAGGGAACGTATGATAATAATTAATAGCATATTTTTCCTCGAAACCGGCGCTTATTTCACCAGTAGGGTTTACCACAAAATAATCATTAATCTGATAGCACTTTGAAATGAATATTTTTATTCTACCAGCAAATGGTTGATACCTCTTTTGTACCCCAATTCTTTCAAGTAAAACATTAGAGAACTTTCGAATTATCAACCCTGGAATCAGTTTGACAAAGAATTTATTATTAGGATTCTGATTTTCTATACCTGGCCATAGCTTCATACAAAAATCCAATGTTGATTGTATACATATCCGGTAATATGATCCATAAACTATTACCAGATAAGCTTCATTATGATTTGTTATCAAAGTGGCAAGGTTCAACAGTTTTGAAAGATCCCATATTTTCGTAGATTCATCTATCTCAGAAGATATGATTTGGTCAATGGCTTCGTTGAAACTTAATTCTAAGATGAACTTCTGTTCTTGTGATTGAATTGAAAGCAAACATTCTATTATGCCGTTGAATTGGTAATCATGTTCTTTCTTTTGTTCGATCCGCTCAACAAATTCTACCAAATCAGTAGAAGTTTGATATATTTTCAAAATGAGATCCTGCATCTTAAAAAAGAGTTTTCTTTACTTTTCGTCTTATTTCTTGTCTCAAAAATTACTTCAACAAGAGTAGAAAAAGATCGGGATTCTTGGGAACGCGATGTTTCTTTTTATAGGGATTTCCTGGACCCAGTGATATGGTATATGTTTTTGACAGCCTATAAACCTGCTCTTTACATACAATAATATAGCAAAACATGAAAGCCATTTCTATTGTTAAAACACTTCAAACAGTCTTCTTTCTTTTAGATCTAGTAGTGGTTGTTTTCACATTCATCTGGTCATCACAACTTTCTTCTTTGACTTCCTCCTCCTCTTCTACTACTTGCTTCTTTCTCTTCTTTGACTTCTTCTTTTGGAGTTCGGCAACATAGCAACTCGTTCGACCACCGACAGTGACAAACTTAACATCATGCCCATGGTAAGTCTTTTTCAGTTTCTTTCCCCATCTATACAACATCAACCAGTCCCTTGGAAATTTAGCAACTTCTGCCTCAAGTTCCACTGAAATTTTTGAAATTTCAATCAACTTTTCATACAATAGTTCAATATCTTCGCCATCCAAGGATCCGAGTACTTCTTCAGGATATATTTTACTGTGGAACAAAATTTCGTCGGCCATCCAATTTCCGACCCCTGAAAAATATTCCTGTTTCAATAAAAATGGTTTGATTGTCAATTTAGGTTTTGAAAGTACCAAATCTTTGAATTCCTCTGGGGATAAAATGCTCTTAGAATGGTCGTGAGGATCTGGATCACCCAGAATAAATTCAAAATCTTCAATTTTTGAAGTAGTTTTGGAATTGGGTTTAGAATAATCAGGGCCTAGTTTAGAGAGCTGCTCGATGTTTTGAAGCACTAGCTCATCAGTATTTAACTTTGAATTTATTTCATAAAAACGAACTTTGGCTAATCTTCTAGGGTCGACAAATCCTAAATCAATACTATTTTCTTGTCCATCAGAAATATTCAACGTGAATTTATGAAACCTTGGAGGCCAATCTTCTGTCACATCTTTATTAATACTTTTCGTTGTTTCTCCACCATCTTCATCTTCTTGCTTTGGTAATGGGCCACCATTTTCGTCGGTTCCCAATATTTTGAACACTTTCTTATAACCCCCACTCTCCATTTGAATGAAATGTGAATATATATCTTTGAATTTAATCCACCCCGTCATACCAAAATGTAGTAATATTAACAATCCGTTAGGGTACAAATTGTGACCTTCTTCATTTAGCTCATGCTTGGTTCTTATCCAGAAATATTTCCCATGTCTGCCCACTCCCACAATTTTCTTATTCTCCAAGCTATTTTCAATATCCAGAGGGCTTTTGAATTTCAATTCAGGCTGGTAGAAATATGGGGATTTGGTTGATGTTGACTTCTTTTTTGGTTCATCTTCTTTTAGACTTGGGAAGATTTTGTCATCGAGTAAGAAGGATGCACTTTTGATGGTACAGCCAAGAATGTTTCTTCGTAAATTTGCAACGGCATGTGCTACTTCTCCAACTTCAGGCATATCTATTATTGGGTTATTGGTAATAATAAGGTGCACAGAATTAACCAAGTATTAAACATAAACAAATTAATTTAAAGAAAAAAAAAATCAAGTTTCGGGGGTGACACACCTACATGTTTGTTGTTTGAACTACTGCCTCGAAATATCAATAAAGACAATCCAATAGAGACACAACTCAGTAGAAAATAGAATGCTGCTAGTAGTAGAAAAAATATTCTCTCTAAATAATGAAATGACAAACTCAGATCATTTGTTTTTGGGAAGCTTTTCAAGAAAGGATATTTTTCCTTCAGTATATCTAGAGCAATTACTTGATCTTTTAGCTTCACTCTTTATTGAAATCTCTCTTCTACCAAACAATAATATGCGATACCCATGATAAGAGAGTGTGTAACAATAACAAGCTGTAGCTGCTTACTTGTTTCTGAACCAAATAGTATCATTAATCTATCCAAGGTGTGAGACAGAAGACATCGGAGCACAGCACTATGGTGCGTTTTGTTGATTGCTGGAGAGTTAGTAATTGCTTTAAGAGGGAGATGATCAAACTATTGACAGAAAATCTCTCTAATTAGCTAATTCAAATAGCACTTGTTATAATCTCTAACTTACTTTTCCGTTAGTGCTCGTAATCGTGAGGCTGGAGCACTGTGCAACAGTAGGGCGGAAAATAAACACCTAGTATAGATATTTTAAAACTACGGGAATGTTAAGAAATATCAAAATGGGCTACTTCACTGTCACTAGTATTGTTTTTTGTGGTTTACAACTATCAATTCAGAAGCATTCAATGAATTTGGACAGTGATACTTTAGGATCATCATGTACTATGTTAGCTAGAATATAATTTAACGAAACAAGGTGTATTCATGATGGTAGCCAAATTGACTAAGAATATCTATTTGATGGTTGTTCTTTTCCGAAAGTTTGTGAAATGCCATCGTTAATGATGAATACTTGGGTGTGGTGCCTCACGTTTCAACATTCCTTTGCTAGCATGCATGGCGAAAAAAAAAATATCCACCTGTGCCTTGCGAGAAAATTCCTTTCACTAATGAATATCCATGCTAATTTCCTTGTTTTCACCATAATGAAAGGCATTGCCGTGCATTTTTTTTTCTTTTTGCCACAAATGTAGAATCAAGGAAATTAGTCTGTCATTTTCGCTACTGAATTATGAGGGCCTTCAAATATAATCCTCGCGATTTCCACTATCTCTTGGGGATTTTGGATCCCTGGATTTTCCCTTCAGAAGACTTATTCTTGATCAACCGATAATCATAGAAAAGAAGATACGAGGAACAATAATCGCAAATAATAACAATAGAAAAGCAGTCAATTCACTATTTAAATGTTTTTTTGATAAGACCCCAGTTATTGAGAACGTTATATCCTAGGATTCATCAAATATCAATTACAGTCGTGAGCATCAACAAAAACATGCCAGTGATATCCAGACCTCAAGCTCCATCAAATAGCAGTTCCATAGCCCAAGCAATCTGTCACTTCATAAATAATGCCAATAACAATATCGGTGTAAAATTGGAATCGCCCAATGGCGAATTTATCAACAATATACTTTCACAACTTTCCCAAACATCATTGCTCGAAAAATCTCAATCCGTGTTATCGATACTGAAAAGAGATCTCACGGTCGAAGAAGGAGGTCCAGACACAAAGAATCTCAAATATGTCATTGCAGCCGTGGTTGTCCCATTTGGGTTGATATTTTTAGCTATTTTCATATGCGTAATGAGATGTCGGTCACAAGGAAAGAAAGCAAGAATGGCAATCGAAGCAGCCGAGAAGGAAAAGAGCAATGAAAACAATCTATTTGGTATTATTAGAGATGATTTTGCTTCGAACTTGAAAATTAGCCATACTTTGAAAAGAAGTGGTGACGGGGAAAATGGTGGTATTAGTACTAACATTGAAATTAAATTGGTTCCTAAAAATGGTGAAGGCAATGGCTACTTCCTGAGTAGAAGGAATAAGATTTTGGATGATATTGCCAAAAGCGACTCTGCCAACTTATTCGAAGAATTAAGAAATAATAACTACTTCAATAATTATATTGATATCACGCAAAGAAAAAGTACCAGAGTGTCTGTTCTAAGCAATGAAATTAATAATAGTCAAATAATACAGCCAGGTAGCAGTATGAAGAAAAGAATGAGTGAAGAAATGATTATTGTTAATGAGATGGAGGAAATTGACCTTTCAGATTCCAATTTAACTGGTTCAAGAGAACTATATGGGTCCGGATCAAAGAATTTAAAGAAAAGAGCCCCTCAGTATTCCGTCATTATGAAATCTGAGGATCTCAAAAGTGGTAGAGCCAGCTCGATCCTCTCTTCCAGTAATGATGAGTTTTATACCCCCGATGAAGGTTCTCCAAATTCTAATAATCCTCTAGTCTCAAAAATTCAAGTTAAAGAAGCTGAAGTTGATGAAGCTGGTAAGCTGGCGAAGACTGCAGAAGTTAACCATTCTTCTCAAAATGTCACTCAAATAAATACCAAAAACACCCCACTCCACCGGAAATTGATTGATGCCCAAAAGGAATGCATTTATGAGTTTGATGAAGATGAGGACGAAGGTATTAACGCCAATGAAGAACAGGATACTGTCACCAGTGAAATTCCTTCAATCCCAAAGCTTTACAAGAAACCAGTTACTGCTTCTATATACTCGAATGATACTATGACCTCCAATGATACCAACCAAAATTCAGTGATTACAGACGTCACCAAGAGCACTTTGGCTACCACCATGGTATCACTGCCTATTATGCGTTCTGGCTCAACTGGGAATTATCTCCAAAGAATTATCGAAGATGACTCATTGAAGAATAAGGACTCTCAAACACACATTATCTTGGAAGAAGATGATGTCAATGACAAGCCTGTTCACGACAGCAATAACCCTCAGAAAGACTTCAAATCCATCCCACCACCATCCGAATCTGTCCACACCAATGAAAATGTTACCGAAGATATTTCTAGACCAGAGCAGACTCCTTTTGACGGAGAGTTGTTACACAGAGAGAGATCCTCAGATTTGATTGATTCCGAAGAAAAAAATGAAATTGGCTGTCCACAACCAAATGCCATAGCGTTGCAAGCCGAAGAAGGTAAGAGAGACTCTTATTTGGACAGACTCAGTCGCAGCAATTTTGGGTCTCCAAACTCAAATGGTGAAAATGGCGCTGGCGCCATATACTATGACAGATACCTCGAAGAATCAGACTCTGATGATTCAGATTATGAGGTTGATAGAAATGACTTGGTTAGATTAAGTGTTAATCTTGATACTGGATCGGGCTCGGATTCCAGTTTTGCTGGCTTTGGATCTAGTAGAAGCAGATATGCTAGAAGCCCAGGATTGGAAGACTTGAAAGAGTTAGAAGAACCAATTGGTTCTCCAAAGCCAAATTATCAATTGAACTCTATTAGTTCTGTTCTCAACAAGAGCTCGGAGGATCTTGATGATTCTGTTGGTAGTGCGAAAAAACCCGTTCGCAAGTTTTTGGAAGAGGGCAAACGGGACTCTACTGTTACTGATGCTGATGAAACCAACAAGGTTATTGATGATCAACTAACTGGCACGATCAACGATATAAACAGTTTCTTGAAAGAAAATGGTGTTTACACCAGCCCGGTGATTATTGACACAGGTAATGTTGTGCTTGGAGGTCTTGTTATTTCAAGTGATGCTGCTACTGGGATCACCAATATCAATGGAAAGAATTTCTCCACGGAGGATTTGAATAAACATTTATCCAACGATTCGTCTGTCAACATCTTGTTGAGCAACGCCATTAGTAATAACGGTTCTCCTGCAATTTGCAATGGTAGTATCATCTCACCACAAATCGGTTCTAAATTGAATAGTCCTGCCTTTGGTGTAAATAATTCTGCAAGCTCATCGAACTACGATTTAGCCAGAAGGTCTCTTCAATCTAATAAGCAATTATCTCCAATTACAGGGAGTATTTTGAACTCTCCTTCATTGAATCATTCAAGAATCCACAGTCCAACAATGATTGGTACCGCCATGAATAATAAAACTGGTGCTAATATCTCTGATGTGTTGGCCAAAAGTATTCATTCTCCACAGCTCATGAAAAATTCTCAAATGACAAGGACTCCAGCTCAGTTTGAAATCATCAACTCACCAAAGATCCCAAAGAGAAGCTCGAAACGCTCTGCCACCACCATATATACCCTCCAATTCCAAAATGAAGAACAACCTGGTATTGGCGGTATTAATGCCCCAGTTCTTACTATGGGAGAAAACAATTACATTGCTCCATTGTCTTCTAACCACTCACATAATCCTGAGTTCAGTCTGTCATCATCCAATAGCTCCAAAAGTCAGGCTAGGTCATCTAAAGCACTTGGTATCAATCTCAAGCTAAGACAAAAATTGACATCGCCCTCCATTGGAATCAATCACATTGATGTGACCAGAACCCCAGAGCAAATTATAAGGGATAAGTTTTATGATTCAGAGGAAAGCTACAGCCATACCTTTGATGATGACGAGGATCATCAGAACAAATACTCAAAAAATCAATCTAGAAAGTCCAGTGGCTTTATGAATCCATATGCAAACATGGTTTAGTGCTTCTCTTGAAGGTTTTCGTTCTAAAACATGCCTATCTATAATCTCTTTCATTTCTTCTATAGCTCTCTTACAGCTTCTTATCTTTAATTTTTCTTTCCTTTTCTCTTTTTTTCAGTTCATTTCCTTTATTTTTCAATTCTTCTATAATAGTTTCTTTCTACCACTGTGTCGATACACCTTTACCAATTTATTTTTTGATTTTGTATACAATTAACTTTGCATTGCTTATTTACTAATATCTTTAATTCCTATATTCCCTTAGTGAGAAATTTCCTCAACTTTCCTTGAAGCATTCTATTGTAGATTATGATTGTGGTCAAAAAATCGGTGACTGACAATCAAAGTAGGGGAAATGCGCACGCATTTTTTTTTTCTCCTCTGCTATTCTTCTCTACATAAAATATCTGAATCTGAAACTATAATTTGATCAACAAGAAGATAATCAGCATTGTACACTGTGCTGATAACCTAAAACAACAATGCTGAATCCTTTGAGCAAACTTCATCATGTTCAAAGAAAGCAATTGATCTTGACGATTTTGAACTCGACCGCCACCAAAAGAGAAACCAAAAACTATTTTTTGAAATATCGAGTACGAAATCTGTTAATTGGTCACAGAAGTGAGTTTGGTCAATCCAAAAGATTATTTGATCCTCTCAGAATATCTATAATAAAGATCAAAAGCCTAGAAAATATCCCAATTGACACTCTCAAAGGGATTGGTGTGACAATTTTCAAGTTGACAAGACTAGGGGTTAGTCCAATAATCGTCATCGATGACAACGTCGATCACTTCAGAAAGTACAAGCAAAAGAAGACTCTAAAGTTCGAAGACTACGAGAAGAATTTGGACGAGCAATACCAGATATTACTGGAGGTAATTGAGAAGTCCATGTCCAATTCCCATGGATCATTTGTACAAAAAGATAGACTTGATGATAAGATCAATATGTCCAATGATTTTGATACAAAGAATGACGCATCGGCAAAGGAGAATGAAAATTACATTGATAAGGCGAGCGATCCTTACCAATTCTTGAAACGGACTTTGCAAAAGAATCTGGACCGTTTAAGCACCATCCCAATGAAGGCAATGTTCGAAGTTGATGAGGATCATGGTATACATCTAACATTCCATCAGTCAATATTGGATTATTTGCACCAGGGGAATATTCCAATTGTGTATCCTATGGGTTATCTGTTAAGAACTTCTGAACAATTGTTGTTGCCTTCAAATTTGGTGGTTGAAAACCTCGCGCTTAATTTGCATAATTATTCAAAGAACGCCATCAAGGAGGGAATCTACAGTGACAACGAATACAAAAGCCACAAAGCTGCCCTCTCAATTGAAAAAATCATTTACATCGATCAAATTGGGGGCATTCCGTCTTTGGAGAGAATGTCTTCATCCCATGTTTTGATCAATTTAAAACAAGAATTTGGGGACATTACACTGGAACTACAAAAAGGGTTTATTAAGCCATTTGAGAAGCAATCGCACATGGAAAACCTAAACAGTATTAATAGTATATTGATGAGGTTGCCCGATGCTGCTGCCGCCATCATCACAACCCCCTCTATGGCAGCCATTGATGATTTGCCGTTGTTTGGCATCGAAGGAAAGAATCTTGAAGAGAATAGGGGAATGAGCAGTGAAATGCCAATTGATGCCGATGTTAGGATATCTGACACATATGCGGATAATTATAGTTACTCTAAGCTTTTGAACAAAAATAACTCCGATGATATGATGGTGGATAACAGCTTGATCAATCAAAGTGGCGAATTTGTAAATAGTTTCAGAATGAAAAATCCTATAATCTATAATATCTTGACCGATCGTCCATTAATATCTCCTTCATTGCCGGTTTACTTAAAGAATACTCCATTATTATCCACTACCATCACTAGAAAAGGTATTGATGTGAACTACTTAAAATCTGAATCGCCTTCCGAGGGTTTCGATTTGATCAAGATGGACCAAGAAGGAAGGATTGATCTAAAAAAAATCAAAGAATTGATTGACGATTCTTTTAGAAGACCATTAGACATAGAAGACTATTTGAAAAGAATCAATGGGAAAGTTGCTGGATTGATCATAGCTGGTGACTACGAAGCAGGGGCAATCATAACTTGGGAGGAGATGAAGTGCGGATCGACTAAGCATATTCCTTATTTGGATAAATTTGCGGTTAAAAGATCTCTTCAAGGCACTTTTAGTGCTGCTGATATTGTTTTCAAAGTCATGGTGAACACATTATTCCCGAAAGAGTTGATTTGGAGATCCAGACAAAATAATCCGGTGAACAAATGGTACCATGAAAGATCCAACGGAAGTCTCTGTATTCCTAAAACTCAATGGAGATGTTTCTGGGTTGGGAATAGTACCAAGCAAGATCCAGAAAACATTAAGGGGTATATGGAGGTGTGTGAAAAGATCCAGCCCTCATGGTTGGACACCAAGTAAATTTAGAGGATTTAGATACTTTCAATATATTGATTTCGATTACCATATTCAATTTTTTTTTTTTGTTTTATTTATTTGGTTGGACAATACTTGTAATAATAATGGCATGCTTTGGTGGTCTCGATTTGTGGACAGCACGCAAGACTTGAGTTGTACAAAACCAAGCCAAAAAAGAAAAAACTATGGAGAGTCAAACTACACAATTCTTTACTTTACAATTTTTCTTTCCTTAAATTACTGAAAAAATCTTCACTGCCGATTAACCAATCCAGCTCTCATATTATTGAGCCAAGTAATGTCGTTTGTGATACTCAGCCAATTTCCGTTACAGAGTAAATAAATGTCAGCATGTTATGCTGGATGCGCACATCATTATTATAAGAGCCCAATGTGGCAAAAGACAATGGATTCATACTCTGAAGAGAATTTTAATAAATGATAAGATGTTCTCGATTGTTGGATTAGATCAAGATATATAATCTGTTTCTACTATAATTGTAGTAGCAATCAACGAAAATTCTCTTTTCTTTTTTTTTCCCACCTTGAACAAAGTTGTTGATGTTGCTTCCGTGATTATTTCACAAGATTATTACATTTTCGTTTTAAGAATAGAATAAAATCATTTAAAAAAAGAGAAGAATCATGATAACTAAAGTGGCAGTCAGCGAATGGTTCAATTCTGAGGAAGTTCTCAATTATTATAAAAAAGTTTTGGAGGAATCCGACCTCTCAATTGATCCAGAGGCCAAACCCCAGCTTATTGGTGAAAAAAAGGTCGATTTGAGATGTGGACCTATCCTAAGATCATTAGGAACCTACAAAGATCAGCTGGAATATCGAGGATCATTGTTACTAGTCATCAATGGTGACTCAGGATATATCCCCCATATCTCATACCAGATAGGTCCCGGTGATAATGTGAAGGGAAATCTGAAAGAGCCTGTAGATGTCAATGAAGGCACATTTTTGGGTCATTTGATACACACAGAGGGAGCATTATCATTCTTTAGATTTGAAATCAATCTTCCATTAGTCAAATGGGAGCAGAAATGCAAGTATGATATCGAAGGCGTGCACGAGCCTGAGTACCAGTTTTATATACCAGATACGTTTCAATCCATGAATGTGATGTTTTACTCGTGTAACGGGTTTTCCTACAACACTGATGGATCAAAGTACAAGGGAACATTATGGTATGATGTTCTCAGGAATCATATGTCCAGTGGATTGAGATACCATGTGATGATTGGTGGAGGAGATCAAATCTATTCTGATGTTGTCAAGAGAGATACCCCTGCTTTAAAAGAATGGCTATCAATAACCAAGGCAAAATCCAGAAGAGACATTGAGAAAGCAGCTGAATATCTCGGGCAGCTCAATCTTTTTTACCTAGAACATTATTTGAACTGGTATGGAAGAGGGTACTTGAATGGGACCAAGAACGAATGCTTTATTAGGATGTTTCCTAGAGTACTTGCCACCATTCCGTCAATTAACATTTTTGATGATCATGATATTATCGACGGATTTGGATCCTATGAAGAAAATATAAATGGTTCAGACATGTTTTTGGGGATAGGAAAGATGGCGATGAAGTATTATTTGCTATTCCAACACCATACGTCTATGGAAGAAATCCATAGCGGGGTAATTGAAAAAGACCCTAGTTGGGTGATAGGCTCCAAAATTTGCAGATACATCAAACAAAGATCAATGTCAGTGTATATGAGATTAGGTAAAAAAATTGGATTTATTGGCCTTGATTGTCGCACTGAAAGACGTCTTGATGAAGTTGTTACTCCAGAAACTTATGAAATTGTGTTCAACAGAATCAAAAATGAGTTGAAGGAGTCCAATCATGAAATTAAACATTTATATGTCTTATTGGGTGTTCCAATTTTGTATCCAAGATTAGTTTTGTTAGAAAAAATCTTGAACACCCCAACGACAAAGGTATTGGCAGGTCTGTTGAGGAAGTTGCACATTGGTTCAGGAGCCATCCAAGAATTTGATGGTGGAATAGATATTGTGGATGATATGAATGACCATTGGTGTTCTGATAACCATAAGCATGAACGAAATAAACTTGTGGCCAGGTTGCAACAATTGCTGAACGAGGAAAGTATCCGCATTACTTTCTTGGGGGGTGATGTTCATTTGGCGGCTGTGGGAAGAATTAGAGGGTTAGAGATTGTTGATGAGGAGTCCCACCACAAACCGAAATTCTTACATATCCACGGGCATCACAAAAAACATTTCGTTGATGTGGAACCATCTAGTGACCCTCGGTTGATGTTTAATGTTATTTCTTCAGCCATTACCAATCATCCACCCCCTGACAAAATGGCCCAAATGATGTTCAATGTTCAAAAGAAGCATCATTTTGGAGAAGAGGCTATAGAAGACATGGTTCCAATTTTCAAGACGGAACCGGACGAAGTGACTTCAAGATCGAGTGTTCGACACATAAAACATCATAATGTCGAGTTTATGAACAAAAGAAATTACTCAGACTTGATACCCGTGGAAAATTGTCACAAGTATCAAGTTGGAGGTTTAAAATATCCTGGACCAGTGCACAAAGAGTCTAAAGATTCGGTTGTTAAGGAAAATTCTCATGCTAAAGATGATTCTGATGAAAAAGTACATCACGATATAGGATATCTAGTTGATGTGGATGGGTTGGCTGCTACGATTCATGTTGAAAAAAGTATCAAGGATCCAGAGGCAAATACCTTTGATTACGAGTTGATTATTCCTCTGTTGAATGTTTTAAGTAAAACTGAAACATTAACTCAAACACATGTTAAGTATGTCGATTAGTTTTTTTTTTTTTATTTTTATTTATGGTTCGTTTTTTGGTAGCTATATGTACAAGTGACTTTTTGATATTAATAGTAACAATCAAGATGACGATCTAATGGTACATATACATGGTAGGTTTTGCATGAGAGCAGAATCCTTTGGGAAGTTGTTTTGTAGAATTAATAACCATACCAAAGAAGGGTTGAAACATGATTGACAGATATGTATGTTTCACCAGTTCATTCCGGATAAATGCCAAAGAAAAAAAAAAAAAAGAAGTTGATTGAAATAAAAGAAGAGAAACAATAATCAAAGTATCAGAATATTTTAATATATTATTGACGAAGACAAATAAATACAATAATAATAAAAAAAATACAACGAGGTTTGGCTGCAAAATTGAAATAGTCGATGCCCTCGCACTAGTCCAGATCCACGGTCCAGTGTCTGCACCACTTGCAGGATCCACAAATTGTCAACATGCGTTTCTCTCAATACATACAAATGGCCCGCATTATTTTTTTCTCCCCCAAGTATTGCTAGACAAATTTTGAATAATAAATAACCATCAGTTTCTGTTTCTTTTTTCCCAGGAGGTAATTTTTTTTTTCAGGAAGAACAAATAATTGATGGCAAAAAAACAAAAAATAAAGTAACAGTGAACTACCTATTCAGAAATGAAGTTCAGACAAACTATTTTAAATTTGGGTGTGATATGCTTCATCAGCATGGTCAGTGGGGCTCCTATGAATACATCTTCAACTTCTACTACAGCCGCTACATCTTCGATCTCTTCGACCTCTTCGAAAACTCTGACTTCTTCTACATCCTCAACTACTTCTACTTCCTCAACCACATCTACAACCTCTATTTCTTCTACTAGCACTTCTCTGTCTTCATCAACAAAACCAGCTGGTGCGAATTCTACCACCACCCTGTCTCCGACAGTGGTAGTCAATATTCAAAATAAAGCAGTTCAATCGTCAACCACCACCAGCTCATCAAACAGATCAGCTACTACATCCACGCAGACTAGTACCTCAACTATTTCCTCCGAAACAGTCAGCACCACCTCTTTACATACCTCTTCGTCTTCAACTGTTGGTATCGCAACCACTAACGAAAATAAAGTGGTGGCAGTTTCAACCACTACTACATCTTCCGAAACAACCAAAACTACTTCTTCCACTGCATCAAAACCTACCTCCTCCTCGTTATATTCAAATGTTGATATTGCAACCACCAACGAAAATAAAGCGGTCGTAGTTTCAACTACCGCCACCTCTTCCTCATCATCTTCAAGTGTCGGTATCGCAACCACTAATGAAAACAAGGCTGTAGCAGTTTCAACCACCGCTACCTCTTCTAAAGCAGCCAAAACAACTTCCTCGAGTACACCAAAAACTGCCTCTTCCGCCTCGTCTTCAGCTGTTGGTATTGTAACCACTGAAGAAAATAAAGCAGTGGCAGTATTAGCCACATCCACAAGTAATTCTAATGGACAAAAAGCCACCACCACCTCCACTACGGAAGCCGCAAAAGTAACCACCTCACAAGCCAATAAGAATGTTGCTGCCACTTCAGCAGAAACTTCTTCTACTGTTTCTCAAGCTGTGGAAATTGCCACCTCCCAAAATAACAAGAATGTTGCTATACCGACTTCTTCTCAATATACCTCAACTACACCTTCTCAAAAAACTAACACTAATGCTGCTGCTACAACTTCACAGACTGCAGCCGCAATTGTGTCAACATCCGCCACTAATGCTGTAGGTATTGTAACATCAGCTGCTAATAAGAATGTTGTAATCTCTTCCTCTTCTTCAGCCGCTACCAGCAAATCAACAGATACAACTATTGCCGCTGTTCAAAAGCAAGCAGAGTCTGCCGCTACCAGCCAGTCCTCTAATCAAGAAGCTTTGACCGCATCGTCACCAACTACTGCTACTACTGAATCAAAATCAGGCTCCTCCAACTCTCTCACAGCTGGAGATGATGTTGCTACTAATTCGTCTTCCATTAGCAGACCTGAATCCACCAGCTCTCCCTCAAAAGATTCGTCTCACGATAAGTCATCTGCCTCATCAACTTCTGCATCTACCGATCACACCACAAAAACCAAAGACTCTTTGTCTCACACATCCGGTACCTCCAAAGGTTCTAAGACAGATTCGGTGACCAGCACTTCCAAGAAATCTTCCAAGGAAACCAACACTCTTGACACTTCGGTTATCTCGAAGTCCTCTTCTAAGTCTGCATTGTACATCGCGGGTGATGATAGCGAGGAAACGCTTACAAAAATCGATGCCAAAACCGCTGACAATGGTGGAGTTCAAACCAGTACTGCCAAAAATTCCAAATCTAAAGGGGATGGTAATAACTTGATGGTTGATAACTGTAGCATTATGACAGCTGTCGCCTTATTTGTCCTTGCCCTATTGTGAACTTATCAGACTTTTGGGCTTTCTTGAACTTTTTTTCATTTCTTGCTTTGCTTTATATACCATAGAATTTTTCTTTGCTTATTTTTTTTATTCATTTCATTCTTACTTTTACTTTGCTGTATTATTAGATGTTAATTTAAGTCTATACTATTGTTATTCCTTTTCTAATTTGAATTCCACCCAAGAATTTTTTTTTATGTCAGTTCATTTTTTTTCAATACTATATCATATCGATTATTAGACAGAGTTTGCATTTCTTGTAAAGACTGAAGCACTCAATAATCGATCAAGATGTCTAAAACAAATCTAATCATGATCGTAACATGTTGATCATTATGACGCTCCTATGGGAGCGTTCCAAAACCCTAAATTGCATTGTCTAACATGAATAAATACACTATTTGAGGATAGTGATACAATGAATAATGAGAATCATACTCAGTTTCCATACTACATATATAAAAGATAAAAATTATATCAACTATAGGAGAAGACTCATCAAGAAAGTGCTCTAACACTGAATGCTATGTCACGCGAGTTATCACGTGACAAATATATCCGAGCCCGAATATACAGGCCATTGTTTATCATTATTGTCTTTACGTTACTAATCTATATTCTTCCACTTTCGATTAGTAAATGTATATATATATATATATATATATATATATAATAGATATAAAATTTTAGTGCCCTGCTCTACCAGATCTACCATTACCTCCGGGTTACTGCCTATTTAGGTTTCGAGCACTTACCGACGTACTCCACTTATATTACTAAGAAATCGAGATGCGGTGATGATCTTGTACAATCGTTTTTGAGTTATTTTGTATTAAAAAGACAATTAAAAATATTGACAAGATGTCTGTACCTAACAACGGACAAAATAACAGCAATAGTGCTGAAGCTGGCAATAACGAATCTCAGCCACAATCACAACAGTTTATTATCTTCGAAGGGATCCCGGATGGCCAACAACAACAACCACAACAGGGATTCAACGTCATTTGGAACTCTCAAGACATGATGAACGATGATAACTGGGGTGGTATATCTAACCTCGGAAGGCTCTTAGCATCATTGATGTTTATGGCTAATCCGCCAAACAAGAAGAAGCATGCATCCCAAAGAGCTTTGGACTCCTTAAAAGAAGTTGATTTAAGTGAATTGCTGGAGGCCGATAGACTTTGTCCAATCTGTTTTGATCCTTTTGAAGGATTAAAGGATGGTAAGGATAATGATGATGGCGGCCCAAAGGGAAATATTGATGATCATATCATGATTTTTGACAGCGATGAAGAAAATGAAGATAGTGATGATGAGGCGATGTTCATGGATGCCGAAGATCCTGGAGTGATGCTTCCATCCTCCGTTACTGGCCATCCATATACTACATACAGAATTGAGGATGATCCAGTATATCGATCCGAACAATCTAAAAAAGAGAAAAAAAAGAAAGAGGAGGATCCAGAGAGTCATGTGGCAGTGAGAATGCCTTGCAATCACGTCTTTGGGGAATCATGTATTCGAGAATGGCTTAAAAATGAGGTGACCTGCCCATTGTGTCGTAAAGAAGTAGAAAGTGAGGAGGTTAGTACTCCAAATGGAGAAGAAAATGGTGGTTCCAGTGGAGGAAGAAGATCAATGACGTTATATTCTTTCCAGTTATCAAGAGGTTATATCAATGCTGATTATTCCCGAGCTGGCGAGGGCCACGCGTGGGATGACCCCGAGTTGGCGCTTCCTGAGCAAGTTCAAGGTTCTGGTCCTATTTTGGGTGCATCAATCGTTCCGCAAGAGGTTGACATTAGAAGTACTGATCAATCTAATAACAATAACAATAATAATGACAATGAGAACAGCGACAACAATAACAATAACAGCAACAACAACAATAACAATGATAATGGCGATGATAACAATACTAATGATAATGACAATGATGGTTCGCGAGAGATGCGAAATTCAGATCAACAAACACCAGCTAATAATGCCGATGGTTTCGATGGCAGACTGAACTCAAGCAATGGCCAAGTAAACTCCGGTGATTCAAGCAATGATAACCTAAGTTCGGAACCACAAAACGGAAGTAGAAGATCTGGATCAGCATTTTCATTCCCGAGACTCTTTTCCCAAGCAGGACCGTTGGGGAGAATTTCAAATGCGTTATTAAGACCAGACGGTTCAAATTCAAGGTCAGGCACTAATGGAACTGGTGGCGGACCTGTGAGGTCATCCAGACAAAACTCCAATAATGGCCAGCGAACCCATCCTTATTTCAGAACATTTATTATAAATACTAACAATCGACAAAGAAATGATTCAAACAGCCAGTCTTGAAGACTGTTCTACCGTTGCATTGTTTTAAGAACATTTGATATCGTTTTTTAAATTTTTTTTTTCCAATCAGGCTTTAATTGCCTAGATCATTGTTTTCTTTTAGCTTGGTATTTTGATCTATTGATATCATATTAAGATTATATTTTTCATTTCATTATCGGATCTGGATTCAACTGAGCACTAGAGAGCATTCTTAGTCTCTGATATCAATTTTGTTTTATTTATTTTCTCTTTAATTTTGTTTTTATTATGTTTCATCTGCATTCCTAGGGAAAAGGTATCTTTACCGGTTATATTATATGTGTTTTCAGTTCATTTTATGTGAATCTGCGATTTTTTCTTTTTTTTTTAGAATATCTTTTATGTGATACCTCGAATTTTTCTTATACTCTTCTCCTTTAGTTACAATAACTTTAATTTAAATTAAATAGAAGGTTATATTTAGGATGTTTATAGATGTCAACTGAAACAATAGTTGTAGTTTCAAAGAATATTTTCTGCATATTCAACAAATGAATATTACTTACGGCAATTGTCATACATTTTTGGTGGACACAAAAGAACAACAGTTTTGGCAAGTACCATTGATAGAATTTAACATTGCTCCTTAACACCTAACCAGGGCCGTCTTAATATTTCAACTAAATTATTATACCGTCACAGTGGTATACTGCTAGCCTTGGACATAGCAAAGCACTTGATGAGTATATCTTTTTCGCCACCTGATCAATCATTGGCAACTCCAAAACAGCCATCCAAGGTCAACTACCTATTTTACGAATCAAAAATTCAACTACCTCTTTTAAGAATCAAATATTTTAATAAAATGGGGATAAACGACCAAAGTTACTATGCCTCGGGTTATGACCCCACAGTGTCAAAGACTCATCTGTGGCGAACCGTCGCCACATGTTGCGAATACTTTGAGAAATCGATCAAGTTAGGAGATAAGATCCTTGATGTTGGCTGTGGTCCGGGAACCATCACTTGTGATTTGGCGAAATACGTTGGTGAAGACGGTGAAGTCATTGGTATCGAACCAACAAAAGAGCTCATTGATGAAGCTAATCTTCGAAAGCCTCTGGAATTGGGTAATAATGTGAAGTTTTCGGTTGCATCAGCTTACAAAATCCCATTCGATGATAATACGTTTGATATTGTTCATTGTCACCAAGTGTTGGTGCATTTGGAAGATCCATTGGCTGCCTTGAAAGAAATGAAACGGGTTTGCAAGAAAGGAGGTTTGGTATGTTGCAGAGAGGCCGATTTGGAGATGACGGCAGTATATCCATTGAAGTACATTGACACAGTAGAGTATTACTTCCGAAGAAAGTCTACTGACCAGACTTCTACCGATGGTCGAATGGGGAGAAAACTCAGATCATTGGCGATGCTGGCAGGGCTTGACGGAGCCAGTGTTAATGGATCAGTAGGAAACTGGACATATTATAGAGATGATGAGAGAAAGTGGTTTGGTGAAATGTTCTTGAGTCGCATAGGGGGATCAAAAGAGAAGTTTATATACGACAATGATATATTAAATGATAAGAAAAAAACAGAGATAATTAAAGGATGGAAAGAATGGATTAAAGATCCCGAGGGATGGCTAAATTTCAGCCATGGCCAGATTGTTTGCCGGAAAGTTGATTTGTAAACAGTTTGCTTCTAATACATCCAGAGTATTATGTTTTTTGTTTCTTGACATATCCATAAGAGTGACATATCGATAAGCGGAGTATCATGTGACACAAGAGGCAGCGTTGATCTAAATATTTGACAGTATACTATTGCTTATTACTGAAAACGGTGCATCCAATATATGATGTGGTACCTGTAGATGTCATTTCTGAAATTTTTGCTGTCCGAATTGTAAGCAGAGTATGGAACAATTAATAGAACAATAATTGCTTACAAAAAAAAAGATCTAATCTCAATTATTGTTACAATTTATAAAGAGGTCTACGAGATTTCTAGAGAACCAAAAACCACCCGCAACTTGCTAAGTGGCTACTGGCTCCCTTTTTAGGAAATTTCTTTTTGAAGGACAATGCGCCTAGAGGTAATGAAACAGCGGAAGTTCTGGAAATGATGGATCTGGTATGAATGAATGACACCGCGTAATTAAGTGGTGCTCAGCATCCATAATTCCGTTCCTAAACCCAAACATTCTTGAGGGGAATTTGCCAGACATCATTGGGAAAACCCATTACACTTGAAGAGTTTACAAGTGCTACAAATCTGGAAAAATATAACAATAAAACGAGGATTCACTCAACACGATAACCACAACATGGGGGTAGGTACACCAAAGACAGGGTGGATGGTATTGTTTTCCCATTTACCAGTTTCCAGGCTGTATCATTGGGGCCGAACTAATGCATGGAGTTTTAGACACCGCAGTTTCACAAAAATGACACTAACAGTGGGCACGCCCCGAGGTATAAATACCAAGGGCTTCCCTTCCCCTTCTTGCTAGCAAGTTATGTTGTGTTGTTGCTTCCTGATAGTGCACACATACCTGGGGGTCATTTTTCATCGCTACTGCTTGTTTTTCACTTTTATTGACACACTCAAACAATAATGTCCTCTTCTGGAAACAGTAGTACAAGCTTCTACGGAATGCCTCGCAGCTCTAACTCCAATTTGTCAGTAAATAGCAATACTGGAACCTGTTCTTCTAGTGCTGATAGCAGTTACTTCTATAGCTTTTACAATAGCACCACGCAAGGCGGGCCGGAAGTGTGTGACAGCCATTGCCTGCAGAATCCCCACGAAGTGTTCTTATTGCCCAGTGTCATTGACGGCTCGTTATTGAGGAAGTCGAAGACCATATATGCCTTTGAATAAGGTTTTTACTTTCCACTATGGTTATTTTTTGTTGTATTATAGCTTCTTTTCTTCCAGAGCTGGTCTCTTGGACAATCGTCCATTTATAATTCTGTTACAGTGCTTTCTACATTTATATAATTGGAGGCAAATGCTATTAATTAAATGACACCCACATCATATGCTTTTTCTTATATGTATATTATCATCATCATTATAATTCTCTCTTCTTAGCCAATTTATTGTAGGTGACTGTGACACCATACGACCGGGTAACTTTCGCCGATCGTGGGCAACAAAACTGCCGCCTAGAGTGAAAGAAGCAGCATTGTTATTCCCCCCAAGCACATCCCCCTTCAGGATTTCATAAAGGACCGAGCGCCAAATACAATGAAATTCCAAAGGGCGTTTTTCCCATTGGTTCTTATCAGCTCTATCGATGCCTTCTCCATCTCAAAAGAAGCCATCAAGGCCGGGGTCTTTGACGCTATCCAGGATGTTAAGCAATTTGACCTTTCTAAATACAATCCTTTCCAACAATCTCAAGTAACAACTGAAGAAGATGATATCCATTATTCCACAGTAAAACAATCTGAATGGCCAATTGATCTTTCTGGTTACGAAGGTGATATTGTGATTCGTCTCGCCATGGATCCTCAAACCGTCATGGAGCGTGAAATTATGAAAAACTGTAATACTTGTGATGTATGGTCTAGAAGTCAAACGTTTATCGACATAAAACTTCCAAGAGACGAGCTCCAACCATTACTCGAATATTCAGAAATTAAGACATCCGAATATTCTATAATTATTGATGACCTTGCCCAAAAAATTTTTGAGACTTACCCAAAGAACTTTTTCAATGCCCAGGATGATGATGAGGTTGTAGCATTGGATGACGAATTATTTTTCAAAGAATACAGACCTCTAAAAACAATTTATTCGTGGTTTGACTTGCTTGCAGAGACTTATTCTGGGTTTGTTTCTGTCGAGAATTTTGGGACCACATTTGAAGGTCAGAAATTGAAGGCGTTGTACATTGATACTTCCAGATTCTCTGAAAGCAATCCTAACAACAAAACCATCATCATTGCTGCGGGAATCCATGCTAGAGAATGGATCACTGTGACTTCTGCCAACTATATTATTTTCCAGCTATTGACAAAGTATGGGATATCCAAACCAGAGACCGATTACCTCAATAAATTGAATATTCTAGTGGTACCGGTATTCAACCCTGATGGTTACACTTATAGTTGGACTAATGATAGACTTTGGCGTAAAAACCGTCAAGAGACCTACTTGCCAAGATGTTTTGGGATCGATATTGATCACTCCTTTGATTATCGATGGGAAAAAACCGAACAAACCTCTTGGCCATGCGACGAGGATTACAGCGGAGAAGTACCAAAGGAGGCCCTTGAAGTGGCACAATTCGAGGAATTTTTGAACTCCTCTAAGGCCAATCACCAACATTTGCAACTCTACGGATACATTGATCTTCATTCTTATGCACAAGAAATCTTGTACCCGTACGCATACAGTTGCGAACATCGTCCAAGAGACGAAGAGAATTTGCTTGAATTGGCCTACGGGTTGTCCAAGGCCATCAGACTTAACTCGGGCAAGAATTACCTTGTGACCCCTGCTTGCAAGGACAAAAATGTCGATTTAACACCTGGAATGGGTAGCGGATCGTCGTTGGATTATTTATACAGTACCGCAATGGCACATTGGGCATTTCAAATTAAATTGAGAGACTCGGGATCTCATGGGTTCTTGCTACCTTCTAAGTTCATTAAACCTGTCGGGGAGGAAGTTTATGAAGCAGTGAAATATTTCTTTGATTTTATTTTGGACCCGGAATTGTGATTATTTTTTTTAGAAATTATATATTATTTTTTTTTTTTTTTGTTTCTTTTTCACCTTTTGATTCTACTTTGGTTGCTTTTATTATTATTTTTATTATTATTTTAGCTGTTCTTGAGTAGCAGTGGGGTTAGATTTTTTTCTTCATTTTTTTTCGATCATTTATTTTGTGCCTCTTGAATTCCCCTAATTTCAAATTTGACGGGACGTTGTATTATTCATATTTATTTGAAGTTATGTAAGATTGAAATTACAATGCTAGGCGACTATCATATTGAAAATTAAATACCTTATGGATTTCAAAAATATAAAGAAAAATGTGGTTTCCAATATTATCATTCCGGACCAGTAAATAATCAGTTATTATAATTATTATTACACGTGGAAAAAGAAAACCATAAACGGATTGAGCAGAAAAGAGAAAAATCTATTGAGTGAAACATATCCTAATTTTCGAAAAGAATTGAAAGAGAAGCGAACTAAAGGAGAAACAAATAAAAAAAACGAAAACTAAAAGAGAGGCGAAATGAATCAAAAGAGAGAAAATAATGAGCAAAAATTCACTATGTATAAAAGTCTAGCTTTTATATAAGAGAATTACCTAAGCCAATTATAGTAATGAAGATTGTGGAATGGCTATGGTTGAAACAATTGTGATTACACGTTTTTCTTGAACTCCAGCAGCATTTGTGGTCAATATGGTGGAAAGCGAGGTTTTTGTAGCGGTGATCAAGGAAGAGTCTGAAGCAGTTGGTTCCATTCTTTTGGCGTTTGTAATTGAAGATGAAGAGGAAGGTGTGGAAATTTCAGACAAGTAAGTGGTAGTGGTGGTAGTGGTGGTAGCAGATAACGAGGTAGAAATCGAAGTAGATTGAACAACAGTGACTGTAGTGCTTTCCGCAAGATTAGTGGACACATATACTGTAGGAACACTGGTACCGTGAGCAAGCAAAACCGTGAATTTTTCAGTAGATTGACCTGAAGTGGAAGTGACGGTAGAAGTTTCAGTGACACGAGTGTATTCGGTAGTAGAGACGGTTGAAAGAGAAGTGGAGGTGCTAACAAGGGTTTCTGTGGCCAGGGAGACAAATGTACTAAGACTGGTAGCAGTGGCCGAGCTAGTAACGATGGAAGAGGTGACAACTTCGTCTCTGATGATGTTTCTGATCCCGTAAATTTGGTTAAGACCGGTGGTTTTATCAACATTGGCAAACCCGCTAGCGGCATCCCATAAGAAAAACCCTCCAAAGTTATCAAAAGTTCTGGCATCTGCTGAAGTCTCGTTAACATACGCAGCAGGTTTGGTGTATCCAGACCCTGATGAGGCAGACATCCCAATATACAACTTCAAGTTAGAATTCCCTGCTAAAGTTTGCTGGAAATTCTCCCAAACTTTCCAATTTTTCTTGAACTTCAGAGCATGGTTAATACCACAAGGATTGTTGTAATATTGAATGAAGGCAAGGTCAACTTTGGCGTTTTTGTCCTTTAACAAATTCAAAACGTTCCCATCGGGATATGGGCATTGGGGACAAGCAGAAACGAGCAAAGTCTTGGTGGTCCAGAGGGCTCTGAGCTTGGTGACCAACGCCGCCAACCCATTGTCGTTACCGTTTTCAATGTCAAAATCAATACCATCGATTTCCGCGGTACCAAATGGCTTGACGGTGGCATTGCCGTTTGGATGGAACATATTGTAGAACACTTCAGCTAAACTTTCTCCTTGAAGATCATTTTTCAACCCATACTTCCCACGACGATCATCACCACCAAAACTGAGGAGAACTTTGACTCCCAAGCTTTGACATGTCTTGATATCCTCTTCGATCTGGGTGCATGGGCCAGGAGAAGCACCACACGCGTTACCAAAGTTGAAAGAGCAAGAGTCCGCATTCCAATTATTCAAGAACGAGATCATTATGATATCAGCAGCTCCAGACTTGCAGTAATATCCAAGACTTTTCTGGCCTCCACCAGCACCCCAATACAACGCAATATTATGGCCATCGGGTTGGTATGCTGCTTGGACATTATTGTTGAAGAGAAGGGATAGCAAAAAGAAACTGAACCAGGTAATCATAGTTGATATGTTTATGATAATAGATTGTTGAATAATTAATTACACATTCGTCCAACGGTTCTGACAATAAAAGCTTAAAGGAAATCCTTCCATTTATATAAGAATGGTGAGAATATGGCGACATTCTTTTCAAGAAAGCCTTGATTGCTTCATTCTTACTTTTATTTTGCTCGCCTTGTGGACTAGTGCTATGCACTCTCACCGTAATTGCCCTTTGAGAAATCTATGGCATTTTCCTTAATATGCGGGTGTCCACGGAATTCTCCTTGAGCAATGGCACCCAGTACTGAAGCATGGGTATAAAATCTATCGTAACAGTTACCTGTATGTCGCTTTTGGTATTGTTTTGGTTGGATATGTTTTTCTGGAGTGGGAAGCACAGTATATGTGGGCTGTAGATGGAAGAATGACACCTCTTCTACTTATTCTTTTTCTCTTGTCTTTGTGAATGAGACCTTCAAAAAAGTGGTTGACCAGATATAGGATAGAAGGATAAAGTAACTAAGGGTCTCATTTAACAATCTATCTGTTCAGATGCATTTTCCATTGGGTATTTTTAGGACAATCATTCTGGTACTGGTTCATGGTAGCAAAACTTAGAAGTCTCTCGGGGAAAAAAAAGGACGGGCAGCAAAAGTCCAGTAGACCAAAAGTTATAGAGTTTAGCCATTAATACTTTCTAGTGTTTGTGTAAAGGTTTCAAAATTGAACAAACAATAACTTGATAAAGAAAGGTCCACGATGAAGGAACTCTCCATCAAAATAATGCTGCCGTAGTGCACGTAACCGCTCCAGATCGTTCGACCAAAAATTCCCGCCGATGGATGATTGGGGCAAAAGTTAAAGGATCATAAGAAGCAATAATGAGCTCCTCAATTCCCCCATTGACAACAATATATTTTGCGGACCTGTCATTTTCTTCTTCTGGTGAATATGACCTGTCTTCTGTGCCTTTGATTGGGATTGACTCCCAAACATTCAATGTCAATCGAACATTTAAAGGAATGAAGTTGATACCCCCAGGATTCCACATTATTCATTTTGCTCAAACATCTTCAAGTGTCAAGCATGGTATCTGTCTTTTCACCACTCGACAGCTTTTATTGTCCAGATATAATTCCCAAAGTGAGGATTTTGAACTACGGCCGGTGGATAACCAACACCAATTTGAAATGATTGCAGAGAGTTTGGGGCATGATTACAATTTTATGGTTGGTTACAACTCAATCATGACGGATGACCGCTGTGCTTCGTGGCTGGTATTAACCGATCATATAGCCGCCTCAATATTGGATAATGTGATTGTACTTCCGAGAGGGGCAACCAAGAAACTTGGCTGGAAAGTTTGTACGGTCACCAGTTCCACAGAAGAAAATAAGATTTTGCTTTCAGAATTGAAGCGAACTGCTCCTGACACCGATTATTCCAGCCTTATCGATGATTCGGAAAGTTTGTTCAACTTCCCCTCTATAGAAACAAAGATCACCTATCGCCCAAATGCCACTGATTCGGAAAAAACCTTGGATTCTCTAGATAAGTCGTGGTATTTTGAAAATATGGTGTTGTCCTCGCAGGGATTCAAACACCTACAAGAGTTCTTTGGTCAGTTCCAATTCTGCTACTTAATAGTGTGGTTATTCGGAAATTACGCAGCTGCGAGACAATACAACAACATGTTGAAAGTATATTCGGATTCTAAACAGTTTATTTCCAACAAAACTACTGATCTACGCAAATTTCTAATGCTACTAGGGCAGCAACTCACCTTGATCCCTGAGGAATATTTCAATTTCGATACGGATATGATCGATGTTGGAAATGTTGTTGAAGCTCTAAAGTCTTTTGAGTCGATTATTCTCGAGCTAGGTGATAAAAAGACCTATATGAAACGAAGCCTTAATGAAGATTTGACGAAAGTGAAAAACGTTTTGATAGACAGGTTTGAGGATATCAATAAGGATACATTTGACGTTCCCAAAAATTTCGAAGATAATGAAAAATACTTGAAAGCTGATGGAAGCTTGCAATATTACATTGATGAAGATGATGAGGATGCTCCTGTTGTGGTTACTGGAATTGAATGGGATGAATGTTGATTTTTTTGCAACTAAGTATATTATGATCGACTGTATTCTACTAAATAGCTGTATTCTACTAATTAAATGTATTCTAATGATTATATATATTCTAATAATAATGTAATAATAAAGATACCTTCTACTGATTAAAAGAAATAAACCAATCCAATATCTATCACCTTCTACGTGATTCTAACCGCCAAGTTGATCTGGTTGTTGAGGTGAACTGGTGAAAATGTTGACAGAAGCACGTGAACGATCTCGTGATTTCTTTTTTCTATCTTCCTTTCTTCTTCTTCTTCTTCTTCTTCTTCTTTGTATGGCGATGACGACGCACATTTATCCAATATTGAGAGTTACTATTACAGATATAATCCACGATGGTTGTTGAAGGAAGATCACGAACCACAAGAAAAACGAAAGAGAGCCAGCCAAATCTCCCATCGCCCACGCCGCTTATATCGAAGATCGCCTCGCTACAGCGGAAACCTGACAAGGATAAGGCGCTAGAAATGCTCCATCGTGTGGCGGTATCGATCGCCCCGATTATGAGGGAAAACAACTTGAAAGTCGGACTATTATGTGAGATGTTCCCCAAGAAACAAGAGCTATTAGGGCTTAATGTCAACCGAGGCCAAAAAGTGTTGATCCGTCTTCGAGATCATTGGAATGACCGCAAGTTTTTACTGTTTGGGGATATCCTAGGGACCGCATTGCACGAACTAGTCCACAACACCCATGGACCACATAATAAGGCTTTTTACGATAAACTCGAGCAATTCAAGCAGCGATACCATCAGATAAGCATGAAATCAGCATATGAAACTACGGGGTACTTTGCCGAGGCGGAAAAGTTAGGAGGTCGAGCAACGGGTAATGAAAACCAATCGCGAATAAGTAGATTGAAGCCCACCAAGAGCTACAAATCAGAAGTGAGGAAGCTTGGAACCAAGTACAACAGTAATGATGACAATAAGCGTAGTGCCACAGCCACCGGTCCTAAGAAGTCGCTAAGAGAACTTGTGGCTGAGGCAGCGCATAGAAGGTTACAGGATAACATGTGGTGCGCGGAAGAGGCAACCCATAAGGAAGAATATGAGCCCGAAGACAGTGAATTAGAAGTTGAAGTGGTGAAGGAGATCATCATTTCCACAGAAGAAAATGGCGGATACGTGATTAAGAAGGAAGAAGGAATGACGCAGGGCATGCCAGTGAAGGAAGACCGGAAACAGATCATCAACCTTGATGGCGAATCGGACACAGAGAAACATGCTAGAAAGAAGTTGAAGATGAATAAGAAGAAGAAAGCGGACCCTGTAGAGTCTATTGAGATCATAGATTTGACCTAGTTTATAAAGCAATGTAATATATAATAATGTAATATAATATAATGTCGTAATCTCCCGTCCATCTGCAGTCTGATATGCGTGCGTGATGGGAAACTTTTTTTTTTTTTTTTTTTTTATAAATTAATATGCGAGGGGACATCACCACTACTATCACACAACTTTGGCACATTTGGGAAGATTTTCAATACCATTCAAACATCATGGAAGAATCTTCGACTCACCTGGTGATCAGAAGATCATCTAGTTCTATGAGTTCGGACAGCGATAAACAAAATATATTCAAAGATTTGAGGGATGGGGTAGTGTTGGTAAGTTTGCGTTTTATGCATTCCCATCTTTTGTTCAAGAAATGAAATCACTGACCAAGTTGACCCAATCACTAGAGTTTCCGTATCAATCACAGGATTCTTTTTCATAATTATATACTTGTGCCCATTGGCTGTGTTCTTATGCTCTGTATTTTGTATGGTGTCAATATAGTGATCGAGAAGATAAAGATCGAGTTCCCGGCGTCCGTGGCGTTGATGTTGATCTTGTATGTTTTATTATTACTATCACAAAAGATTTTTGGCAAATTCATCACTTCGCATATCATCAAAGTGATCGAGGTTCCAGCAAACTTTGCTCTCAAATGGATTAATTTATTTTTTATTCCAGCGTTTGTGACGTTGCCATTAGCCGATAAGATCACGGTCAAGGAAGCGTTCATCATTGCGGCGGTGTTTGTGATTGGGTATCTTGCAATGTTTGTCTCGATGGCATATCTTGTGAAATCATTACAATTTTTGTTGAATCAGACCAGAAGATCTCCCATAGAAGATGCAGAAACTAGTAGTGACGAGGTATCTGGTGGATTTACCAATGAAGATATTGAATTGACTAGCAGATTACGAGGTTCGAGTTTAGAAATCATGAATGTGTCGATTGATAATGATATTGGCAGTAATATGGAGGGAGATGAAACTATTAGAGATGCAAAGAAGAATATATTTAGTGACTCAAACGCCACCGAGAACCACCAAAGGTCATCGATTGAGCTTCCTGAATCGGCTTTGAACCTTGAAGTAACTGATAGAATGGAAGCCATCGAGCGAGAAGCTAAACAGGAAGAATTACAACGAGAAAAAATCACCCAATATATTTCCAAGCTACCAAAACGTTCAAGAGCGATTTCTCAAGGAATCATCAAATATTCTGATTGGGGAGTGTATGCCACACTTTTCATTGTGGGGATCCCGATTTATTTTGCCTGTGATTATGCATTGCCACTACACCTTGGAATTTCCATTATATTATTCAAAATTGCCTTGTTAAGTCCTGCGAAATGGAAGAAAATTCTTCATCCTATTCTTGTTTCATTCCCATTTATGTTGTTGTTAATTTACATCTTTTCATTAATCAAGAGACAAAGATTTATTGATAGCATCAGGGCATATAAAACTGGGAGAGCGTATTTATATTTGTTCACCACCTCAGTCACGGCAGAATGGCCTGGGGCCGGGGATGTTTTATCGGCGATGATGGATATCAGTATTGTTTCTTTGTCGTTGCCAATGTTCCACTATCGGCAAGATTTAAAGAAACACTACGTTGTGTTTATCCCACCGCTCATCATCTGTTCCGCAGCGTCATTTTTCATTTATCCTCCGCTTTGCCATGCGATTTCTATTGCTCCTTCCAGATCGCTTGGGTTTGTGGGGAGATCAGTGACTCTTGCACTAGGAACTCCCCTTATCAAGTCTCTTGGAGGGAGTATTCCGTTGATGTCGGTGAGCACTATCTTGTCGGGGATCTTGGGGGTGTTGTGTGGAGATTCCATGCTCAAGTTTTTAAGGATTAAAGATGATGATTACATCACTATCGGGGTCACATTGGGGTTGAATTGTGGTGCGATATCCACCGCACATTTATTGATTAACAATCCCAGGGCCGCTGCCATTAGTTCGCTTTCGTTCTCGATCTTTGGGACGATCATGGTGATCATGGCAGCAATCACCCCGTTGGCAAGAGTGGTGCAGCACTGGGCTGGCCTATAGAGTTTGTTTTATTCGGATTTATTTGTTAAGTTGTGTATACTGTATAAATATAGTATATCTATGGTAATATGTCTATAGTTGTAGCATATGTCATGCTTAAGGTATCATAGATACTGTTCCACCACGACAGAGATCACTCTAATAATTACTAATGCTGTTGGAATTAGTGATCATACTACTGTTGTTAATGACCTTCTATGATGAAATAGGTCATTAATAATCTTTCGTAGAAGATTCTAGTATTTCGAAGAATTCTTTACAATTTTCCGTTACATTCTATCATATTATATTACTTTCTATTACCTTCTAGAACTATTCTAAAAGAAGGTCGAACTACTCAAATAGAGCTATTTTTTTCGTTTCCTTAGTTTTATTATTCTAAACAAGGCATCTATCTATCCAACAGAACATCAAGTCCGCAACGGGCACGAATGACAATATACCATCTATCAAAAAGATCAAGGATCACTGGAAAAAAAAAAAGGATAAAGTCCCAAATTATGAAAGATTGGAATCAAATGATAAAATATCAGCCATCATCACTTTCAGAAATTTACCGTCAACACCTAAACCAAGAAATTCAAGTGAAACAACAATTCAGGAAAACCATCATGAATCTCGTTCATTTCGCTTGAATTGAGATATGCCGCAACAGACAAGCCAAACTGATATGGTCCCATAGAGTATAGGGATTATCACCAAGAGGTGGGACTGAGTTCAGACTAGTCCTAGTGTGTTGGTGCAAGAAAAAGCTCATCACTAATAGTGAACTTTGGATTTCTGATGAATGTGACATTTTGTATGTAATGTTTGGGCTATATCCTAGTATTACCATGTTAAAAAAAAATGAAAAAAGTTGAATAATGCCCCAAAAATACCAACCCCACCAAATATGCTCATGCTTGTGCTCCAACAAATTGCACAAATGGGTGTTAGAACCCCAACATTTCCCCTGGTACTGCGAAATTGACAAACTGAAGGAAATAGAAAATATAATTTTAATCAGTTATCACTTTGGTTACCACATGTTACAAAGGATCGCATAGACAGAGAATAAATTGAAGGCTAAGTGGGCTTTCGGTGGTCCTTTCATCTAAACGCAAGACACAAATTTATGTGATCAAAATTACATGCCAGTCATGTGGAAGGCTACTCCCTGCCAATGTTTCTGCTTCTGCTTCTTACTACTATTATCATTACTTCATATTACTTTATTCTTATTTCAGGGCTTCATGCTTTACCTATTGTTCATACTTACTTTAAACAATTTATTTTCAAGTTGTTAATATACCACCATCATGGTAAATATAAAAAAAAGTTAATATACCACCATCATGGTAAATATAGCATAAGCCCCCCCACTGAGGCGACACCCCCCGGGGTGAGGTTTTTTTTGTGACAATTTTTTTTTTTTTTTATTGTGCTGAACGGTTAGCCAAGAATACTTTCTTGATTGACGGACACATATACCCCAAAATAGATCCACACACACACACACACATATAAGAAGGTGGTAGACTCTTGGATTAGAGACCATTATCACCGCAGAAGGGGGAGTAATCAGTAACTGCTGGCACACACTCACATACATGTATACACACACATATATATATATTTATCTTTTAAATATATATATAGTTCTATATATATGCGCAACACACGGGTCCCACCAAAATGAAGAAGTCGATGTCCAATCTTCTTCCCTCAAAGACCAACAGCGTCCTATCGAATTTCCCCAAGAACTTGTTTTTCCAGAACCTCAATGCCATCGATGAGTTCTACATTGTCCTTGACAACCCCCATAAGGTTTACCATCCAGGCGACTACATCACAGGCTCGGTGACTCTCGTGGTCAAGAAACCATTAGTGAACATCCTTCTATCATTATCTATCAATGGAATCATCAAGACCAATGCGGGAAGCAAAGGTATCACCAATAAAAAGGCCAAGTTGTTTTCGGTGTCGATATACTTGTACGGAGACAATCACGCTGACAAAGTGACGGGTCTTTCCAAAGGCGAACATCGTTTTCCATTTTCCATAAAACTACCAAGAAAAAACATCTTTTCCAGTATAACATTTGAGAAAGGTTCCATTTCATATTCCCTCAAATCTCATCTTCATTTGAAATCCACTCAAGCTTCCTCATCATCGCCAGCATCTTCAACATCGTCAACATCACCATCACCATCACCATCACACGACCCACAGCGACCTTCCAAATCATCAGTAGACAATCAACAGAAATCTCGAAAACTGCGAAGTAATACTAATAATAGTCATAGTGGTCGATTCAAGTTCTCTATTAGCAAGAAAAATGAAAGCTCTAATACCTCTGGAAATACACATATCAATAATCCAGATTCCAAAAAATCACCGACGACAAAAGACCTCGACACCATTGCCAAATGTGAAAAAAATATCACTATTAAATGTCCTATAAATGTCAATAAATTCCCACAGCCCAAGCCGAGTGTATTAATAGTGAAGAGCCCTCAAAAAAAATTCCTTAAAAACTTATCCCTGTCATCAACTGTGAATTCTCTGAACTCGGTTAAAAGTTCCAGCAGTAATGGAAGCGGTGACAACAATACAAACGGTGAAATTGATTCTAATTCCTCGATTCTCAATAATATCTCTGGTACGCTATTCACCTCCAAAGCATTTAATAGTTCATCCTCGACGTTAAACCACGCTACCATCAAAATGGTGATAAAAACACAATCCGTCGCGTACTTGGCCAATGACTTAGTCCCTATTCAAGTCCGCTTGCAGCATATCAAAAACGTGAAGTCACTAAATGGGATCATTATTACTTTGATCAGAATATGCAAAATCGACAGTAGCCCAGAAGGGGGAATTCTATCTTTCCGAAAAGATTTGACACAGGTGGTCAAACCATTATACATTGATCCTTCATCTTTGGAATTCGAAGTCAATACTAATATCAAAATCCCCTTTGATTCGTTTCCGACAATCCGTGGCGCTCCATTAATTAGTTTTGAATATTACATTGAGGTGGTGGCGAATCTCAGCAGTAAAAGCCATTCGCTGACCTTTGACGGAACCAGTGAATACTCCTCAGATTTGAAGTCTAATGAGCCGACATCTAAGTACTCAAGCAAGTCGTCGAAAAATCATCAAAATGGCAAAGTAATCGACAATGATGATGATAAGAAATTTGAGAGAAGGGATTACGATCAAGATTTTATCAATGTTGATAAATTAAAAAGACTAAAGAATGTGATATCTCTTAATAGAAGGATAATCATTGGTACCGAAAGATCTGAAATCCCTGATAATAATGAAGCTTCTAACAGCGCCGAGGTAGAAGGAAATGATAGTTCTGCGGCAATTCTAGGAACCCGTGAAGATGGTGATGAAATCCTTAGAGTTGATTCTCTCACCTCATCCAACTTGGACAGAAGCTCTCCGGATAACAGAATGAGAGTATCACCAGATTATAGTACCACAGGAGAAATCGATAATGTTGGATCATCAAATGATGTTGTCGGTAGCCCGAGTAACTTTGACGTTGACCTCCCACCACCTCCGCCATCGCTACCTCCAATAGCGTACGAGAATTTCCAGGCAGACTCATCATTATCTGAAAAAGAGCGGGTCAGACTTCATGAGGAGTCCCTACTTCCGTCTGAGCCTCCGCTGATGTTTACTGATGAACCGCCAACTCTCTCATCAGGGGACATGTTGATTGATTCAGTTTCTAGTGCTCCCCTTGTTCCGGTGCTTGAAGAGTCTAGCAATGAAGAAGGTTATCTCGATGGATCTGTCACGCATTCGCCTTATAGCCATATGGGCCCATCTACGGTAGATGCTGATCGTCCTTTCGAATCCAATTATCGCGATGGAGCACGTTCCAATCAGGGGTTTGAGAACGGTATGATCAATTCATTATCTATCAATGATGGTAGTGTCAGAAACAATGTGACCAATGGAGATATCCAACATGATGACTCGGAAGATGATGGGTATTCAGTTACAGATGTCTTGAGAAAAGAGGTCACTGACTTTGTTCCTCAATATGAACCAGCAATGACATCAACGAGCACATCAATATCATCGGTAACATCGAACATGGTCAATGGTGATACAGTTTCAGCCCGCACAGGGTCCCAAGTGACAATCACCAATGATGAAATTGGTAAATTTAAAAATAATACAGTTGCAGACAGGTAGTCATAGCAACTGAAAGAAAACCAATTTCTCTTTCAAGATAATGCGATTTACTATCATTTTTGTTGTTATTTGTACTTTCTACATCGGTTGAAGAAAGATTCTTTATATGTGGCTTTGGTTATCTATATTTTTTTTCCTAAAAAAAAACTCGTTTAATTCCTTCTTTTTTTTTTTTTTTTTTTCACTTTTGATCTCATACCTACCATCACTGTTTAATGGCTTACTTCTGCATGATATTCAATGTACCGTTTTTGTTTCTCGTTGGTTCTATTGTGTTTCATCAAAGGATATTCAAGGATATTCGGCTGGGACATTTATTTCGAGTAAAATATATAACATGTGTAAGGATTGCGAAAGTCAAATGTGTTTTTCTAATCTTCTTTCTTCTTCAAAATTCCTTGAATCTATATCTATATTCTTAGAATATGCACTCCCTATATATATGTGAAGGTTATATATCATATCCTCAACAGAGCATTTATTATACTGGAATTTTCTATTCGCACGCGCCGATGTTGCTGTTTTTTTTTCTGCTCTCACTTGCAATAAGGTGACATCTCATCTCCATGACTGCCCTATCAATAGCACCATAGTTGAAGTTATTACAGTCACGTATACACATACACATTTGGCTAAGAGAAAAGACAAAATGGTTTACGAGAAAGAACTTTTGATTGCCCAGTTGGCAGTACAAAGAGCGGCAATTGCTTCTAAATTGATCCTTAAAGACTACAGTAAACTCTATGCCTCGAAAACCATCACCAAAGAAGATCATTCCCCAGTGACCATTGCTGATTTTGCCGTGCAATCGATTATAATATCATCGATCACCCAATTTTTCCCCAACGACAAGTTTGTGGCCGAGGAATCATCGGATGATTTGGAGACCAGAAAAGACTTGGTCTCGCTAATTTTGAAATACTGTCAACAAACCGATATCGAGTTCAAACAACGGAACTTGCACCAGTTTCAGTTCGAGCCGATTGTGGAAGGGTCACAGATCATTGAGAGCTTGAGTAAAGGTGGGTTCGAGGGGGGTAAAGATTCCCGGTTTTGGGTGTTGGATCCCATCGATGGGACCAAAGGGTTTTTAAGAAACGATCAGTTTGCATTATGTTTATCATTGATGGTCAACAATAAGATCAGGGTGGGTATCAACGGGTGTCCTAACTTACCGGTGAATATTAAGAAGATCATCCAAACCCATGATTTCAGCAAATCGAACTTCAATTTGAACGATTACTTGAGGCAAAACCCAACCACTGGCAAAGGGTTGTTGTTCACCGCGATGGAAAACAAGGGATCATACGTCCAGGAATTGTTTGAAGATATTAAAGCACCATTCAATCTGCAAACCGAGAGAATTTTCATGAATAACAATTTGCCATCCATGAAGGAAAACGTCATTGTCGAAGGCGTGGAAACCAAGCATTCGGATCACGAGCTGCAGTCACAAATCAAGAAACTTTTGGGTATCTCTCCTAACAGAACAGTGAACTTGGACTCGCAGTGTAAATATAGCTTGTTGGCGTACGGGGTTGCCAATATGTACTTGAGATTGCCATTCAGTATGGGCTATCGTGAGAAAATCTGGGACCATTCATCAGGGTACTTGTTGGTCAAGGAGAGCGGCGGAGTGGCTACGGATATGAATGGAGCTGATTTGGACTTCACTCGTGGAAGATACTTGGAATCAAAGGGTATCATTGCTGGAAGCAAGCAATTCCATGGACAGTTTATTCTGGCAGTGAAGGAGCTGGTGAAGTTGTGATTGGCAATTCCTTTCGAAATGGCGGACATTGAAACGAAATTTTAGGCAATCGATAATATCAAAATACATAACTATAATTATTAATCATATTACTAACTACTATAATCCCTATTATAGCTCGTTATTTTTAGATAATAACAATATTGTATTGTAGTAGTAGTTGAGGGTATAGCACCCCGCTAATAGTTATGTTCCCCTGTCGCTCTCTTTTTTTTTTTTTTTTCCTTTGTTTTCTTTGGGCTCACAGAGAGCACTGTTATCGATGCCCACTAAATTACGGAGAAGAGGGCTACAACGAACAAAAAGAAGGTGATACAGCGCTCATATTTCTTTTTTGTTGTGAATTGCTTTCTGCTGCTAACGTCTTCCGTTTTTTCTGTTTTTTTTTTGTTTCCTTACTATTTCGCTGCCCTTCCCCTGGCCACGTACTCTGCGCACAGTAGAATGAACTAGATCGAAAGAAACATCATGTTTCATACACCTCCAATCAACCCTGAGCGATCTCAATTATCAACCACCGCGACCCTTGAATCGTATGCTAAAGAAGAAGATCAGGAGGAAGAAGAAATGGGGAAAATGGGAAAAGAAAATGGCGTAACGGCAATGTCTCCGACAATTGGCGCTGCCGCACAAGTGACACCAACAATTGAGGACCCCATCTCAGTTGAAGACTCTCCTGCCATCAACACAACAGATAACAACAAGGATCAGCCACACAGTATCGCATCAACTACTGATGAATCTGCTACTACGGCTCCTGGCACACATGAAGATAACATCGAAGAGAAACATACCCATCAAATTACCCTTGAGTATACGAGAGACTTAAAAACAGTGAACCTACCATCGGAATTGCTGGAATCGATCGATGTCTTTTTACGAGATTTACAAGCACCTAAATATTCAAAACCACTATCGACGGATCAAGTGGCTCGGCTATTCCAACAGTTTTATGACAAATTTGAGGCTCAAGCGTTGGCGTACCTTACCGCAAAAGAGACCGATGAGGCAGTGATTGGGAAAATCCTCAATGATTACATTGAACATATGGAAGCTACACTCTGTGGCAACCAACTTATTTTTCACAAAATATACCAGAATAATTTGGATGACTTGAAGATCCAATTGAAAATCTATGAAAAGTCGTTTGTGTTGCGAAACATTATCCATTTGAAACTCGAACAATTAGATTTCGATACGGAAAAGTTTGGAAATGGATTCAGTGAGTCAAAGTTCCAGAACGATTTGGCCCGAATTGAGAAATCATTCAATATGTCTAATTATTTGAAAAGCCCGTTGGAAAAATTATTGATAATTTCTAACTCGTTTGATAAATTGATCAAATTGATTTATAAATATCAAAATGGTGGTGGCGATGATGATACTGAACTAAACAAGTCATCTGGCTACATCAATGCCGACATTGCTTTGCCGATATTTATTTATTTCATCGTCCATAGGCATGTGGAGAATTTGTTTCTTAATTTCAAATATATTAAAAGATTTAGAAACAGCAATTTCTGGATGAAGGAACTTGGCGGGGGCTATTCGTATGATATTACCAATGTCGAAGCGTTGTTGACGTTTATCATTAACTTGGACTATCAGAGAGACTTGAATCTCGATGATAACGATTTGAAACGTATGCTCAACGACTTTAAACTGGGTGATAAGCATGATGATAAAGATAACGCTTTCAACGAATTGAAAGAATCGAAACCACTAGATCCCCCAAAACGCTCGAAATTAAATAATAAAACCTATAACGAAAAAAAGAAGTTAGCCGAAGAGCTCGAACAGTTCAATGACGAGGATGCCAATATTGCATTATTCGATAATTTAACATTCTCTGATTTGCAAAAGCTCTTATCACCACTTGATTTGCCATTATTTCAAGATGTTTCATCATCAATTCCTCAAACTCAAGATCCAACTACTTCAGCTGCCAATAGACCTAATCGCCCGAAATCGAATTCCATGACATTCATTAAAAACACTGTACAAGAATCATTATCATATTATCACAATAACATCAGTCCATCTTCAACAAGCTCTTACAATAACGCACGTCCAGCACCAATGATGAGACATGGAAGTTTATCGTTTTTCAATGTCGAAAATTCCGGAGGCAATTCTAAACCATTGACATTGTCGGAAGTTTCTAGTGGGCTTGTGATGAATGTCGCGGACCAAGGATTGAAAAACTTAAGTTCAGCCTTTGACACCTCATTGAAATTCCTTGGCAATAAAATAACTTCACAAAACGCTAACAATGATAATGGTGTCCCTGATTCGAATCCCGGCAACGTAACGGGTAGTGGGGTTTCATTGAGCAGTATGTTGAGTGGAGGAAGAAGCAGATCTAATTCTGGTAACAGTTTTATGTCCAGCTCAAGAAATAGATCGAATTCCACCCTAAACAATGTGTTTTCGGGAACTAATACCATTCAAACGATTGCCGAAGCTGAAATAACCGAAGGAGTTGTTTCTTCAAAAGTTGATTCTTCGAGTACAGCGGACCATAATGGGCAGCCGCAGCCGCCGCAGCATTATCATCCATTGAATAAATTCATTCGTTGGAGAAGCTTCTCTAGCTCGAACTTGCCAATATCACCATCAAGTTCAACCACGTTCCCCACCCTGGCTGGTAATGATGTCAATTCTATTGGATCAGCAGATAGTAATTCGGGCGCAGGAAACTCTGGAACTGGTTTATTTATCTCGCCGCCATCAAGTAAAAAGCTATCGCCAAAGATTTTTTCAGGCGCCATTGTCGCGTCGAAACACGGTGGTGATGATAGCAGCAGTGGAAATGATCTTACAATAACAAACACAAATCAGATAGAGAAGAATGTAGAAAGCTTCAAAAAGATGGACAAGCCATTTGAGGAAATGACGATGAAGGAGTTGAAGCAGTTGTACGAGGATTATAATTTTTTGGTGGGTTACATTTCTTGAAAAATCGTGCGTACAAGCCATTTGAGCCAAAAACATAATCTTTTCTATTTCATTTGGGAATCCAGGAAGTTTAATTCCTTTTTTTTCCTTTTTTTTGTGTTAGTTGATTCTTCAATGCATTGTATAATTATTTATCATCACTTTTTCGAGTTTATACTTTCAAAGAACCATATCAATGACACATGTACTGAAGAAAAGTACATTAATACTTATATGCTCCCCCCCATTCCAGTAATATAGTAGCTCACTTAATTTCTTTTATTTGCTTAATCAATTCGAATCTATACATTAGATAATGGCAATTTCAGTGGGCAAAATTAATCACAAACTAGACAGTTGTTAATGTTGACAACTTGAGTCATCGCGTGTAGTAGCACATGCTTTATATGGATTCCCTATCTGCGATGCTCCCATTATCTGGGTGAGGCATTATTTTCTTTATCGTGTAATAACACGTATACTTAACACCAAGGTAATAATTATACTGTGTTGGTCGACAGTGACGTGGTTTTGCAAAAAGGGCCAACAATAGGTGATCTAATAAGAGCGAGGTTTAGCGTCAGGCTAAAACATTCTTGTATTTATATATAATTTCGTACTGATCCAAAAACATGGAATTGGCACCATAAAGGCACAACTTGACCTACTACATGAAGAGACTCAGAAAACTCGGCACTTGAATACTAACGACTATAATTTTGCTAGGGGGAACTGGCGAGTATCATAAATATTATATTATTTTATTGATATCCAGTTTTGCGGCCATTGACGCAAATTTGCAAAAATCAGCCCAAGCCATTAGTATTTTGCCACTAACGTTTCGAAGTTTGGGTTAGTGTGAATGGTGCTGTTTAGTATAATGCGCTAGAGCAAAGGTGTAATACAGGTTTCATCTTACAAAACCGCTTGTGCCAAACTTGGTAGCTACGAAGATATTGAGATGAAACGTTGGCCTTCGCAAGTGAGAAAAAGAAGAGAGAGAGAGAGAGAGAGAGAAAGAGAAAGAGAATGTAGAAAAAAAAAAAGATCACGAGCTCATTTGAGTTAATTGGATGGATGGAATTTGGGATGGGCCAATCTGGCCCATTTCCAGCAATTAGTGGAAAAGGCTTCCAATGCATATGGCCAGGCCTCGGGAATATTTAATATTCCTTGGAAATGCTGACAGATTGTTCTTGTGTTACATAAATTGGGAATAATAATAATACTGTTATTAATAGTGGAGTGAGAAGCTGACATCCATGGAGCTATTATTTCGGGAGTGTACACATGCTACAACGTAGATTGGGGGAATTCACAAGTGTCAATTGTAAACCCAACGCTAGCGCCACCTGAAGTGACACATACTTTTAGTGCCAAATATACGAAGCTCTTTTGGATGACCATTTCCCTGTTTTTTTTCGTGAGTTTTTTTTTTCGCTTTCTATTATTCTCTTGGACAGAAGTCAGAAAGAAACTGAAAAAACAATAGGAAAAAAAAACGAAAGAAAAAACCAAGTTGGAATTTGACAACAGCCGGTACTTAAACCTTATTACAAAAATTAACTAAAGGGCTCAGAGAAAGTGGTCAGATATATATATTAACAACCGCAGAGAGATAGCCGAAGATCAACCATTTTGTTAATTTGACATTACCCTGAAAGCCACCGTAATGGAAGACACAACTCCTGATCATCTGATATTCACAAGGACGGCGTAGACGATGAAACCTAACCCTTGCCATAGAGCCATTGCCCGCACGCCAAACTGCCATAAACCCTAGTTAAGTAACAACTATTCGATTCAATATAGATCCCTACACTGCGCTGCATAATTTCTGTTGTACATACCTGCTGTTGACCGGGCTTGGGATGGCACAGACAGACACAATATGGTGCGTAAGATATGTGACCAAATAGAATGTGAGATAGGGATACCACACAACAAACACGATCTGGATCCTGCTGATTGAATAATAAGAAGGACAAGAATAATAAGGCGTAGAGCACAAAACACCACGGCCTCCTCTTCGGAAAAGTAGCTTTTTCTTCTCCACGCGTCTCCACGCACATTAACGCATCGTCCAGGAAACAAAGTTTTAGAGGAGTAGGGGTGGTTTCATGCATGTTTTTCTTCCAGTTAGAGAATCAGGGGTGTGGTATCTCCTTCGAGGAGTCCCAGGAAATTTTTTTTTTTCTTTTATACTTAATCCCATTCCTTTCTCTTAGCATTCTAACCACTTTTTTCAGATCAGTCGATACCATTGATCAACACAAACCTCAGAAAGCAAAATAAATAAAAAAAAAAAACAAGCCTAACCTTTTTGTGTGTGTACTTTCCCATATTATTCTCTCCAATTTCTTTACCAACTGTTTCACATTCAAGTTCTATTGTCAGATTCCCAGTTCAAAAATGTCCCAAGATTTATCGTGGAGATTGCAAAAGCTTAAAGAACGTCAAGAAAGATTACAACAGCAGAAAGCTCAGAAGGCTGCAGATGCCATTGCCAACAGAAACAGCGATAGTTGTGTCAATTACTCCTCCGGCACCTACGAAGAAAACTCTGAAGAATCATCAGTAATAGCCAGCCCATATTCTCTCGAAGAAGTCGTGACAACAACATACACCAACCCAAACCCAATCTGCAAATTCAGTCCATTGTACAACAACCAAGATTCAACCAACAATTTGAACTCAGTATTGCCATCAAGTCACTCCAGCACCTCGGCTTCCAGCGTCATTCCAAGTTTTGCTAGAAGACCTAGCGAATTTGGAAACTCCACCTCGGCCTCAAATTCTTCCAGAAATCTGGTTTACTCAAGTAACTCCAACAGCTCGTTATCCATGATTGGTGCCAGCAGTACCACTAGCAGTATCAGTCAACATTCCTCAATGATCGGCAATAGTAGTTTGGCCGGTGGGAACTTCCAAAACTTGATTAACAATAGCATGGATGCCAAAAGAAAGTCGACTCAAGGAAATGGTAATTTCAGACCTGCCGATCACCTCAACAACAACACTAATACCCTCAAGAAGACAATTGATGATACCCAAACTACCGATTTATTGAGCTCTTGATTTGTTTGTTTGATATTTGTTCGTTTCCGTTTGTTTTTGCTTAATGAAGCTTTCTTTTGTTTGATTCTGTTTCCTGCTACTTTTTTCATCTAGGGTTATTTGTTTTTTATATTCTACATCATTTGCTGACATGGTTCATCTATTGCTATTTTTTTCCGTTATCTTTTTTAATAATTTGTACTATACCTTACCATCATGTTAATTATTTATTCAAATTATATCTTTATTTGTTTTGTTTTCTTGATTTTTGTTTTCTTTGCAATTCCTAATTATTTTGGTAATTTGGTATGACACGATTTTTCTTGCTTTTTGTTTTATAATGAAATTAATTAAGACTTGATTCTCTCTTAGCTATATCTAACACTTGTATGCTATTATTAATTCCTGGTCATTAATTCCCAGGTCATTGAAAAATTTTCTGCATCTTGTCAATTTTGCGTATCACTCTTAATTTATTCGCATCTAATCTACTAATTATTATATTCGCTAATTTATTATTATTATTATTTTCACTCATGCTACTTTCCATATCCATATCGGAGTAATTTGAATAGCCAAAAGTGAGCAGCAGCTATGATTATTCATAGTTATTGATAAAATTGGAAAGAGCTTCTTGTGTCACTGCAATAAAAATGTGCCATAGCCAAGCTACCATTTAGTACATTGGAACAGCCCATTAGCGAGGGGAATAGATGAATTTGTTTCTAGAATGTCCAGAAGCATGTACATTTACCTATCAACAGGCTCGTGATTGAGGATAGCTCTAAAGGAGTTTAGTTATGTACATTCCGAATCGCGAAAAAATTAGAGATAGAAAGAATATCCTCTCGCAACATTGCAGTAAACATATATATATATATATATATATATATATATATTTTCCAGGGTCATCGATTATGAGACAAGGCTTTTCATAGAGATTTTTGGTGCAGAATATCATCATGCAACACTGGGTATTTTGCACTGAGGTCTAATTAGAAGCAACTTTTCTTGAAATCAAAGGAATCTGAACTTTGAGGGGAAGCGAGGAGCCTTATGTACAATGTCTATATATACCTATGTATGTATTTTTTTTTTTGCTTTTGACGTTCCTCGCATTAAGGCTCGGTGTTAAATAATTTGACATATTTAGTATACAAAATCGTCATAAAAAGGGGAGCCCCGTGCGGAGAGCGCCAGTACTCCCGTGTACAAAAAAGGGAAATACACATACGATCTGCTGAAGTATATTCGATACAGTAAAATTTTTTATTTTTGGTGTTCCCTTCTTTTTTTAATGGAAATATCCCTCACAATTGTACGTGAGTGAGCTCCTAAGAATCCATTTTTTCTCATTACTTTATATTCACATGCTACACACTCCAGTTGAGGCATGTTCGATTTCCATTTTTTCAAATATACTATGGGATGCTGATTTTTGTTGACCTCATCTCTATTTTACTACTATTTAACTATTAACTCATCAGAGTCACAAAGTTTTTAAGGTTTCTAGCCATGTTTCATAATATCAGCTTTCAATAGTCACTTTATCATCTTGTTGAGATGTTCTCATCTCGAACTCTTAGCTCAAAGTTATAAATCAATGGAATATTTGTGAAACTCCTATCTATCTACTTAGCTTACAAGTCTCCATGGACAACAGTGAAAAGTCTTTGGATGTGTTGCCTTTGGCACTTTTTTTGTTTCTCTTTCATTACCAATATATATAATAGAACTGGATAAAGACCCCTAGCCACAAAAAATAAATCACAGCAACAAAATAGAAAAGTCTATAACTTTTTTGAATTCTTCTTTCCACCAGGTTTTTGAACTAATCAAACCTATTTTCATTTTCTGTAACGGATGCCACTAAGCTAATGGTCTGTACCCTCTTTCGTTATAACAATGAGCTAAAGCAACCATGCATAGTTTATAGCATACTTTACATACAGAATACTGCTCACCTTCTGTACTTGACTCGAGGTAGAATCTAAACTACAGGCTCTCGGTCTCTCTGGGTCACTTGATCATCATATCTTCAGTTGTGCAGCCTTTTTTCAAATACAAAAAGAGAAAAAAAAACATGGCATTAATAAAATATAAATTCTCAGAAATACATACTCTAGTTTCCAAGTCATTTTAAACTCGTCTTCCATAAGAGAATATTTTGCTTCTGCATGTTGGACCCCCACACACGTGAGATGGTTAGCAGCTCTCTTCTTTTTTTTTCACCTCAGCTACACATGGAAAATTTTATTGTATATTGATTGGTATTAAAGAGGCTTATCCCCGAGCAGTATAGTATTAATAATCATAGCGCAGTAATGTTACCATTCCTTAATATCAAATGCTCCTCTAGTGTCACCAGACAGATAATATCCAAGAGATTGTTGTCGAGAACGCCGGCCCAACTTTCAGGACATAATAAATGGTCGACAATTAAGCACGATAAAGCCAAGAATGATGCTGAAAAGAACAAGATCTCCAATAAATTCTCAGGGGCCATTGCCGTAGCAGCGCGTGAAGGGGGTCCTGATCCTACAAAGAACATTCGATTAGCGACGGTGATTGAAGCAGCACAAAAGGCCAACGTGGTGAAACGGGTGATTGAAAACGCGATCAAGAGAGGGTCAGGGACTGGTGATAACAAGAAACAGTTGGATCAGATGGTCTATGAAGGGGTGGGGCCTGGTGGGGTGGCCTTCGTCGTAGAAGCCTTGACCGATAACAAGAATAGAACGATTGGAGAAGTGAGGGCATGCTTCACAAAGTTCGGAGGTTCGTTATCGCCTTCATTGTTCAATTTCGATAGAAAAGGTTATGTTGTATGTGAATTACCACTAGAGAATGCCTTGACTGAGGACCAGGTATTTGACAAGGTCATTGAGTGTGGGGGTGAAGACTATGAGGTTTACGAAAGTGAAGAAGAGCCAACTAAGGATAAAGATGGGAACTTGATTCCTTTGCCAAAACTATTAGAGGTCACTACCGATCCTTCAGATACTGGTAATGCCACGGTAGAATTGAAAAAGGATTTCAAAATCAAAGAGGTTGGTATGGCCTACATTCCAAAGCCTGATTTGGTCATGAAGATTGATGAGGTGGAAGTCAGAGAAAGATTGGATAAATTGCAACAATCTTTGGAAGATCTCGATGATGTGACAGATATTTATTCTAACACCGAGGAGAGCTAATAAAATGGGACACGGTTGCCTTATATGTTGGAGAAGGTTTTGTTTTTTCTTTGCTCTCTTTTTACGTGTATATATGTATATATTATAGGATATTGTTCTATTCATAAAATAAAGACAATCCTATTAGAAGCAGAATTCCTCCGATTCCAATTGCAATATCAGTTCCAATGTCCAATTCTAACGTCGTCGATTTCGAGAAACGTTGTAGTCCAGCCAATCACAGCGTGGCAGACAAAATGGGTTCATCGGTCACATGACTTTTTTTTTTTTTTTTGTTTCGCTTTTTCCCCAATCACCAATTGCCTAATTTTTATGTATATTACTGGTATATTGATACACTATACACTTCTATAACAACATCAAACCATCGCATAAACAATGATTCCAACTGCCTTCCGTCAATTCACCTCTGCCCGTGTTGCCTCCATGAGACCAACTCAACGTGCCATGAACGCCGCTAAGAAGCCTGGTATGCGTTACCCAGTGGAAATGACCCCATTGTTTTTGGCCATGGGTGTTGCTGTCTGTTCCGCCATCTTCTTCTCCGGTAAGAAGTTCTTGTATGATGACTCCTTGCGTGTTGGTAAGAAGAACCCTGACCAATCCCACTTGAGCAAAGCTTTGGAACAAGCCGAATAAATCATGGGCGAAATGAAAATGGTATCGAAAATTCAAAATTAGAACGAGACGGCCGGATAGATTCTCTTCAGTGATGGTCTTTTTTATATTATTTTGTCTTTTTGTGTGTGTTTTATATATGATCTCTTGACGGTATTTCTTTTTACCTTTAAATATTTATACTATTTGTTGCTTCATTTTCTCGGTCTGTTCTCCAATGAATTATATGTGCATTCTACTGTGGTATCTTGTACCGGTGCGTTGGTTGTTATACGCCAAAACCACCTGGATTTCAATTGATACTTAGTTAAAGGCTACATGGTTTGTGTACGTAGTTTAGGTATTCCAATAAAATATTCTTGAGATTTTGAATTCTCGCTTTACGATTATTGTGATATTACAATTGATCTGTAATGATTATATACGCCCGCTATTTGGCTGTTCATACACACTAATGAATTTTCTTCATGTAAAGTAATACCTGAATCGCTTTCTATCGCATGCTGCCAATAGTCCCTGCGTGGATCACCATCCCATATATTTGATACAACTGTTTCTCCCCTCCTTTCTTTTTTCTTATGGCAGACTACCAAATAACCATGTAAGATTAATGGATGTTTCAGCAATATTTTGTAGCCACAATACAAACTCTGGAATCTCCACCAGGAGTTCAAAGTAACTGGTCTCTTTCAGAACGGACAAACATGATAGAGAGAGAACCGCATCGTAAGCCTTTCAAAGTAATTTCAAATCCAACGTCTTGCAAAAAACCAGGAACTTCCATACAGTTTGATATTTCAACCATCCTTGAGTCACTTATATCACAGAAGCAGAGCATGAGCAACTGATTTTTGGTTTTATTTCTATTTTTTTCATTTCCTGATTGCATATATATTTTTTTTTGGTAATTCAATTTTACAATCCACAGCAGCACCTCATCGATATTTTATTAAGCCGGAATGACCGTTATTTCCTTCCAGTATATCAAATCTGTCAAAATGGTCCTCTATCGTTACCTCCAAAACAGAATAGTTATTGTTCTTTAATAACAACGCGAAAATTATGAAAGAACACACTGACACTGTAGAAAGAAAGCAAAAAAGAAATAAGCACAACAGGAATTGGGCATGCTTACTGGCTCTCACTTTGCAATAAGAAAAAAAGAACAGGTTTGAAAAGATTTCGAAAGTCCGCATTCATCTGAGGTTTTAACTTTGCTTAAAAGCTTTTTCGCCTTGGCAACTATTATTTCACTCTGATCATTTTTTATGAAAAAGTAGCACAATTTTTGACCGTCAGGAGCATTACCTATTTTATAACGAATTGGTGTACTAGAAATTCTTATAGATGTGATATCACAAATTTGAAGGAAACACACACAAACGCTACCAAATATTTTAAAGATCTCTGGTATCCAATTATGATCTGATCCCCCTGTACGATTATAAAACGCTTTCAATTAAGAGGCCATAGTTCTCAAGAAAATATGGCTATAAAGTCTCAAAGTTCCATAAAAGCAACAGTACTACCTTTGTCACGAAGCGTTTATTGCAAGAAGTAACCAGGTTATCCATCTAAATTGAGGATGAATCCATACTTGGATGCATCTTCCTAATCATAATCATCATTCTTATTTTCTTCCTCAGAATCGTTATCCATCGAAATGGTCAGTGGAGTAAGTCCTAATCCATTGATTTCTCCTTTATATATCACATAGGCGCATTATCGGTAATATTGGTAGGGTTCATGGCCTCATCCAGTAAATGGTTTGATACATAAAACATCGAAAAAGTTGAATTTTTTGACATGTTTTCATTCCGAGGGTAGTGCCACGAGATATATCAATAACCGGTAGATGTATCATCATGCACTGATCATATGAGTTAGGAAAAGGAAGAATGATTTTCTGTCCTTTTTCAACAACTGTGTTGAGATATTCATCTACGATATATGCCAGTGGTCTTTGGGCTTGCAAATAATAGTAATGAAGTTTTCAATCGTTTCTTCAATCTTCTTGCTCATTTTTAGTATTTATGCCCAAACATTCTGTCGTTGTGAAAATGAACAAGATTTATCGTACTTATTATTGGTAATCGATGATGAAATCAAACAGGAATTCCAATCAAAGTTCCCTGATATTAATTACCACTCAGATTGCTCCTATTGCTCGAAGTTACACTGTCAATATAGCTTTGAAAAGAATAATGATAGTCAACAAGTCCCTCTACACGAACTAAATGTGAATTGCTTCAAAAGAGAAAGTTCTCGGGACAAGTTTGTAATCTACGGTTTCATCTCATTAACAGTATCTCTTTTATTCTACCCAGTCATTTCACAATTCATTCAAAAATGATGTCGATTCTGCTCCTCAGTATCCGGGTTATTGTATTTTCCCCATGCGAATGCAATTGGCGAAAATGCCGATGATGATCCTTTATAACCATCACCGCAACTTTCAATAAAGTTCAAAGTATTGGTGACCTTAGATCTTGAAACAGGATTGAAAAATTCTCCAACTGCATCAGTTTTCATAGTTCTGCCATTGATATTTTTGGAAGAATACCACATATTATATCTGTCAGACTCTCCTAACGGATTTGGTGTAACCCTTGAAAAGAGAGGTTTCCTTGGCCTTCTATGGATCAATCTGCCAACTTTTGACGGTTTATTCGACTCCTCTAAGAGTAGATCTGGATGTATTTCTCCCGAAATTAATGACGAAGGTCTTTTATTACTACTCATTGTTATTGGTGGCGGTGGCTGAAATGGTTTATCAGTGGCCTTCATAATATTGTTCCTCTCAACTTGTCCCACCGCCACTTTATATTCAAATTTTGGTGGTTTAAAGATCTCGAATTCCTGCATAATCCAATCTTTCAAGCTCCCAACATCAAACAATTTCTTGTCCCCCACCACCAAACGTCCCAATTCTTTAGTGACTCCACAATTACTCCAAAACAAACCATTCAAAGCCCCAAAAGTCAAGAAATCCCCGGGGTCATTTTGGGTTCTATCAGACTTTCTATCCGCTTCATTGCTAGAGGACCCAATTTCCCACCAATAGCCAAGCGCTTGGGCGAGAGCCTGGATCAATTTGATTTGACCAACCATCAGAAACACCATGGCTTCAAGCATATATAACGAAGTAATGGCAATGATTTTCCAAAACGTCACCACCGCCGCCCTGGTTTGAAGGGCAATGAAAATCCCTCCGATGATGATGGATATGATAAAATCTCCAAGAAGTTTCGTTAGTGCCCCCATCAATCTCGACAATCTACTGCGCGTCTTACTGGTTTCCTCTGCAAGAAACCGGGAAGTGCCTTGCTTTGATTGCATGCCTCTTGGATGATCTTGATTACTCGTCTGTCTACTTGTCTTTTTCTTTTGCTGGTTTGATCCAATGGGTTTATACTTTGGCGATGATGACGATAGCGGTGAGGCCTTTTCATCTGATGCACTTGTTTTGAGTTGTGTTATTTTCATGGCGCTATATATTTGGACAAGAATTTTCTAACTTTCAAGAAGTTTTCTATTCTTTCTGATATTTCTGTAGCGTTTATGACATGGTATTTTGGTCTTTTTTTTTCTTGAAAATGTTGGCACAAAAAGCATCCTCATTGAGCCTTGCATACGTCACAAGCCACAACAGAGAGAATAATTATCCTTAAAGCGCAAACTACACAAGATAAATCTTTAAATAATACATCCAAGATAACTTCGTTTCCATGCTTTATCATTATTTCTGACTTAACAGTTGTATTTCTCGAAAAAATAAAAAAAAAAAAAGCGAAAAAAAAAAAGTTGCCACATGCTCACTACTTCAAGGCGAGCAAAAATCTACTTTCATCGCCCTTATCTAACATCAATAATGAACTAACCACTGGTAGCAATTGTTTTCTCTGGTCTTTTCTTTCCAAAAACCCTAATAGAACGTTTCTAATGTAGGCAATGTTTTCCTCCTTCAAGTTCCCATTGGCAGCATCAGCTATTGCCTGCGCAGGTAAAACAAGATGATTACTACTTGATACAACAGAGTTAGACCTTGAAGAAATGGGGGTTCCGATAGGACTCTTCCCTGGGGTAGAAGGGTTAGAGGTATTAGAATTGGCCACGCTTTCCTTAAGAGACTTATGTTGGTTCAAAAGCAATTTGTAATTCTTGGTCAACCTATCCACCTTCATGGACAATTCATCATTGAGAAGCTGATATTTTGTAACTGACTGTTCATATTCCCTCAATCTTGATTCTGAGTTTTTGAGAGACTCTTTTAATTTGGAAATCATTCCAAAGTCATCACGCTTGTACTTATCGTCCAACCTATCAATCGCTTTCTTTTCAAAACTGGATTTTTCCTCAACCAATTTGTTCAATTTATCATAATATTCCTTCTTGGTCGATTCTTGATCCTTTAGTGAATCTTTCAATTCGGAAATTTGTTGCTTCAATTCATCAATGGAACGGTTTTTCTTTTTCACTGTCATCGACAATTGATTTCTCATACTTTCATTGTCTTCTTTAAGATTCTTGAACTTTTCCATTAGTTCACCTATTTCTACTGATTTATTGGTTTCAAAATTGGTAACTAATTTTCTGATATTGCTAACTTCTCTAGACTTTTCTTGCGACTCTTTTCTAGAATCATTCAATTCTTCTTCAGTGGTTTCCAACTTCACCTCCAATTCTTTGTAACGCATCAACAATTCATCGTATTGTCTCTGGGAAGACTCAATTTGATCTGAAGATGATGCTTTGGTTTTTTGATACGATTCGACTTCTTTACTAACCTTAGTGAGGTCTTCCATCAATTTGCGTTTCTCAGTCTTTAAAGATTCAAGTTTCAGTGTCAATTCAGCTCTAGATTTTTCTAGAATATCTGCTTGTGTTTGTATGCTAGAATATTTATCCTGTAAGTATTTTTCTGAATTCTTTAAGTTATTATTTTCAAGCTTCAACTTCATTATACTATCATTCAACTCTTTGATATTTTTATTCAATTCTAAAGTGGTAGAATTGCTAGTCTCGAGTTGTTTGTTTTTATGTTCAAGAGTGGTTTTCAAGGTTACGACTTCCAATTTTAATGAAGTTTCATTATTTCTCATTTTTTCCGCGGCGGTGACTTTAGCCTGCAACTCTTTCAATTCCGAATTCAATTCCTCATTTTCTTTGGTCAATTTCTTCTCTGCTTCCTCTAGTGACTTAACTTCTTTCAATGTTTCATTGTTAGTTTTAACAGTCTCTTTCAAAGTGGTAACCTCTTTTTCAAGTTTAGTAATTTGTTTGGTTTTAGTATCGATTGACTTGGTATGTGTCTTGATTTGTTTATTCAACGAAGGAATTTCTTTCACTTCTTTTCTTAATTTGGCCAATTCGGTCTCTGCATTCTTTAGTTTATTTAAGGTGTCGTCAATTTCTTTTTTGAGTTTTTTATTGTTGTTCTCTAATTCTTTAATATGTTTCAACTTTCCATTGTCAGCTTCCGTTAATTCATGTACGGTGTTTTTATAAGTTTGTTCCTTATCATTGAAGTCTTGGGTAACGTTGGCCAAGCTAAGTTTTACCTCAGCATAATTTTTTAACAATTTATCATTATCTGCCAATTGCTTCTTGAGGCTAGCAATCTCTTTATCAGCATCACCTTCTTTCTGTTTCAACTCTTTCAATTCTTCCTTAGCACTGACTAGATCATTACCAACGTCACGCAACATGTCTCGAAGATTCCCAACCTCTTCTTCGTTCCCTTTAATTGCCCTATATTTGGTTTGTAAATCGGAGTATTGATCTTTAATTTTCGTTAATTCATCACATTTGCTGGTTAATTCTTTGTTTAATTCTTCATGCTTTATTGACAATTCCATATATTTAACCCCGTCAGATTCCTCACTAGGTCTTTCTTCTTTTGATGAATCATCATTTGTCGATTGGCTCACATTTTTAAGCTTTGATTTAAATAATTCCACAAGCTTTTCGCTTGATTGAAGTGATTTCTTCACCTCAGATAACTCAGTCTCTTTGAACTTAACGACATCATGTGAATTTGACAATTTTTCGGCATAATCACTCAACCTATCCTTGGCTTGCTTCAATTCCTGTTCAGTGGATTGCAAGTTTTCAGTTATAGACTTTATTTTACTGCTGTTAGATTCATCAAGATTTTTATTAGACAATTCAAGATCATTAATCTTTGCTTTTAGATCTTTGATTTCCATTTCGTTGGTTTCCAAGAATTTGGAGTTTTCAGATTTCAATTTTTCAACAGTATCAGTCAATTCGGTATTGGATGCGGTAATTTTCTTGATTTCTGCCTTTCCGTTGTTAATGATTTTGTTTAAATCAACTTTTTCTTTACTCAAAGTTTCAACTTCTAAACTTTTAGATTCAATTTCTTTGGTGAGCTTAGGAATTGTTTCATCGTCATCATCTTTGGCTGGTGTTGCTTCACTTTTGTTTGCTTCTACCTGCTGGTTTTCTTGCCTCTCTTCATTTTCACTTTCCAATTTTTCAATCCCCGCTTTTAATTTCTTATTTTCCCGCTCAATTTCACGTACTTTTGCTCTTAGCTCATCCAATTTCTTGCTACTCTCATCCAATTTCCGATCTTTTGCATTATTAGTTTTTTCGACTTGTTTTTCCAAATCTTGGGCCCGCTTTTCCAAAGTTTCAATCTTGATATCTTTTTCCAAAATTGCACTTTCGGCATCATTCACTTTGGTGTTGAACTTCCTGAGCTCTTCATTAAGCAATTTGTTCTTCATGTTGGTGGAGCTGATAAAGTTCTTGAATCCTTCAATGTCCAAGATCGTGGAAATTGGGGAGATTTCCTTCAACGCACTTTCAAAACTTTTGATAAACTCGGTTTTTTTCTTCTCGGTTTTGTAAGCGTCAAGTAATACGGGGTATTTCTTTTCGTATTTCTCGAATTTTCTCAATTTTGCCTTCAATTCCGGAGAATAATCGTCATCTTTGAATCCCATCTTGGGAGAGGGTGTTGGCGAAGGAGCAACTGCAATAGCTTTGGTCTGTTTATCAGAAGGAGTAGTAGTAGCATCCACATTTGATCCCTCTTCATTTTGCTTCTCGATTGTTGAATCATCATCCCTATTTTCTGGCTTCTTATCTGCGGTATCCTGATCTTTGGGATTATTATCTTCATTGTCATCATCCTTCATGAAGCCGTCAATATCGTCGGCATTTGGAGTCTTCTTATTTAGTATTTTTTCGTCATCATTTTTGCTATTCTTATTATCGCTACCATTATTATTATTACCGCCATCGGCAGGTGTCAAAGATCTGGAAAATAGACTCCCAGCACTGCTATTGGCAGGCTTCTTTGCTCCTTCTCCTTCCTGAGCTCCGTCATGAGTTTGCTCACTGAGACGGGTGATTTCCTCTTGCAAGTTCTTCCCGAACTGCGAGAACTTCTGAAACATCTCGTTATCTTGTTAATCAAACACTATCAACTATGAAGTCGACCCGATAATAGGGTTATAATTAACAACGAATTGAAAACAGAAAAAACCGGTGGAATCTTTTGTCACGTGTATTCCACGGTGCTGTAGGGGGTATTTGCACCCTGGATTCGTCACTTTTATAAATGGAAAAATAATTGATAATTGTTTGTAACTAAGCATTATTGTTATTATCGTCATTATTTATTCTGTCGATAAGGTGGGACTGAAATTATATCCATATGGTTGCTGGTAATACGACATAAAACCAGCATTCATGATGGCATGCATGAAGTCCCCAACATTATTGATGAATGGCTAGCTAAAGGTACGATCATTGAAGCTTTTTTAGTTTTTTACTGTTACGCTCAACGATTTATTCATTAAATTCAAAGGTATTGAATAAATTTCTTACTTCACACACACAAAAAAATGAAAAGAAAATTGAGGAACTTAAGTAGAAAGATTCTCTCATAGATCATCATATTTCCCTTGAACAATTAATACAACCGGTTTCTTCTAATCTCAAAACAAAATTCTTTTGCTGCAAATGATTTCTTATCATCCAATTCATCAATTTTGCACGACGTGATTTCATTAGGAGCGGAAACCGTAATCGCGTTGGTAATTGGAGTTTCCAGGGGGGTTAACGGATTTAAAGAGATTGGACCTCTATATCTTTCTGTCCAATCTTCAATATTCTTCTTTCTTGTCTTCTTGCTATTGGATTTGATAAATGGTGCATGTTTCATTAGTTTCGAAAGCATTTGTGATTTTTTGGCAGGAGGAAAAGCAATAGTAGAAGTGTCTGTGGTAATGGTGTCGAGTTTTTCTTCGGATTCAGCTGGAGAAAATGTGAAGTCATAATAGGAACTGACAGACAATTGAAGAGGTGCAGGAGATACACTATATGTTTCCGTTATTGGATTTGAACAAACGTCCCTAGAAGGCGATCTGGGAGGTAGTGGTGGAGAAGATCGTGGTGAAGGGCATGGGGAAATGACTTTTAATGTTCTCTTTTCCTTGAAACATTCCATGGATTCTCTGGTAGAAAGGTGCAGCAATTCACTAGTGGAATCTTTGAGGAAATTTTGGAAAAACACAGAAGGGGTGGAGTATTGCTTGTTAATATCCTCATTTTCATTGTTGGATGTGGAACCATCTTTAGATACTTGCTCACTAGAATCATCAATTGGATCAATTTGAGAATATTCAATATTATCACGATGGCGGAATTCCAAACTATCGATTCTTTCCACGATCCTGCTTAGCGTGTGGCTCAGATCCAAGGAGTCGTCATTGTTTGTTTCAGCAGCGGTAGTTTCATTAATATTGCGATCATCGGCAATAATTGTGGATCCGGAATTTTCCACATTGGTGCTGTAATCTTTTGAAGCATCAAAATCGATACTTTTCAATGTAATATGGGACTTTTCCGCTTCCTTATTGTCCATATTCTCATTAGCATCATTGATGTATGAGTAATTTTTGAATATTATTGATACTTCAGGGGTCTTTTCTTTGCCAAAATAATCGCAACTATTTATTTGTGAAAAGATGTGATTATTATCATCTTGCTCTTGTTCTTCCTCTCCTTCATCGTCAGCATCCTCTCCGGCTTGCTCAACTTGATTCCCGACTTCGAAATCTTCTGCAAAGAAATGCTGGCTAGTGATGTCGCTTGATGTAAGGGGAAAAGGGTAGTTTCTCCAATGTCTTGGGAACAAAATATCAAGAATTGGCAAAAAAATGAATAATTTAATGGCATGGCTAGGGAAATTGGAGTACAGTTTGATTCCAAAAGCAAAATTATCACGATTGTGGATTATAATTGGTGTGTCATAGGATGTGGAGATGGTAGTGTCGTTGGTGGCCTCGGCCGAGTCATCAGGAAGGTCTTGGAAGAAAAATTTACCGGAGATAATGGAGCTATTGTCCGAATCCCAAAAATTTTGGAGGACCGACATCGTGGGATAAGTGATGAAGTAAGGCAATTCACGAATCTAACCCTGAGATACACTTGATTCTTTTGGAATTCAAGAAACATTTCTTTCGTGAGTATACTAGATGAATATTTTACTCATCTTTGGGTATATATATAGTCATCCATTGTATGGATTTGAAGTTCAGATCACTGAATTTCTTGCCTCAGAGCTTCCCAATAGACAAGGACGGGTCTCTTTGGCTCAATAGAATTGAGGACTGATCATTAATTTTAAATCACATTCGACACGCTCCTTAATTTTTGGAAAGTGATATCTTTTTTTTCCCTTCCATTCCATTTCCTCTAGTGAATCCTTAATATGTTGAAATGTAGTGTTAAGTAACGTGCAAGCGCCAATAGTTAAATTTGTCTATCACCTAACTTAAGGGTTCTTTATGTGATTTTCTTAGTTAAAAGACTTTTTTCCGTGTTGTAATTTGCAGTAGTACACTTGACTTACTATCATTACTTCTTTGGGCCGCCGTGCGCTCTGTTGCGGCTTTTCCGGGATCTTACAACTGGGTCTCCAGGTTTTATACTAGGAACCAGATCATTAGATCTCTACTAATAAATATTATAGTCGTTGCTCTGAAGATTATATTTTACAGCCAATATTGGTTTAAGGATGCTAGGTGACGTGCTATTTGTCCTTACTACTGTCCTTATATTTAACTTTATTATCTATGTAATGACTGATCAACTTGTTTCTTTTTCTTATTAACTCCATTCCATTATTCCACCAATCCTTTTCTCCCCATTATTTCCTATCTTCAATATCTTTATTCACTTCTTACTCTTTTTATCGTTTTGTTTCATTTCCTTTTCTCACCTATAAATAGGGCTTATTTCTCCTATTCTTTTATATTATTCTACTTTAAAATACATTAACTATCACGTTCCGTCCTAAAAAACGTAACCAAAACCATTACAATCTAAAGTCTTTGTTATTATACGTGAATGCGTTTGTTTCGTCTTTATATATATTGAAGTACTTTGTGGACTTGTAGCATTCAAACATAATACACAGCAAGGTCGTAGCTTCTATGTTAACGATACCCAGGACATTTTTTTAATAGTCTTCGAAAATTCGGTCACCAATTCCAAACAAGAATGTGTATAATATACACTATATATATCGAACATCTGTACCTAGATCTACCAATACTGATATGAGAACCCATACTTCAAGTGCCCTCAACTCCTTGAAAGTGTCATCGGGTATTATTTCTACTCTTGTATTCAACATAGTTGAGCCTCCATATTTTTACACCGCCCGTGGTCAAACAGGATAGATACATCGGTGATGCCGTTGCTGCCGATTACCTTTATGATTCCAAACAAAAATCTCCTCGTAAATATCTGAAACCCCTGCTCGACCACATATGCAGATGTATGTGATTTTATGCGTCGATCCCAAATCTGCATGGCGGGCATACAGCGAATTTGTGCGCTTCCTCGGATCTTCAAAATAATAATAAAATATCATCTGCTAATAGAATATCATCCAGCAGTATAGTATTGTCTAATAGTATAGAATAGTATGTGTACTGTATTGACCCGCACATTAGAAATTCTGTTTAGAACTCATCAAATCCATCAAGGGATAAACAATAACTCGTGTTTGCTGAGAGTCGTGACATTTGATTAGTTCAATAGCAATGGAAAGAAATCGAGTTGGGCTTCCCGGGAAACCTATAGAAATATAGCTCAGAGCACAGGCAAGAGTCAGTACACTTTTTTAGGCGCAGCTTCATCTATCTTTCTATCACACCTACAAAACAAAATATTATTTTTATCTTTCTTAATGAAATCTCATGATCGGTGATGATTAGATTTATCGATATTTGTAAAATAGCAAAGGTTAAAATAGACGGCTCTGGTCACACTAGATGAAACACGAGAAAAATTGCAATATACGAAACAAGATGCGGGACTTATTTCTACGGGGTTAATGCCAAACACGTATTTGGTACTGTATATTGATCATCACTCTGCAGCTTTTTATTAGCAGCCAATAGTCACTGAAGAAGTTAGTTACTAAAGAAGTTGGTGAAAACTAACTAAAAAATAAAATTAGCAAATGATAGTAGTGAACAAAATTACAATAATAATAGCAATTAATAAAGAAAATGAAACAAAAACACTATGGTCTCCTAATTTCACATCCTATTATTTGCAATTTACGAGAAAAGGTGGTGTATCAAGCGGCCGGAAATTCTATAATGTACACTAGACTAGGCCCATCTTATGGCTACTTTGCCATTTCTTTGTTTGTGAATCATAATAATTATCAATGATCTTCGCTCACTTATACCGCCAATATTGGTTTGTCCACACTGCACCTCGTAAACTTTGTGAGACACCCGAATAATCTATGTAAAAGTACCCGAAACAGAATATTATTCTATCTAGTTTGGTTTATTATTATTTCTTTATTATTTGCAAGCTAAATATACTGGCAAAATTGAAAAAAAAAAAAAAAAAAAAAAAAGAAAGGGGCAAAGAGGCTATTCTTCTTGGAGAGCTTTGTTCTGGAATATCATTACGAGAAAAATACTTTACCGAACGTTTTAGCTGAAACTAGAAAGATAGAAAATAAAAATAGTGACGCTTGTTTCATAAACTATTAAACCAGGGATGGCCCTGCTCTCCTTGGTATATACTTCATGTATGTGTCGATCAATTTTGAAACTCCCTGCTTCGGCCTCAATGCCTCACAACATTCTGACAAAAGACGTTGTATACATCAATAACTACCGTACGTGTAATATAATATATAATATACAACAGAATAGAATAAATATAATATAATAATACTAATACTAGTATAATATAATCCTTTACCCAGCAGTCAATAAAACGCACCACGATCGCCAGTACATACAGCACCGCAGTGGATATGCAACATCAAATCTATAGTGACATCGACCCACAGCCAGATGGAATACCTTCGTATTCTCGAAGAGATAACAAAATATCCTTTAATAACCCTGGCATCCCTCATCATAATTCCAACAACTGTGAAGATAATCTCCATTTAACTTTAGTTAGCAACTCAAACGTCTCCAACATGAACTCCCCACTCAATAGCAACCTTTCAGATGCCATGTTGGTCAGCGCAGTCAATAACTACTCTCAATCCTTCATCCTCCCTGATATTTCCACTTTGAATGCTACCAGTATCCTGTCTCAGCCATCAGTATCGCATGGGGTCAGGAATTGGCCTCCCACTGGTTTAGGAGTAACCCCAAACAATCAGCCCCAATTCTCTGTTGCGTTCGTCCAAGGATTGTTCGCAAAAATCGACCGTCTTACAGGAGAAGTGAGTAAATGTGAAGAGTCTTACAGATTTTTATTGAATGAATACAATAGGCTGGGGCGAGAGTCTCAATTACAGATTGCTAACTTGAAAAAGGAGCTCGAGGTAGCCCAAAATGCTTTGAACTCCAGTCATGCTCGACAATTATCTTTCGATATTGACCTGAAGAGCACCTTACCGTTCAATAGTAATGATAATATCGAATACCAGCATCCCCATTCTGGTAGTCAAGACAGCAGCATATATTTTTCGGATGGCAGCGAATCTAATAAACCAATAGTCTCAAATCCTGCCGTCGACTCCAGTCCTCTTAGCAATCCTCTTTCCGGCGCAGGGATTTTAGAGGCACCTAACACCCACTATGGTAGTATCACTACCGTAACTTCTCCTTCTGCTTCTTCTGCTCCTGCTTCTTCTGCTCCTGCTTCTTCTGCTCCTGTTCCTCCTCTTTCTGTTTCTTCTCGTGCAATTCGACAAAGAAGTGTTTTCAGCCTTTATAGTCCAGCTGGTCGTATCATACAACATTTGATTACAAAAGAATGGGGACCCAACATCTTGGATTCTAGTAAATTGATATGTGGGTACAACTATGATTCCACAGGGGGACAATTCACCGTCGCCATCGCCTCACAGTGCCGAGACAATAAACTTCCAACGATGCCTCCATTTCATATGGATCGCAATATCACCACGATTTCTGAACTTCTTAAAGAATGGTTTATTCCAAATCCTCGAAAGTATCTGCACTGCATTCACTCTATGGAGTGCATTTACCGTACGAAGTGGCGCGCCGGCGCTGGGGACAAAAAATATTATTTATGTAGAAAAACCATCATAGATTTCATTATGAAAGAATTGAGGAGAAGGTCTGGGATAAGAAACAATGACAGCAGAGTGGTGGAGGCATTGGTGCAGGGTATTGAGAGCTTCAGGCTAAATGAGCGTACAGGTTCGAGAATCAGTTTCGATAAATTAAGTGCGTCCATTAAAAGCAACGACGGGATTTTGGCCTCATCGATCCCGTAAAACAAGTTGCGGCTCACTGAATGATTTTGCGAGAATTTCATTCTTATTCAATCAACTGATTATTGTTTTCCTCCTTTTTTTTTATATATAGGCTTTTTTTTTTATTTTACGTTTTGTTCTTTTTTCATGTTAGCTTTGGATGGTTTTCAAGTGACGGGTCTAACTATGGTTGTTTTGTTCAATTTTTTTTTTGTTTCGTTATTACTCTTCAGTTTGTTCATCTTCTCATTATTTGAAAGCAAATTCGATATTTTTTTTTTTTTTTTCTTTCTGTACTATAGAATTGTAGTAAATTGAAATCTCTTCTAACCAAATGGTTCAATATATATCTTCCATCTTAATGACCCATCGCATCCAGCCAAAAAAGATAATTTCTTTCACTAGGTCTTTAGTGTCTCAACACTTTGACATAAATTCTTTATCACTGGTGATTAGTACAATAAAGAGAAATGATCTAGTTTATTATTTCTCATTCATACAAATCAAATCAAATCAAATCACCTTAAAATGGATCCATAAGACAAAATAAAAAAGCATACAGGAAATACAACAAAGAAAGAAAAAAGAACCCAGTATAATTAATGAAAGAAACAGCAAGGGAAAGAATAAAGATAATATATGTCTCCATTCCAAGCAACAACAAAAAAGGCAACAATAAGAAAGAGAAAAAAAAACAGCAATAAAAATATAATATAACAGAAAGGGATATACCATGTCACATCGGAGACAAATACACAACCCTAAGCAATAATTTTAGCATATTAGGAACGAAGGAATACGTCAAATCCACCCAGCATTTATATTAGTACTATCTGACAGATCGGTGGGATTTTGTTGATGTGGATCTTGTGGCTGTACTTGACTCGGCGGTTGGTTCATTGATGGTCCCACGGGATTTTCATTCTTGATCACTTGGATCAAAGAAGAATACAAATTATTCAACTCATTCAAATCGTAAATGGATTCCGGCCGTAATGTGAAAATCAATTGTCGGAAACCTGGGGTCTTGACAATATTAATAGGGAGCTTGTTTTCCGTCAAGAACTTCATGATATCCTTATGGAACTTCATTTGCGAGTACGGAGAATCATCGAATTCCCTATTTATGTAATTGGAGTCTCCAGTCGACACAAGACTAAGCCGGCTCGAAGTCAACGGCGAATGGGTGGTGCTTCCCAATGGAGAAGTGGTCATTGGTGGGATGAACTGGCCTCTTCTTGGATTGGCATAGTCTTTGCCAATCTTGTGAGTTTTCAAATGCTCACTTAACTTCTTTGGGGACCCTTTGTCCGATGGTAAACGCTTGATGATCTTGTTACAATGTTCACAGGTGGCAATGTTGATATCGTCTTGATCCTGAATAAACCAATTCCACACCCATGACTTCTTTTTGGCCCCAAATCTTTGGCCTGGTTTGTTGACCCGGTGTCTGGTCGAAGAGACTGTCAGATTTACACCGTGATGATGACGATTCAACAGGGTACCAGGGTTTAAGCTGGAGCTTAAACTGGAATTCATGGTGGCATTGGCGATGGCAGCAGCAGTGGCAGCACTTTGGTTATCATGCTGGGACTGTTGTTGGACTTGCTGAACCTGTTGTTGTTGGACCTGCTGTTGAACTTGCTGTTTTAGAGTCTGTTGGACTTGTTTTTGTTGCTGTTGTTGCTGTTGTTGTTGTTGTTGTTGTTGTTGTTGTTGTTGTTGTTGTTGTTGTTGTTGTTGTTGTTGTTGTTGTTGTTGCGGACCTTGTTGTTGAACTACGTGATGGTGGTGATGAGCAGCCTGGCTGCCATCGTTGATCAGTGAACCCATCACCAGATTGACCTGATTCAGGCTGGGTGTGGGTTGGCGCAACGCGTTCGGGGTTGTTCTGTCATTGTAGCCACGAAGAGCCTGATCTAATGTTGTTTCGAGACTTCTGTCATAGCTGGGATTGAGTAGTGATTGAGAAGACATTTCTTTTTTTGTAATTATTTTTTATGGTTAAGGCAGTTGTATGATGATAATAATAATAATAATAATAATCACCCAATGGTGTGATCTTCCTGTAGTATCCTTCAACTAATCTTGGACCCACAAAAAACGGAGCAGCAAAGAATAATCAAAGGTTAACGGGGATTCCTTTTACAACTTCACAAAGTGGCCAACACAGTAAGCTCCTTTCTTCTTTTCTCAATCAATCATTTCTTCAACTAATGATAATATTAAGCGTTTTGGCAACAACTGGCAAAATTCTGCACAGCTTAGTCGGTTTGGGCCGATGGCCGGGTTGCCACCGGAGCGTCTATCCCGGGAAAAGGGCAGGGCAACCCCAAATACACAGAGTATACACCCAAACAGAACGGCCCGGCACTCCGGCCCAGATCCCTCGAAAAATCCTCGTCGGCGTTGCCGGGGTAATACCGACCCAACATGACATATATCGTCTTACATGGAATACATGTCACCACCAAAACATAATCAATTGATATGTATATATACCTTTCACTGTTGGATACTGCAAAGAGTGTCGCCCAATTGATCGTACAATTTAGGAACTCTGAGCACAATGTCAAGTAAGTCGCTTTCTATAGATTTCACAAAACTTTTCCCCTTTTCATGGACCACAAGCCCGTTAATTAGAGTGGCAGCATTACTACTGATTTCAGAAGGAGCTAAACTATTCGCGTCGCTGCTAGAGCTATTCCAAAACTTCACCGGTTTCTGCTGGGCAACAGACTGACCCTCGGTCAAATTGTCTGATGGTTTTTTATTCTTTGGGTTGACGGCTTCCACATTACCAATATAAGGAGAAACAGGTTCTTCTCTTGGTTCAATCCCCTTGATGATGAACTTCCGTTGTCCGCTTTCCGGGTTGGTGATAACCATTGCCGCAGAATTGGAAAAAGCATTAGTCACATTCTTGATAAAGTCAACGGCCGGTAATAATTTTTTATTTTCCTTCTGGAATTGACCCTCATAGGATTTCCAAAGAGAAATTTGGGTGACATCACTGGTCTCACTTGGTTTGAAACAACATCTCATCCATATAGTGGCCCTTTGCGGCTCATCCAATTTATTAATTTCTTGAAATAAATCGGCAGGCAACAGCTTAGCAACTTCTGGTGGTGGGACTTTAACCCTTCTAATTAATCTCAAAGGCTCGGCGGTGGCCTCTGGGTTCACGGTAACATTTTCCAAAAGCATTCCATGTGTTAATAATCTTGGCAAAACAGTGATCAATAAATTAGTTCTTGATAAGGTTTTTAACAAGTTAGTGATTCTAACACCCCCAGGTAAAATGTACTGATAAAGGAAATCAAGCCCTGTCACGATAATTTCTGGGTCAGTGTCCATAATTAAACACGAACATACAAAATCTAATAACCCTGAGTCAACATTATCGGCAGCAAACTGTTCGTCTTTCGTCGATAGCTTGGAACGCACCATTAATCTCGACAAGGATCTTAAAATCGAGATCATGAAGCTTCTATCAATAGTTTGGGGAATTAAACTCATCAACGACAGAAATAATTCATCATTCTTCTTTGCCGGGGAAATGTAAGAGGAAATTGACTCCATTAAATCTATTGTATACTGAAGAATCTTTATCGCAGAATTATAACTATCACCAATTGGTAAAGCATTCTTCACGATCTCACAGTTCAATAACTTGACAGCTGCCTGTTTTAACATTGGGCTTAAGGAAATAATATACGCGTTATATCCGTCCTGACTCAAGTTTCGAAGAACCAACCCAGCGTCCACAGAGTTTTCAATCATCTCGAGTCCAATTTTCTTATCAACATTCTGCAACAAATATGGGTACCCCGTTTTACCATTTAGTTCCTCGTTGATGAAAGGACATCCGCAGTAAAAACCGACCAATTTTTCCAATAACTCAGGATCATTCTTCAAATTGATCAACAGCGGCTCGCGGCTGGAAATAATCGCCAACTCAGTGAGCGCCCATCTGACTTCTTGAAGAATTTCGCATTCTAAAGCCATATGGATCCGGGGAATGATATCGATAGAGTTGACCCCGACTCCTGGAACACCATTATAATTGAATGGCACGAGGCTCCCTTTTTGTCTTTGGTACGCAAGTTTTTGTTGGTCCTGTTGAAATGCTTCGAACTGGTTATTTTCATTGATTGGCCGAGCTATCACTACCTGGTCGTTCATCATTGCCATCGACGGGCCGTTGTGAAAGTTATTGGAGAGTCTGGGTTGTTGTTGCTGCTGCTGCTGCTGTTGAAAATTCGAGTTGTTGTTGTTCATATAATCATCGATAAGTGCTCGATTCATCACATCGGTATTGACTTGTGGTTTAGCCGCAGACCTGTCTCTTAAAAGTCTTCCTGACATTTCTGAAAAAAATAAATGATATCAATTGTCGTCCTCTTGTTTACTTCTTTCCTCTGTTACTTTGGATACTAATTTTTATATATATCGTTTGGCCTTCTTGTTTGAATGACGATTATCAATATTTTCTCTGTAAATATCTGGACAAGCAGTATAGAGCAATCTAATTAATAATTAATACAAGTCAACACGAAAATTTCGTGTTGTTTTTTGTTTTTTTTTTATTTTGGATTTTTGAAGGGTCAAAAAAAGAGCACTGCGGTTTCTTACCCTGATCGGCCCTCAAAGTGACATTTATAGAAGGATGGCACATTTTACTGAAATTGAGAAATAATGATATCAACTCTAAAATTAACTTAATATTACACGATATGGTCTTCTATTCTATTTACATCTATAGATTCATAATTCATTTTGTTATCAACTAGTGTTGATGAACAGCATCATCACAACGGCCACAAAGCTCTTCCTTGACCTCGCTAGTAAACTTCCAACATCTTGGGCACTTGAATTTTGAAGCATTGACTATTTTAACATCAACACTAGTCTGGCCCACTGGAATATTCTGAGCGTAAGCATAATTACCTTCCTCTTTGATCTCGATTTGATCCTTAGAGAATCGTTCAAACTTCACCTCAGACACAAGCAAAATATCCGCAAGCTCCTCCTCAGAACATGAAGCTTCTGCAAGCAAATCTTTCATATATTGTGAATCAATGATCAAGTTAGTCTCAAGAGAATTCTTGATTAACTTATCTTGTTTTCTGCCCACCTCGATGACTTTTTGAACTCCATCTCTAAGCTGCCAAACTTTCTCAAAAAGGTTTTCCACAGATTGTCCTTCTTTGCTAGCAGCCAACTTTTCCAAAGTGCTAAAGTCATAGTTATGAACTAATGGCGACATAGCGTCAGAAAAAAATACTTTAGGAACATGCGCCCAAACTTCTTGGGTAATAACTGGTAAAATTGGAGACAAAATATATAAATATCCCTTCAAAATTTCGTAAAGCACAAACTTGATTGATTTCACAGTTTGAGATCTGGTATGGTCATCTGCGTACAATTTGTCCTTGATGATGTTGAAATAAGTCGCCGATAGCTCAATATTCATAAAATAATTCAACTCCTGAATGATTCTGTTATATTGGAACGTCGAATTGTAAGAATCGACATTCTTGATCAAGCTGTGCAATTTCCCCAAAATATACTTGTCAATGTTGGATAATTTTTGCAAATCACTATCAAAGTCTTGGGGTTTACTAAACATTGCCAATACACTATCATTTTTGGTGTCCAAGTTCCCAAGCAAGTACCGGAAGGTGATTCTGATTTTTTTCAAATTATCAGCAACATGTTTTAAAATCACCGGACTCAAAGACAAGTCGCTAGTATAATCACTAGAGGCTATCCATAATCTTAATCCATCAACCCCGATTTTTGGGATTTGTTGCTTATTGTCCCCATTAATAACATCAATTGGATCGATAGTGTTACCGATAGATTTGGACATTTTTTGGCCCTTAGCATCAAGTGTGAAACCATGGGTAATGATTGTAGAATATGGCGCATTAGAAGCAATCTCTTTATTCTCATTCGAGTCAATAATAGTTTTGGCGGCCATTTTGGTCAATAATGAAGATTGAAACCATCCACGATGTTGATCTGAACCTTCCAAATAAATATCAGCAACATATTTACGATTAGCAAGGATGTTTTTTTCCTGTAATATTTCCTCAATGATCGTCCAACTTGAGCCACTGTCAAACCAAACGTCAATGGTATCAGTGCCCTTTTGATAATTGGATCCTTGTGACTTGTAAGACTCTGGTAACCATCTTTCCACAGAGTCTTCCTCTTCAAACCAAGCATCAGTACCAAACTCCCCAATTTTTTGAATTGCATAATCAATGGACTCTTCGGTAATCAAAGGCACATTGGTTTCCTTGTGATAAAATACTGGGATTGGTACCCCCCAAAATCTTTGTCTTGAAATACACCATTCGTTTCTGTTATTGATAAAACTGGATAATCTGTTGTATCCTCTTTCGGGATGGAACTTCACTTTATCGATCGCCTTTATCGCATCATTTTTTATGGAAGATAAGTCAGTAAACCACTGGGGCGTGGCTCTAATAACAATAGGCTTCTTAGATCTCCAGTCATATGGGTAAGAATGAATATAATTATAATCAATATCCAACACCATGCCACTGTTTTTTAACAATTCCAACATTTTGGAAGTACCGTCCTTAAGAACTTTTAATCCTGACAACTCCTCGAACCCTGGTAGAAGCTCTGATGTGTACCTCCCCTTATCATCGACTGGAGAATATATTTCAATGTTGTGGTTCAAACCCACCAAATAATCATCCTGACCATGCCCAGGAGCAGTGTGTACCAACCCAGTACCTGCAATGTTGGTAACGTGAGTACCATGGATAATTGGGAACCTGTTGATTTCCTTGTTATTAATTGCTGGATTCTCATAAAAAGTTTCCGACAACAAGCTTCCTGGAATGATTATATTGGTTTTTTGGAACTCTTGCGCAATTTCAGGTTTCAACAGTAAAATCAGCTCCTGTAGATCTTGTAATACCAAAAGATATTCACCGCTTTCTTTTGATTGAAGTAGAGTATAGTCGAACTTCTCATTGACGCAAATGGCCTTATTTGCAGCAATAGTCCAAGGAGTAGAAGTCCAAATCAATGCAGAGATCTTACTTGGCGTAATATTGTGTTTCTTCAACAATCGGCCTAATTCTGGGTTGGTTTCAATGATTGGGAATTTCAAATACGCCGTAGTAGATCTATGTTTATCGTTATATTCCAATTCCCCCTCGGCCAAAGCAGTACCAGTTTCACAGCCCCAGTACACCGGTTTCTTTTGCCTCTTGATCATATTTTGTGCAATCATTTTTTTGAAGATTTTTAACTGATTTAATTCAAAATGCTTATCTAAAGTTCTATAAGGTTTTTCCCATTCTCCCATAACTCCGAATTTCTTGAAAGCTTCAGTTTGCTTGTCAATAGTTTTCAACGCATGGCTTTTTGCCATTTTTCTGACTTCCACTGCTGATAATTGAGTAGTCAAATCTTCATCAACATTCTTGTTTTTCTTGGACTTTTTGGACTTCTTGGTTGGGTCTTGTTCTTTCAACGAATTTAAGGCCTTAAGTTCGATTGGTAGACCATGGCAATCAAAACCTGGGATATATATGACTTGTTGTTTATTGTTAAGAAGCCTTGATCTATTAACAATGTCTTTTAACACTTTGTTGATGGAATGTCCCAAATGCAAGTCACCGTTGGCATACGGTGGTCCATCATGCAAAATGAATAGCTCTTCATTCTTGAACGCTTTTGGTGATTGCAGTGACTGGTATTGGTACAATTCCTCGGTAGACGTATGTAGGTATTCACTGTTCAATACAGGAGACGAACGGCTTGGGAAAGTGGTTGCCGGCAATGACAAAGTCATGGAGTACTTGTGGTTGATGTCTTCGTCATCCTTTTTCAATGATGCATAGGGCCTCGTTGACCACCATCCGCTGGCTTGTTTCTGGTATAGTGACTTCGCAAGAGCCACAGAGTGTGTCCGCACTGTGTAGCAACTGCGTAACATTCTATTATTCTCACAGTAATGGGCCCCGCATCATGATCTCCATCACCATTGAACAGAGGAAAGAAAAAAAAAATCTGTGAGGAACGCTGTTTGTGGTAGAGGCCCTGGTTCACAGGGTGTTATAATTCACGTGATTTTGTTGATTTTGGGTTACATGCCACTGGGCCGACCTTTTGCTTAGTCAGTGTCAGGTTAGGCGGCCCAGTGGAAAAATAGGCCCGGCTCCCAACAAATGTTTTATGTTGGGATGGTGACCGATTTTTATTTTGGGTGAAAAATCTCGTTTAGTTGGTACGATAGATACATACATAGATACATACATAGATCAACCAACAGCCGGTAAGTCCAGGTATCAACTACTTCTGCAATGACTGTCGTCCATGAAACCGTCCACGAGGCCAACAATGTGGTCCCTCGGCCAACACCACAACAATTCTACGACAACAGACCAAAGAACAGACCTTACATTGACTCTGTCGAGGAATATCAAAAGTTATACAAGCAATCGATTGAAAATACTGATGAATTCTTTGGCAAGTACGCCAATGAAATGCTCTCATGGGACAAGCCATTCAGCACTGTTCACTATGGTTCTTTGAAGACCGCTGACAATGCTTGGTTCCTCAATGGTGAATTGAATGCCTCGTACAATTGTATTGACAGACACGCAATTGCCAACCCAGATAAGCCTGCCTTGATCTACGAAGCTGATGACGAGGCCGATAACGAAATAATCACCTACAGCCAATTGTTATCTGAGGTTTCTAAGGTTGCCGCCGTCTTGAAATCCTGGGGAGTTAAGAAAGGTGACACTGTCGCTGTGTACTTGCCAATGATCCCAGCCGCCGTCATTGCCATGTTGGCTGTTGCTAGATTGGGTGCTATCCATTCTGTGATCTTTGCTGGTTTCAGTGCTGGTTCCGTAAAAGACCGTGTGACTGACGCTGAATCCAAGGTTATCATCACTTGTAACCAAGGTAAAAGAGGGGGTAAATTGGTGCACACTAAGAAGATCGTTGATGAAGGGTTGGCTGAATGTGGAGATTTGGTTAAAAAAGTCCTTGTTTTCCAAAGAACTACTAACGACGTTCCATTCACTGAAGGTAGAGACTTCTGGTGGCACGAAGAAACAAAGAAGTTCCCGGGGTACTTACCACCAACTCCAGTCAATTCCGAAGATCCATTATTTTTATTATACACTTCTGGTTCTACTGGTGCTCCAAAGGGTGTGGTTCACTCTACCGCTGGTTATTTGTTAGGTGCTGCTTTGACCACTAAATATATCTTTGACATTCATCCAGAAGATGTTTTGTTCACTGCTGGGGATGTTGGTTGGATTACCGGTCACACTTATGCCTTGTACGGTCCATTGTGTTTGGGTACCACTTCCATTATTTTTGAAAGTACACCAGTTTACCCAGATATTGGTAGATATTGGAGAATTGTCCAAAGACACAAGGCCACCCATTTCTACGTTGCCCCAACCGCTTTGAGATTGATCAAGCAAAAGGGTGAAGCTGAAATTGATAAATATGACATTTCTTCTCTCAGAACTCTTGGTTCTGTTGGTGAACCAATTGCTCCAGAATTGTGGCACTGGTACGATGAAAAGATTGGTCACGGTAAATGTCATATCAGTGATACTTACTGGCAAACCGAATCCGGTTCTCATTTGATTGCTCCATTGGCAGGTGTCATTCCAACTAAGCCAGGTTCCGCTACCGTTCCATTCTTTGGTATTGACGCTGTCATCATTGACCCAGTTTCCGGTAAGGAATTGGAAGGCAACGATGTTGCCGGTGTCTTAGCCATCAAGAAATCTTGGCCATCAATGGCTAGATCTGTTTACAGAAACCACGACAGATACATCGATACTTACTTGAAGCCATACCCAGGCTATTACTTCACTGGTGATGGTGCTGGAAGAGATCATGACGGTTACTACTGGATCAGAGGTAGAGTTGACGATGTTGTCAATGTCAGTGGTCACAGATTGTCTACTGCTGAAATTGAAGCCTCATTAATTGATCATACTGGGGTTACTGAAGGTGCCGTCGTTGGTATCCACGATGATTTGACTGGTCAAGCCATTGTGGCCTTCGTTGCCATGACGGAAGGTCTTTTGAACCCATCCGATGCTGACTTCAAGGAAAAAGAATTGGCCTTGAGAACCGATTTGAGAATGAAGGTTAGAACCGAAATTGGTCCATTTGCTGCCCCAAAGACCGTGATTGTTGTCCAAGACTTGCCAAAGACTAGATCCGGTAAAATCGTTAGAAGAATCTTGAGAAAGATTGTCAGTAAAGAAGCTGACCAAATCGGAGATATCACCACTTTGGTTAACCCAGCCTGTGTCGAACAAATCATCGGTGCCACTAACTATCAATACTTGTCTCCATCTAAATAGATTTGGTTGAATATTGCTTAATTCCTATTCAGTTACTTACTAGTTATTTGATTCCCATTCCTCAAACTTCAAAATTCACCGCTTTGCTTATTCATGTTGTTATTTATATATTTTTTTAAACTTGAAATAAGGGATTGATCATACTATTTCATGAAAGTGCTTCAAGCATAGTTTGAAATCCCCATCAATATTACTCATCTACATAGATTTATAGTCTTGATATGAATATTCCTGACATTTACTTGTACAGTGTGTAGAGTTTTATAAATTTGAAACTAAAGTCTCAAAATCAATGCGCCGCTAGAGAAACCTTCAAATCCCAATCTTCATCCGATTTGAAACTAATTCTTTACGTTATTTCCAAATAATGGTGGCAATCTCCTACTATCGAGTGATTTTTTATCTTGAATCGCATATGTTGCAACTATAGTGGTACAAAGCAACGACAAAGTTTTTTTTTTTTGCGGGATTAATAAATAATGTCAATATAGACCACCAATGTGGTATTTGGATTACCTAATCAAAGTTAGTGTTACAGGTCTCATTAGGGATGTTACAGACCCAACAATTTTTGACAAATGTAACACTGGAACCGCATATCATAATATCGCTGTTATTTGAATCAGTTATATGTTACAACAGTAATACCCTTGATTCTGGATATCAAAGGATTTCTTCTACATATCAATGGACTTCTTCTACATATCACGGAACGAAGTTTACTGTATAAGGATCTTGTGATCCTGTAGTATAATTGAATCTGTTGAGATAAATAAATAACTAACTTTACAACTGATTAAACGACTACTTAATCGACCTAGAACTAAGTACATTTCTATTGGACAATCAATATAATTCCTATTATGGAGCTTCTGTTGAAGCATGACAAACTTGTTCTGTTCCTAAGTGAACGTTCTGTCAGTTTTCCTTTACCGGACAACCGAAACTTCGGTGAACCAGATAACAAAAAAAAATGCTTCAAATTAGCAAAAACACACTCCGCGACGGGGAATTGAACCCCGGTCCCCCGCGCGACAAGCGGGGATTCTAGCCACTAAACTATCACGGAGTTTTATGATGGTATCAATTTTCTCAAATCCTAACTCTGTGCTCAACATTCAAAAATAGGGGCTCGCAACCATCAATCAGAGAGCCCGGCTTGCATGTTACTAGAACCTCTGCGACTCGTTAATATATAATTCATTCATTCATCAATCAAATAAGATTTCCTATTTACCCAATATTCTTTGGTTCATTTGTGATTATGTATATTTCTGTTTGTTTTTTACATCCATTTCCTTTATTGATATTCTTTTCTATTTTATAGTGCACATCAATCTACTATAGCAGATTATTTATCTTAGATTCACATGATCAAAGGTATATGGATTATAACTTTGCTATCATATTACTACTTTTCTGCAGACCCCTGGGACTTTTTATATCGATATTATGTATGGTTTAAAGATATGTATGCTATTTGAAACTAAGTATTGCTTTATTCTGATGTTATATACATGTGAATTCTGTCCTCGTATAGGTCCAAATTGATGAGAATCGTGGAAATTCAGATAGTTAACGATGACCTTCGTAATCATTGATTGTGTTGTTTTGACTTTTTCAGGGAGAATAATATTAATCATATTTTATATATCCTTTTTTTTTTTTTTTTTTGGTGATATTATGGTTTTGATAAAGTAAGTTGTTTCTCTTACGGACTATGCACCTCTGTTTAAATCAACTACGTACAATTAATATCTCAAACGACAATAGCCTTCATTTTTGTGGTTATTTCTAGTACATGTGAAATATTCAATATTTAACGCATTTTTTTGATAATCTCATATTTGGTAATTCTAACTCTTTGATTTCAAAGGCTTTATTAGTTAATTTTTTGATACTAATTGTTGGATCTGATATTTAATATATCAACCGCGATCAACAGTAGAGAAATGTAGCTAGAATGAAGGTTTACTTGGTATTAAAATTGATAAATATCGATGTGTAATAGTATATTGAATGAGAAATGAGAAAAATAAACTGACAAAAAAATAAATATAACACTTAGTGTACAAAAGTAAATCTAGAAATACAAATATAAAAGAATCATAAAAATAGCACAAATCCAAAGAATGAAAAAAACGAAAATGGAAAATTTCTAGTCCAGCTAGAACAATATCCGTCCTCAAATTTCCATTCCAAACAAAGAACTAAAGAAAATAACTATGTTGTTTGAAAATATCACAAAAAAATGGCAGCTCTTCAAAAACAAATCATGGGGAAATGACAGTGAAAGCTCTGTTGATACCATTCAAAAATCTCTTGGTGACTGATTTGCTTTCCAAGATATTCTTCAAGCTTTGAATATATGTGACACCATTACTGACCTTGGCAGTACCGGAGCTGGCATCCCACAAACAGAAACCACCAAAGGCCTTTTGGTTTAACATGGAAGCAGATCTAGTGGCAGTAGTGGAAGCGTCAACGAAATAAGCAGAGACAGAAGTAGAAGAAGCAACACCAATGTAAATCTTCATGTCGGAGTTACCAGATTTTGTAGTGACGAAATCGTACCAAGTTGCCCAAGAACTCTTGAAACCAAGATCATTGTTGAAAGAACAAGCTGGGTTATTGTAGAATTGGACCCATGCGATATCGACCTTAGCGTTTTTATCTTGCAACATCTTGTAAACATTCTTATCCGGGTATGGACATTGTGGAGCGGCACTGATAAGCAAAGTCTTGGTGGTCCATAATTTTCTGATCTCGACCACCAAACTAGCAAGACCATTCTGATTATCATTTTCAATATCAAAGTCAAGACCATCAATTTCTGCAGTGCCAAATGGCTTGACTGAGGCAGAACCTTTAGGATGGAACATGTTGTAAATAACATTAGCAGCTTTGGCACCATCAGCATCGGACAGAACACCATAAGCACCAAGGGTTTTATCACCACCAAGAGAAAGCAAAACTTTGATACCCAAATTTTGACAAGTTACAATATCTTTGGCAATTTGAGGACAAGTACCATCGGTACCACAGGCATTACCGAAGTTGAAGGAAGCACTGGAGGCGTCCCAGTCTCTCAAGAAACTAAGCATGACAATATCGATATTTCCAGCTTCACAGTAAGTAGCCAAAGATTCTTGGCCAGAACCTTGACCCCAATAAACTGCATTGTTCTTACCAGTGGCACTGTAGGCAGCTTCAGAAGTTTTGAATACTGTGAGAGCAGTAGCTGCGAAATTGAATAAGGATGAGAATTTCATGGTGATTGAATAATAAAGGATAAGATTAGAAAGATCGAATAACCAGCTGTATGATTATATTTGTAATGATGATAATAATAAATGACAGAAATCAAAAGCAATGGAGGAGCTACACCTATTGTTTTTATATCAACATTAGCATCAGTCAGTGATTATTTTTTTGAAATAGACATTCTTACCAAATGGCATATAAGGTGCATTCGTTGCCTTTGACAAATGCAAGAACAACTCTTTTGTAGACGCCTTAGTATCAATATACCCTAAAATTGCCTTATTAGCACATTTGTATACCGACAATTACTTATTTTGGTAATACTGGGTTCCTGTATCACTTTAAGATATTTATAGCATTAGTACTGCATCTTGGTAATGTCACCATCCACATCAATTTTCTAACAAAATTTGGAACTAAGTAAGCGACCCATGGTCAATTATTTTCCCCATATTCTGCCTCCAAAAAAAAAAAAAAAAATAGGGCTGTGGTGAGATGTTTTGGCATCCGTTCAGTGACTAAATCTGGGTCAACAATGTTTTTTGACACATACATTCTCCAATCTCTTATGTCAAACCCCGTTACCGTAAATGCGTTGTAAATGAGAAGCTCAGGTAGCCAGAACGCAATAAACATAACTATGCAAACCGAAAAAAGATACAGTAAGTATTCTCTATCATTTATTGGTGAATCTCTTGAAGAGTAACGCATAAAAAAAATAATAAAAATGAAGCTCATCAACTTTTATCACACATCCACCGATTCATGCACATTAATGTCATATCATGCATATATATCATGATCAAAGGTGAAATTTTTTCCTTTTTTTTTTTTTTTTCACTGAGGGCATCGCATAGGAAAAAAAAAATATTTCATATCACTTAAGCCATAATATTATCGTATCACTTATACCACTCCATTATCTAGATATATTAGTGATTCTTTTTTTTTGTTCAAAGGAAAACAAATATTCCATAATAAAGATTATTAAGTGATACTGGCGTCGTTCTTTTACGATAATATCAACATTATTAGAGCTACTCAAATTATTACTTTGAAAAGAAAAAACAAAAAATGCCAGAAGTTGGAAGACCATCACAGACTAGCCAGTCATCACGAAAGGGCAAGAAGGCATGGCGTAAAAATATTGATATCTCGGAAGTTGAAGAATCGATTGAGTCACGTCGTGAAGAACTTCGGATCCTTGGGGCGGAAGTTGAAGATATCAAATCAGACTCTTTGTTCCAGATAGATGTTGCTGGTGATGCCTCGATTTTGAAAAAAAAAAACGTCACAGTGAGGCCATTGAAGGCGGATGAAATCTTAGCAAAAAGATCTAAGGTTCCGGCATTGGTTACTCCAAAGCATGGTAAGAAGAAGTTGGAAGGTGTGAGCGGGAAAGAGGTGAATAGATTGATGAAGGTGGCCGGTAGAGTTCAAGGAGTCACCACTTCTCAAGCCAACGTTTCTAAGCATGGTTTGTCCGGTAACAAGAAAGCTTATGATGTTTGGGGAGAGGAAGAAGAAGAAGATGTGAAAGCAAAACAAAAGAAGAAAAACCAGGTTGAAATGCCGAATATTCTCAAGGAAAGTAGTATCCAAAGTTACACTTCAGCGACCGTGGTTCCAAAAACTCTTAAAGAAGCTCCAATTACCGTCAAGGAACTTGCTACGATTCCGCACTCTGGTAAATCTTACAATCCATCGTTGGTATCTTGGAAAGACTTGATCAATCAAGAATACTTCCAAGAAAAGACCAAAGAAGATCAAAGATTAGCATTGGAAGAATATCAAGAAAGAATAAGGGAATTAATTGAGACTTTGGATGATGATGAAGAAAAATCAGATGACGAAGAAAATGAGTCCGAAGAAGAAAAAGAGGAAGAAGAAGGTGATGACAAGCATCGTGTTTCTGTTAACAAGCCGGTTGTAAACAACAAAAAAACTCGTGCCCAAAGAAACAAGCAAAAGCGTCACCAGGAGAAATTGAAACTTGAACAAGAACTCAAGGAACTCAAACAGCAAATAACTTCTTTGCAAAAGGTGAAGGACATTACTGAACAAGTTGATTCCAAAGAAGAACGTATAATGCAAACCAAAGAAGCTAACCAATCCAAAAAGCGCAAGAGTCATAAATTGGGTACAAAATACCATGTTATTGATGATACATTGGAGGTGAAGTTGAGTGATGAATTGAATGATTCTTTGAGAAAATTGAAACCTGAAGGCAATTTATTATATGATCAAGTGAGAAATTTGCAAAGTAAGGGTAAAATTGAAACTAGATTGCGGGTTAATAAGAAGAGAAGATACACTCCAAAGGTTACTGAGAAGTGGTCTTATAAGGACTTCAAATGATGGAATAATCGAAAGCCCTTTTTGTTATTTTACTTTGTTTATCTTGCATTCTTGTTTTGTATTTTACCTATGATCCAGTTTTGTTTATCTATTTGTGTTGATTTTCCCTTCTTTTAGTCAATGTTTATTAAATGAAATAGATTTCGTTAATTAATTTTACCGCAATGATATATGATATAATATTTATATTGTAGATTCGCTGTTGGAGATCCTAGCGTTGAGATTTTTTACATTCTTCAAGAAGTTGTTATTAACGCACACAAAGATGAATGCTGTTAAAGCCGCTCTTATATTTCCTACAAGCGAGTTGTTAATATCACAAAATTCTGAAATTAGGTATTATTTGTAAATAGCCAAAATGATAAAACCTCAAAAGACCGAAAAAAAAAAAAAAAAAAAGAAAAAAGAAAGAAAAAGACCAAAAAAAAAATCTAAAAAAGTATAGCAGATCTAGAATAGCAAAATTTATGTTACTCTAATAACATAAAAAAAAATATTAATCATATCAAACATATCAACCTCTTTTCAGTAAAACTCATAAATCTCCAAACTTCCATCTAACAGGCCACCCATTACCTGTTCCTTTCAATCGACAATGTTCAGTACATTCACTATTCATATTACCGTTGAGATTGCACTCATTGGTAGCGTATCCTACCTCCCCTCTCCATAACTTTCTCACAACTTCCTTCAGATCATAATACCAAATTATACCCAGAACTCTTTTGCCACTGTATTTTTTAAGAACATTGCTTGCAATACTAATAGCTCCAAGATTCCACGAGACACTCGTAGCATTTGGATCATTAAGAGATATACCCACTACTTTTGTGGCATTTAGGATAGCGAGAGAGGCATGCTGTTGTGATGGCAATGAATAGGATAACAGAGAATGATGGTTAGTTGGCGGGATTTTGAAAGATCCATCTGCCCCAGAATTCTCAGAAGCTCCATCTCGTTTTGAATCATTGGTATTGCCATTTTCAGATGGTTGTTCTGGTAAAGGAGCCCCTTCCCAAAGCACACATTGCGAAGCATGCCAAATTGAGTTCACCACAGTTGATTGAAAGGATTGATACACAATCATTGGGAACTTCAACCCCCAGGTGGTGCCCACATCAACTTCAATCCTTGAATGATTCATCTTACCTGTACCAGGGAAAGACGATGAACCACTTCCAATGACTGGGTTTCTGCCAGCAGCACCACTTCCTTCATTGGAACCATTGTTGACATTGTAAACTCCATAACTTCCATTGCCACCATCCTGTACATCGATAAGAGCATCCCCATGACATATTCCATTATCATTTATCACACTCTGTAGTTCTTCAGGACGGGATTGATGCCATTGATCGAGCTCATATTGTAATATTTGCCATTCTTGGATATATGAATTGGAATTACAGCCATAGTGTGCCATTTCCTTGTCTTGGTGTTTTTTGAGATTCTCAGTACCTTTATGAAGGAAGCAAGAAATATCATCCATAACACTATTCTTTTCCACTTGAGCATCATCACCAATATCATTAGCGCCTTTGAATTTCTTCTTATTACTATTCTTATCGTGGCCACTGCCATAAACAAGTTCCAAAACCCTTGCCGCAAGATACACTAAGTACCCACAATAATTACTAACATATGTTTCATCATCATCAATTAATCCTGAATGAACTCTTGTAGAATTCACACAATGAGAAGGAGAACCAGTAGAGTAAGAGAGGAAGAAATGCTTGATAATAGTCATTGTGTTGGAGTTTCTAGAATTGGTTGCAGATTCAGTCAAATGGCCATTGGAAGTTAATGGAGAAGACCTTCTATGATTTACATGAGAGGAAGAATTTCTTATTTTTTCATTCAATGTATCGCAGAAACTCTTTGGAAAATATTCCATACTTGTTATGTATGGTTTTCTTTGCCAACACATTGCAAAATGAAGGTCCACATGTACAAAAGTCCAAAATAATTGAGATAATGTGGCATTAAGCTTCCTGGTGTTTATCTTTGGATTGAAAATATTGGACCCAATTGGCTGCGTGGTGACAGAACTGGAATTCTTATCCATTGACGAATTATCAATGTTGTTGAAGCCATGTAAACCAAACAGCTTCATATATTGAATCACATGGTTCATCCGGCTCGGATAGTCGTGAGGAGGACAGGTTAATAATTGGAAAATGAATAATAATAACAGAGTGGTCAAGAGCTGTACTTTTTCAGAAGGAGTAAAGGTGATTGATGGCGATACCGAGGCTTGTTTAAAAGTTGTGCTCTGTGCGATGGACATTGATTCAATTAGTAATTTGATGGCTTTGTTATACAACGCCAAAGTAATTTTATTCAACTGTATTCCTGAATTATGTTTTTCATTATTCAAGCCTTTTTGGAACTGGGAGGTTTGGAAATGAGAGATCTGGTGTAGATCTTCAACTCTGCTGGCAATTGCGAGTACGGCACAGATGATCATACTTTCATCAGGAAGAGCACTTGAAGGTGTCGAGGAGGTAGACGATGTTGGAGACGAGGGGTTGAAATTGGAGTTACCGTCTATTGATTCGGTCAAAGCATTCCAAATGATTTTCGATACCATTTTTTTCAGATCAGATGGAATTTCAAGAATTGGTAAAATTGACGAATTGAAGGTTTGCACCAATTTTTTCTTCATCGATATTGGGATAATTGGCCGCGAGTTATTATTTTCTTGAGGGGACAAAAGCACAGAATAAAGGGAAGAGAAATCGAGATTATCAGGCTCAGTATTAGAATAGGAAGGTTGGGGTGAAAAATCAAATAATTTGGAAGTTTTGTTAGCCAAGACTTTATAATAATCTTTTTGCAAGTCTAGTAATTTTGATTTGTGACACTTAATATCCCAAGAATCTTTTTTAACGTGAAGATTGAACTCATTAAGCATTATATTTGTACAAGATGAGAAGTCACTGGTAGAAACTGAGGATTTTGGCTTTGAAATTAACAACTCCTCATCTGTGATCTCCAATCTTCTATTATTGAGGGCGGTATTAGCCAAAAAATAATCTTTTAGTATATCATGCGATGCTGTATAGTATGAATGATCTGGAGAAGGTTGGAAATAGAGAGAAGTTGAAGAATATTGTAAGTTCGTGAGAATAATATCTTCATTAATTTGAACAGTGGTAGGGGTTTGCTTTGTGTTTTGTTCTTCAAAATCTGAATTTGCAGTTGGAGAAGAGGAATTTGAGTTTGAGTTTGAATCTGACAAGAATGAAGGATGAATATTTGAGAAGAGAGAAGGACTTGTGCTTGATATTGATTGAGATCTTGGGTTTTGATTCTCTAATTGATGATTGTTTAATAGATCCATCAAAGCCAAAGTACTAGAGGACGGGGTTTTACGTAACGAATCGAAAATGTTGGAGTTTGAGTTTTCTGGAGCATAGTTTGCAGCTTCTGTGTTGGGCTCAGATGATGCGGCGTTGGTGTTTATAGTACTAGCATCATTAGCAGTATGCAACAAATTATTCAACTCGCTATTTAAAATCTGGTGATAATTTGTAGTTGGGTTCTTGGAAGTGTTAAATGGTGAACTTTTCTTCTTGTTACTCAAGTTCTTCTGCTTGAAAATACCCTTGATTGGCCATTCACAATAAGCGTTTCGTGAGGCACAACTCTTGCAAATTGGTTTAGTTTCATCGCATTTCTTGTGACGACGGCGACAGCTTAAACAGCCGCTTCTTGATCTTTTAGCCTTTGATTTGGAGTCGGACATGGCTTTCTGTTGTTTGTTTTGTTAAAATTATTTCATTTATTCCCTCTTATGTATGAGGAGTGTTTTTTCTCCGTGTAAAAGAAAACTTTGAGGGTTCGAGGAATTTGGCCATATATAAATGGGATTCATGCTTTGCACTGCAACTCACTGCACCGACGGCGAGCGCCGACTGCAGACTTTGGGGGTGCCCCGCCAAATTTATGACGGAGGGCAACACTTAATTTGACGCATGTGCGGAGGCTTATTTACCCCAATAGTGAAGGGGGGACCAGTAAAGTAAACTGGTGACGGTGATGTAACCGCATAGATTTTTTGTGGGAGTACTATACTATATATTCATTAGTATCATTTTGTTTAACTTGTGCTGATGGGATAGCTGGCTGTTCGTTAACAAAATATATGTTAACTATTAGAAATATGTATACACGTACCGTCTCCAAATCTCTTGAGCCTCTCACTCTGGAAGAAGAAAAGAAAAAGGAACAGAAAAATCGGAAAACTAGAAACAAAATCTCTCTCTCACCCCCACGTCCCGTAATGATTGACGACGCATGATGCACCCCACACAAATTCTTCTCCGCTTCTCCACAAAAAAACAAACAAAAAAGAATACCCTCAGACGGTGCCACACCCCTCAAATGCTGAACTCCGTTAACAACCATCTCTGCCACACAGAACTCCGGCTGCAATCACAATAGCCCGTTTCTTAGGCACCACCCATAACTGCTGATAAATACCCCCTGGCGATCCATGATCTGCCTCACCTTTTGCCATTCCTTCAAATCATCACCGTAGCGCTCAATGATAAGCAGCTTGTAACCAATCATTCGATTATCTTCAAAATCATCATCATCATCATCATCATCATCATCATCATCATCATAGTACTCTTTGCTACCAATAAAGTTCTTGGCCCAGTGTGGTAGCCCGCCATACTCAACACATAACCTTTCAAATGCCCTGTAGGCCCTCCCATGCTTTGTAGGGTATCCAAAAGGTCTGTATGTAACAAGGTTGATGTATAACGTTACTTCTTTACCCTTTTTGGTGGTATCAAGATATCCTCCCACACTGTTTCCAGCAATTGCTCCCCATAGTTGACTAATTCCTTCGGAGGATGGAACAGAAACTTCTCCATTGATATTGTGGTTCGAGCATCTTAATTCAACCGGATCATGGACATACCACTGGTTATTATCCTTGGCCTCATCAATGGTGTCGCTGAAGGTCTCCAAGAACTTCACTCCGACATCTATAGGCATGGCCCACTCATTCACATACTGAGAGTAGAGGCAGTCAACCGCAAAAGCATCTGTGCTATCTTGCAAAGTTAATCCACCAATGTCAATATCATATAGCAGGACCAAACCTGGCGTTTTTCCAAACAGCTTCCAAAATACATACCGCGAAAGAATGGGCAAAAGCGATGGATGATAACGGATACAAATATATAATAACAGTTCATGAATCACCTTCCAGATAGCAGTAGCTGAAACCTTGATTATTTTTTTAACTAGCGACAGGATAGCTGGAATGATATTCTCTTTTCCATAAATATTATCATTATTGTTTTCGATTTTCCATCCTCTCCAAATAGCGCATTTCCCGGTATATGGATACCACCACACCCTAGTGAACTCACTGGCGGTCCATAAATTTGGCCACAATCGTGACAACTCTCTGAGTCCAACTACATCAATTCTATAGCCAATCTTGAACTGCTTGACAACTCTTAACTTAACTGCCACAATAATACCAATCTTCCCCAAGGAAACCAACCCTGCCCTGAACAATTCTACATTCTCCAACTCACTACAACGCCACACCTTTCCGTGGGAATCCATAATCCAAAGCTCAAGTACTTGGCGGCTAAGTGGGCCTTGATAGGCCGTTGAACCATGGGACCCCGTACCAATCAATCCCGCAATGGATTGATCAGTTATATTTCCCAAATTCTGAAAAGCAAGCCCCAAGGATGCTAAAGTGTTATTAAGTTGATAAATTCTTATCCCGGCTTGAACAGTAATATCAGCGTAATTGAAATCATTGTAGTCTTTAATGTTGTCAACAAAAGAATCAATCTCAACTTCTTCATTGATGTCGAGCTCATTATTGTCTACGCTATCAATACTTTTGGAATCCCCGCCTTTCCGAGATTCACCCAAACTTATATCAACAATTTTATCCATGAAGTCCAAATTCATTACCCATGCTGTGCGCTGCAAGCGCTCACGATGGCCAAATAACTCGCAAACAATTTCTTCATCCTCTTTGATAGAAGATGCTTCCCTATCACCAGTAGCTTCTCTCCCTGGTCGGAGTTTGTTATCTTTCAGTTCAGAGTCCTCAACTGCCAAACCCAGTGGAGAATGAACCGATCCAACACATACAATTCTCCCGCCATTCTCTCTGGCAAAATTCACCACTTGTCTTACCTGTGCCACATTTTGTGGTTGAAAATAATAATCAGGCTTAGTTATGAAAGTTTTCGCCCAAGTTTGGTGGGTATGTTTAGTAGAAGTTATTGGAACAAGACTAGGTGGTAATGGTGGCAACTGCATCCCTGAGTGATTACCCTTTTATTGTTCTCTTTGAATATAGAATATGATAATAAGTATTCAGTCCTTAGGTGTTCTACAACGATATTCCATGGGGTCTTGTGGGATTCTCCAAAACTTTCTAGACATTGTACAAAGATATAATAAAAAAAAAGATGCCTAATAATGAATTAATAATGCCGATAATAATTAATAATACCAACAACTGCAAGAACAGATTGAATTACCCCGCAAAAAGACAAATAATATCAACCCTGAAGCTCAGCACGTGACATGTTTGAGCGTTCTGTCAATAACAGCCCAGAATAGGTCAGTTCAACGTTACATCACTTCTCTGTGTTTACCCTGTCAAGAGGCCATTTTGTGATGGTCTAGATTTCCTCCTCAACAGGCTATCTTGGTATTTGGTATGGCATGTAATAAACAGGAGTATTATCCATATCTCACTCTTAGGAACGCCCAAATTTGTTTTGTTGCTCCGCTGTATTATCATTTATGATGGATAGTTTCCACATGCTATGACCAACCGACATGTTTGGTACATACCAATACTACTGTGCTTCGCCAGAAGCACCCGTTAGAAAATTCGTTAAGGTACTAGAGTCAATTTCCAGAGACATATAACATGGTTGCCCCAAAGTATCATATTATCTGCTTCTTGTGGTATACGGTGGATAAGTAGTAACCCAAGATTTGAATACATTGCTATGCGGTGATGGTGCTCAAAGGTGCACACACTATTATTTAATTACTAGTAAACATTTATTACATCATTATTGGTAAACATTAAAATTGTTGTGAAAATAAAGGAACTTTGTTGTTATTATTTTATAGGCGTACCGTCTAGGTTTTCCTGCTGCACCAGTTATGTACGGATGCTGTCAATACATTGCTAGGTCCAAACAGCACATATGCCCTATGACGATTTTATTGCCAAAAGTTTGGTTGCTTGTTTGTATTATCTGTACCATAATTAAAAATAAGATTTTGCTTTTTTTTCTTTTTTTTTTCCATGAGATATATAGCTATGGGCAAGACACTGAATCCAACTTTTGATTGCCTTAGCTATCAAACCCCTGCTACAAATAAGCTATTCAGCATTGTTGTGAAAAAAAAAAAAAACGAAACCAAAGTAATAAGCTCTCTAAAAAATACAAACCAAGAAATTATTTTATCATGAAGTTCTCATTGATCTTCAACTTGATCGTCATAATTGGGGCCACTGAGGGATTATTCCATAAGCACGATAATTCCCGGTTGACACCTTCAATTATTAAATCGTGGACAAGCAAAGACTTACAAGACTACCTATCTGACTCCGGGGTCTCCTTTGATTTTAATTCTGGATATGAGGACTTACAAGAGCTTGCGAGTAAGCAATGGTCTAAAGTTGCCCGCATTAGTAGTCCCATTGCAACTTCTAGTGCTCTGGGGTGGTGGAGCTCGGTAAAAGAGAAGACGCCTAGTGTCAATTCTTTGAGCATCAGCCTTCCATCCTACCAAGATATGGAAAGCTTCCAAGATTGGATTTTCAACTCCTGGTCAAAGCAAGACTTGTACAAGTTTATTCATACCCATGGTGTCAAGCTCTCTAGTTCCCAGACTTCACACGTCTTGTCGAATTCTGAATTGATTGAGGTTATCAAGAGCCACTGGTCTGATATTGTTAATGATGTTAAATCAAAGACATATAAGCCTGGAAGCTCAGTTTCTGGAACTTATCCTGGATACTGGCTTTACGAATCTTGGAATACAAAGGCTTTGAAAAAATGGTTGGATCGTCATGGAATCGTCTATTGTAAAAAAGATAGTCGTTCGGAGTTGATCAATTTGGTGAGATCCAACATTTATGCTGTTAGTCAACAAACTGGTGAAGTCATTGATGGTACCAGGCATTTTGGTGACTGGATGAAGAAATCAGCTTACGATATTTATGACACTGTTGGAGAGACTATGAGCCATGCTGCTGACTACACCAAGTCTTGTTTGACTCACAGCAAGCCATTTGAAGGCTGGAATGAAGATGAAATCAAGGAGTATTTGATTTCCAGCAAACAAGATGTTAAAGGATCCCTTGATGATGCCTATGAACGTGCGGTAACTTTGTTCAATGAGGGCAAGCATGAGTCGCTCAAGAAGTTTTTTGAGATAAGTTCCAAAGTCAATGAAAGAATTGACAAGACAAAAGACAATGCCGCTAAAGTCGGGGACGATTCTGCTGATGCATTATTGAGGGTTAAAGAGTCGATGAAGTCCCAAGTTCCACTGTTATTGTTTGATACCCTTTCTCTTGATGATTTAAAGCTTTGGTTGCAGCAACACCAGAAATCCACTGAAGGAACTGTCGATGAGTTGTATACCCGTGCAATCGATACTTATGAGGAGCTAGTGGATCAGTTGAAGCAACAACATTTGAGAAAAGTGGATACTGCCGCAAGAGAGTATTTCCAAGATTGGAGTTTGCCAGATTTGCAACGCTGGTTACATGTGCATAAGGAGAACTCCGAGGGAACCTTTGAGGAGTTATATGAAAGGGCAGTTACATCGTTTGACTCAGTGTACACTGGGCTTGCTGACAATTTCAACTCCCAATTGGCAAAAATCAATTCGCAACGTTTACCAAAGTTTGGTGGACCAACATTATGGTATGGTAAAGTGAAGGGTTACTTTTTTGATGAAGACCCTTATCTTGTAAAACCAGGAGATAGTTTTGCCACCAAGTTGTACAAGAAGTCTGCGTCAAACTTCAATTATTATTTTTTGGGGAAAAGTTTTTGAAGAAGAGGAAGATATATAATTAGTCAAATATGTTGTTCTTTGTTTATTTTGCTTAAGCCTTGATATTTTGGCTGGATAGTACTATGTAGATTCTGTACAACTATCTTATCTGTGTAGGAAAAGAGACTGTAGCTCTTCAAGTGCAATTCTTTATATTAGCGAATTGGAAAGATAGAAATATATATTACTGTTGATATTTTTATTAGTGTAATAATTCCGTGTAGAACACCCGTGCATGAGAGAGATGCCTAGTTAATAAAAACACGAACTCATTATATCTAAGAGATACCCATCCGTGCAACCATGAGTGACTCACTAGCTGTCTTTCAGGTATTCAATATTATCAGTTTTATAAATTATTGGTTCACCATTTGACTAGCAATATACAGATTTTACATTAGGGAATTTAAAGTCAGATCTAGGAATTGACAAACTAAAAAAACTGACAAACCAAATAAAGATAAAATCAAACTATAAATATTCTGTATCCATTTAATCCAATCTCTTTGGTGGTTCAGGTTTCTTACCATCTTGGTAATAGTAACCTCTGAAGAAGTCCATGGTCTTGGTGAACACTACCAATAAGACACCACCACCTGGGCCCAATCTCAAAACCTTTGGCAATAAACCCTTGGTCAAAGCCCCAGCACCTTCTTCTTTATAGATGGTAGCTAAAGCTGGCCAAGCCCAGTTGTACTTCAATTTAGCTCCTGGAACTTGAACCTGGTTCTGAACTCTAGTCTTAACCACATCAAATGGAATATTAAGCACGGTACCAGTAATACCACCGATACACCCACTAACCAAATCAACCAACATTCTTTTGGTCTTATCTTCGTATTTAGGCATGAGTTGACGAATTTGGAAAATCGAACCAAAATAGGCAGCGTTCCAAGTGACATGTCTCCAAAGGGTTGCTTCCAAACCATTATACATTCTCAAGATCCCTTCTTGTTGGATGACCTTACGGACCACATCGATAGCCCCGGTGTACTTGGAGGTCTTATCTTGTAATCTGATTTTCACCAATTCAAATGGAACCACCACAAACGATTCGCAAGCCCCGGCAGAGGCACCATTCAAGATAGCCAACGGCTGGTTGATTTCGTTCATGCCAAACAATTTTTTGTAGAATTTCCCGAATTCATCATTAGTCGCAAACTTGGTGGCACGCTTTGGGGCTTCCATCATAATTGGGGCACTGATACCACGGTATAATCTTGTTGGTCCCTCACTCTTAACGATCTTTCTAATGCAATCAAAGACCCCGCTGTATTGCTCACCAACAGCCCCAGTAGGTTTATTGACTTGCAATTGCATCCGTGTTTTGACAACATCAAGGGGATACATCATCAAGATCTCAGAGATCCCAGCAACTGCCCCGGCGATAAATTGGTAGGTAAATGGAAGTGCTATCTAAAGTTAGTATCGAAAAAAAAAAGGGGAAATTAGAGCCCATAGTGAAAACATAATAGATGTTGCACTATACATACGCCTAGTATCAGACATTTCGGAAATATTCTACTTTGTTTGGCCTCTTTTCTGTTGGTGCTGTAAACGAACAAATGTTTCCCAAAGATCAGAAAAGATATGACTGTGCGTCCTCTAAAAATCACGAAAATTTTCTGGGGGAGTTTCGGGGGTGACTTACGGGGACCGGTTAGCGACCCGCAGAGATCCGCTGATACTATTGTGATTGACACTTTACACCATCAATTGCGAAGTTGACCATCAATCTTAGAAGAGTATGAGGTTTAATACTTTAAACGACCGGCGTGCCAAATTTCGTGTGTATCAAAGGTAGCATGTGTCAAGTGTTGTGTTTATCAACCTGCCTAATCTCTCACCAGTATATTTAAAGCAGGATTTTACTTACATGCAAAAAAAAAAAAAAAAAGTATGACCAATAATTGAAAGCTTTTTGAGATATCTATATAAAACTATCGAAGAAATCGTCTGATGCCTTCTTGAAAATATCGTTGTTATTATTACTATTGTTATTATTATTATTATTATTGTTATTATTGCTATTGCTATTGCTGTGTGGTTTGGTAGGTTGGATTAACCCAGCAGAGAACCCCGGCGGAAAATTATTAGTCGATACTGGAGTCCCATTTGTTGCAGTTCTGGCTTTCGGTTTCAACACATTATTTGATGCCATAGTAAGTTTCCCAGAATTGATCTTTGTGGATTCCACAGACCAGTCAATGTTCGAGCTGGAAGACTTTCTTGGAACTGTTGTTGCGTTTTTTGTCGGTTCTATTGTAGATACCGTCGGCTGCATCACTCCGAAAGTGCTCGTCGGACTTGTCATTCCAAAAGATGGCACATTCACAGAGCTTGGAGAACCCATTTGGTTAGTTGGGGTCATGACCCCAAACAGAAGCTGCTGAGGAATTATATTTGACGACAGTTTTCTTGATGGTGTTAGCACGTTGGCAGTAGAAACCCCGGGGGTAATTTTGGAGATTTTTTTAGGTTCTGGTTGAGAATCAAGGTTAACAGAGCTTGCAAATATCGAATTCATATTAGACACATCATTTGAAGAGTTTCTGGCAGTGAAGTTTTGGGAAACATTGCTATTTCCACCAAGAATGGATTCAAAAGTAGCAGCTTGTTCATCATTGATCGGCGAACCAATCGGACTGTTCAAATCATTGTCATTATTAGAATATCTCAAACTTTGATTCTTGATGGTATTTTTCTCATCAAATTTTTGTAAGTAGAGTAGTTGCTTTTCCTTAAGTTTTTTCTCGAACTGTAGAATCAATGTGAAGAATTCATTGAATTTCTCGATTGTCAACTCGTTGCTATTGAACGCCAATTTCAACAATTCTGGTAATATTGTCTCCACTAATAGTTCTTTGTCAAATAAATCATCGATATTGAAATAAAGACTGTAAAAATCAAATAATCCTTTCAAAATTAATTGATTATTTTTCTGCTTAATATTTATCAACATTGGAATGATATTCTTGGCTGCAAATGTTGACGCAAGTGCTTTATCTCTCACCAAAATAATAAAATTGTTTATCACCTCCACTCTAATGGTCAAAGATGCAGTTGTTTTAAAAAGTTGCGACACTTTCGGAAAAATTTCATTTTCGATAAATTTGGTGGTTGAAATATTTCCAGATAAAGCATTTGCCACTCCAGCAACACTATTCGTGACACTTCCAACCACTCCATTATCAGCTCCACTTGAAGCGTTAGCTTCATTTTGTTTACTCAATGTCGAAATGATAAGTGATAAGTTTGATAGGAACTTTTCTTGAATTTTCAATTTTTCGGGTGATACTTGGCCAAGAGTCTTGACTGTATTAAAAGCATTCTGGATAGCGTTACTATTAGCCTCATTCTGTATCTGCTCAATAGACATGGCTCCGTCAGCTAATACGTTGTTGATTAATGGTACCAAAAACGATTTTTCCACCTTCTTGAAACTCGTGGGAGTGGAGGTGTTGATTTTACTTAAGATAGTCTTTAGGTGATCAAGGATAATGATTTCGATTTCCGTAAAACATAGAATGTTCAATTCCACCTTTTTGCTGTTAGTTTTAATCATGATTGGTTTGAAGACCTCTAACAATAAATTGATGTAGGAAAGATTGGATAAGTTCTTCCCGATTCGCAAAATGCAGGTCAATGTTATTGGGAAAATCACAAGATTAGAGATGCTAGCAATAGTTTCTTTCAAAATTGGGAGGAATTTATCAATAAGGATGAATTTTGGGAATTTCGCAAAATAATTCCTGGCATTGAAGCCTTTTAGGAAGACATTTTTCTCGAGCAAAGTCTTTGAATTGAAATTATTAATGAAATCCAAAGAGTTCAATAGCTCATTATTGAAGAAGCTAGAACTTTTAAATTCTTCTATACTGAATCTCATGTTGGGATTATTATCAATCAATTTTTTGAAGCTGGCGTTCAAGAAATCTTCGCTGAAATGGTACTTTATATTTCCTGTTCTAACTTTATTGGCAGCAGCTTTATAGTCATACATATCGTTATTTGAATTCATAATCTTTTTTCCGGGTTTCTCGTTCAATAAATGATAGATAAGACAGCCCAAGGAAAACATATCGTTGGCATATGACAATTCATGATCAATTACCAATGAAGGGTCACTATAGTCGTAATTTATTGACAAGAACTTTGGAAACCTTTCATCAGACATGATAAAATTATAACCAGTACTGTTTGGATCATATTTCTCAATGAAATTGAAGCCAGAAAGCTTGAAATCAAGTTTCTCAGTTATAAATATACTGGAAGGAATTAAATTTAAATGTATGACATTGGCATTGTTGTGTAAGAATTCCAAAGCCCCGCAGACTTGCGACAACCCATTAATCAAAATCAAATGGTTTTCACTGTAATCTCCTTTACTAATTTGATCCTTCACAAAGTCCTGTAAATCAGTACTGACCAACTCAGTAACAAAGATCATACTATTCTGACGTTCTTCCAAAGGTTCAATGACCGATAAGATATTTGGATGCTTGAACTTGATCATGTTGTTGACATAAGCTCTAATATAGTTGGTGGCTTCTGCCAAAATCATCTTGTATGTTGACCTGCTGAGATTATTGAATGAATTATTAGAACTGCTATAAACATACTGTTCAAAGAGTTTTTTATCAAATTTGAACAATGAGCATGGCTGCTTTGTCTTGGTACTCTTTGCATTGTAGATTGTCCAAGGAGTGTTTGTGAAACTTGGAGTTGAACTGACGGTATAGTGTGCATATATACCTGTCTTAAATACACTATTGAACATAGTGATGATAGTTGTGGTTGGTAGTTTTCCATGTACTGGCCTTCAGGTGTCCTATATCTATATTATTCTTTTTTTTTTCTGAGACGTAACAACAACAATCATAAATTACCCGCGCTATTGGATCAAGCACCTCATCAAGTACAGCAACGATTTGATCTCCTACGAATTCATGAAAAAAGACCCTAAATAAGTATTCATGAAATTACATTACAGTGACAATAGTAGTAAGCAAGTATATAATATTATATATAATGGAAAGTTATTGTACATCGGGATACATATAACAAATGAAACGGTTCTTCATTAAACCAAGGACGATAAAATCATAGAATGTCAGACTGCAATGTAATAAAAAGCAGCATTAAGTTCATGGAGGGGGTTGCTGGAAGAGATAATATACCATAAGTGTATCTGATATGAGAATACGCAAGGATCACTTCAGACCAATTTTTGCTTGACGAAGAAAGTTCTCAAATGGTGTAATTGCCAGACACAAGTACCACTCAAAATCAACAATTGAATAATGGACCATCTAACAACACGAGAGTTGACAGTTTCTGACAAGTCTCTGAACTGGGATTCTCTTTCTCTGTGCAAGTTTTGTTCTCTCTTGATTTCATTGACCTTGGAGACTAAAGAATGGACTTTGGTGATCAAAGAGTTAACAACTTCTTCGTTTTTAGAATCTAGACTTGAGGCTTCACCCACAGTGAATTCGACGTTGATCTTCACCTTCATTTTGGCCAACCAGCCGCCAGATTGTGGTTGGAAACAAATTCTGTGATCCCCAGAATCAATAGCAGTAAAAGTGAATTCACCGCCTCCAGTACCCTTTTGATGGACAACTCTGTGATCGTCATCAAAGGTTTCTTCAACATCAATGATGATCCCCAAATCATTTGTCTTTCTGTAATCATTTATTCTGCCATCATAGGACTCAACACTATATTTACCGATCAACAAAGTACCCTGGGACAATTCTTTGTAGAAGCATTTTCTGTCAGCACCATTAACATAAAAATAGAATGCTGACGTTGTGTATACGAACACTAGGAATGCTGATAAAAAACTAGATACCCTCATTTTGTGGCGGGTGGCTCCTTCAGTAGTTGATGTATATTTTGTGACACCTTTCACGTCGTTGATCTGTCTCAAAATTGAATTTTTCGAATTCGTGGCAGAAAAAAAAATAAAAAAAAAAAAAAAAAAAAAAAAAAAACATCACGTGCAAATTCGGATCAGAATTTCCTTTACAACTTTACCATCAAATCAGACCATTAAATTCGTACTATACTATTTATTTGCCTCATTATCTTCCAATAGTGATGGTGGTGGTCTCCGAACTGGGTGCGACTGTTTAGAGTTTTTTCTTGGTGGAAGAGCAGGAGCGTGTTCATTCAAAATTGAACTATTTTTACCCATAAATTGTGAAGGCGAGTGTGTGATAGGTATTGTCATCTCCGGAATCTTTCCATATGGCTGTGTAAGCCTAACTGGCGCCGTATCAGTTCCATTGCCAGGTAATGATCCTGTTATAGTAGTGATGGAACCTGTAGAAGCAATCCGTTTTCCCTGCTCAAAATTCACCGATGGCAAATCCTTGGATTCCAGGACCAAATCTCCTCTTTCTCCACTACCGGTGACATTTTTAGGTTGTCTTCTTGATGAGATCATTTCTGGCGCCCTGTATTGGGAAAGTTTTATTGAACTCTCTTCATTAGTCAATTTTTCATTATTCTCACTGTAATCTTCTCCTTCTTTGAAATACCATTTCCCAATCTTTTTGAAAGAGTTTGATACAAATTTAGAATCCCCATCAGATAAATCAATAAGATTGGAGTTTGGGCTACCATTTTCCCTAGCAAAATCATCCAGAACCTTTTCATTACCTTTACTTCCCAAATCCTTATCTTCTTCATCTTCTTTAGCGATGAAGGAACCATTGGATAAAAATTGGTCATTGGAAATCTTGACTGTAGAATTTGATTTATTTAATTTCGGAGTAAGCACCGCTGAAGAAGGTTCCTTTTTAAATGAAGATGATACCTTTTCTTTTATATCTCTCTTAAAACTGAAAAGAGACCCTGAAGTGTTTGATGGCTTTATGTCATTAACGGATCTCATAGATCCTGACTCCTCATCAGGATAATTTTCTTCGTCAGTCAACACGTTTGAAATAATCGAGCTGGGTATTGATTGAGAGCGTATTCTATTAACATCACCTCCTTGTTTTTTTAAAATCGTGCTTGTCTCATTCTCCATCAAATCAGCAGTTTCTTCTGTTCGGCTCGGTCTCGTTGAAGACTCCCTGTCAATATCAGGTCTGCCAGATTTATCCCAAATACCACCCCTAAATATTTCACCTTTTGTGGAGAAGAATGTAATATCATCCAATGAAGGTAAAACTAACGATTCTCCAATAGATTCTTTCAATTTATTTTCAATTGTTCTGGTAATCATTCCTGTAGTGATTTGTCTAGCACTAACCACTGGTTCAACTTCAAGATCAATAAATGGCATAGTTTTAAATCCCCACCATATTCTTTCTGTTGGAGGCCTTTTAATTTTGAGCAAAATATCACCGTGCAACTGCTTCAAAGTGACTGCCAAAAGAATACTAATATCTCTAGGTTTGAATCTTGTTCCCAAGTTGATGTTAACTTTAGTAGAGACTTCAAATGATATACCGCCATTGTAAGAAATTGATGCCTCTACATCCAAATCTCCTTCGGGAGTCAATTTAGTTAGCTTTGGTGAAGAGAGCAAGGGAGCGCTTTTACCCATGTTAACTTTTTCAATTTTGAACTCTTCTAAAAATCCTGGTTTATTGATCTTTTGTAATTTCATTAAAAGCTTATTTTTAACATAGTTTTCGAATTCCTCAGTTCCGTACAATGCTAAGAAAATTCTTCCAATAATAGCATTAAACCATCTAGTATTCAATTGGCCTTCAGACGAGTGTAAGTTTTGTATTAAGCTAATAACATCAGCGGTCTTTGGATGAAATGTTTCCGCGAAAATAGATGATTCAAGTAAATCGTTTTCAGACCCAGTTCTAATAGGTTCAGATCTCTTCGTGGATTTGAGCAAATCAAAATACCAATCTTCCTTTTCACAGTTATTATCACAATATATGTAAAAAATCGATTGCTTTGGTGGAGTTTCACCATTTTCAAGAATATCCAAAGTTGTGATATTTTTGTTTTTTAATTCGTAATCAATTGATGCAGCGCTGTCTCTTGGAGGTGGAGCAGGAGGCAAATTTGAATCAGCATTCAATGAGCCATTAATACTGTTGCTTCTGAATGCGGAGATATGTTTTTTCAAGACACAAATTGCACTCATTTTGCTAAATAGCTGGCCATCCGGTAAATCTCTAGGCCAAAGTGAAATAATGTGGTTTGACAATACAATAACATGCAAAACGTCAGTTTGCTCTTCATCTTTATACAAGAATAGATTTCCGTGTCTGAGGACCGCAAAATACTTATTTTTCCGACGTTTTTGGTTTGCGGATGAAGAAGTTGATCCTTTTTCTGGATTCTCATCATTCACCTCTTCTTCATCTTTTTCATTATTTCCATTCCCACCTTTTATAGTTTTCCTTTTAACCAACTTATATAACGTGGTGTAAGCTGATTTATTGTTCTCTGGTTCATTATTTTTCTCGTTGGATGAGTTTTGAGGGAACTCATAATACTCAGTAGTGACAGTTAACCAGCCACTTCGATAAACATTCACCCCTCGAGTCAATTTCTCTTCAATTTTTGTGACTTTTATATTCTCATATTCTTCCTTTCCCTTCTTGTCCGAAAAAGCTTCTAGCGATTCATTATTTGAGCTGACAGCTTTGTCCTCATCCCTAATTTCCGGAATCTTAGGCAAGTACCATCGAAGGAAATAAAATCCTAGCATCAAGCACAATGGAAAGAACGTCAATCCCCCTGCTATATAAGCATATAGTAAAAAAAGAAAAGACATTTCTTCGATATTATATTATCAGTGTTGCCGATATGGGGTGTGACAGGATGAAAGCTTGCTCTACTGGAGATTCAATCCTTTTAATTTGGTTTTTTGAAAACTGCTTGTGTAAAATCACACCCCTATTAGCACGCTCACACACCCTCGTTTTCCCCCGCAGGTGCGATTTTGGCATGTCTTTTCGACATCCAGCTATTATTTTTTTCTGACCCATTCTTCAAGAAGCTCAATAGCAAAAGGAATAACTAGCGTCGTCTTGGCTGAAAAGTTATTTAGAATGCTATTGCGCAAGCAGTACTATGTTACATACTCTTTACTTTTGCTCATCTACTAGAAACTCTCATGAGATCTAATTAACACACTCAAATTATGGGTTTCTTTGAACGGAAAAGTGAGATACAAACCAGGTGCCCTAAAAAAAATTGTGAACCTATCAAAGTCAGAATCTTTGACAGAAAAAGAAATCTCCGCGACGGGGAATTGAACCCCGGTCCCCCGCGCGACAAGCGGGGATTCTAGCCACTAAACTATCACGGAAATTGATGAAGGTGCACTTTGATGGACTTCTATTATTTGTTTTCAAGCTAACAAATCAGGGCTCCTAACTAAAATGGATAATTTCATTACTTTTATGATTTTCGATTTATATTTGTCTTGTTTAGTACATGTTGTTTTATTTTGTGGTATTGTTTAGTACATGTTGTTTTATTTTGTGGTATTGTTTAGTACATGTTGTTTTATTTTGTGGTATTGTTTGTGATGTATGGAATCCGTAATATATATTTCAAAAAATAAATAAAGATAAATAAGTAGGGATTTTGAAATTATATGTATGGTATGTATGACGAATCGAGAATAGTGTCTTAATACAAACTAATAAATAACAAAAGGATGAAACAAAAAAGTTGTAATTTATAGTAATATAGTAATATATTCGTATAAAAATCCGTCGTTTATATAAGATATATAATAATAAATAAAATGGGATGTTGAACCCTTTATATAACAAATAGAATAACAGTAGCGTGTTTAGACGCAGTAGTAGGCAATAATAAGTAATAAAGATAATAAAGAGTTAAACATAAAATAAGATTATAGCATGTAGTTAAATATAACAATAATAATAGAGTTTGCTGAATAATAGTGTCTCAATATAATTCAGTTATAACGACAAAGATAAATAAATCGGGATGTTGAGCCCTTTATATAATAAATAGAATAACAGTAGCGTGTTTTGACGCAGTAATAGGTAATAATAAGTAATGAATATAATAAAAGGTAAAACATAAAGGAGATAATAGCATGTAGATAATAAAAGGTAAAACATAAAGGAGATAATAGCATGTAGTTAAAAATAGTAGCAATAATAAGGTTTGCTGAATAATAGGGTCTCTATGTAATTCAGCTATAATGACAAATAGAAATAATGTTATGTAGCGAAGCTTACTGATAACAATAATAAGAATAAGGTTTCCTAAATAGAATTATTGTTAATTATTATTCAGAAATAACAGCGAAACCTGGCAATTCTTTACCAAAGTATTTAATGTTAGTACTTTAGTCTTAACAATAACAATATTTATACAATAACAATATTTATACAATACAAAGCCTGTAGGTGATAAATCTCAGTATTATTCAGGTGCTTATGCTTCATTCCTACCACCCCATACACGGGTAACCCGGTCTACATGCACTCTCCGCAAACAGAGAAAGGTTCGCCTATTTCACTGCTGTGTTAATAATTCACACACATGAGGTATTTTAGCAACCCTTCGAAAATGTTGAATCCAGGTACCGGCCTTTTTCCTTACTCAGGATACTACAAGGAAGATATCGTCACTGTACAAACGAAAAAACCTCTACCACACTCTCAATCGGACCATAATTCATCAGTCGCCTCTACCTCATCGGGCTCCAGTCATTTCTTTTCTAAGGAATCATCTAATACTTCTCTTCCAAAAGTCGAATCCATCGAGCATCATTACAAGTATAGGACCCGTGATTCCAGAATGTTTGTTCCTCCAAAATACCTTCCGACCCCTTCCTATCTAAATCCAGCATCAACAACCTGTCCGGTTAGTCATTTGGATATAAATAGTGTCGGAATAATCAACAGTGAAAGCTCATTGGACTTTATCAATAGTGATGGAACATACAAGCAGACTTTATTTATGATAATATCAAGAACCCCATTATCCAATGATGATCCAAATACATATATTGCTTTACCTCCAGATTATCAACCAAACAAGTCCAAGGTTTTTGCGAATTACAGTTTCGCTTTGACGAGTAACAGTGGTACTTCTTTGGATTATAATACTAACGGTGAAAAGCAAATTAATTCAGTGACAGAATCTGGATCAAACTCTGGATCCCTGCAGCTGAAATCCGAAGCTGATGAAAAATTACCATTTGGCTCAAATCTTAACCCTTTATTACCCGATCCTTTCAAATTTGTTCACCTCACTCCTGGATGCAATGGTTTATATTTAAAAATCAAACTGGGTGATTCAAAATATGAACAGCTAAATGTGGATACTTCATTTGAAAGTGTTAATAAAAGCAAGTGGGGGTTAAAATTGGGAATGTCTAGAAATTTACAAGAAGCTGGTGGAAGTACAAATAGTATTATTAATAATGAATATCTCAAAGCCCCAAAAACATCGATTGTTCGGAACTCTTCAACATTTTTAGCAAGGGCTTTACCAGCGGAGAATTTCAGTAAAAAATTGAATTCTACTGAAGCAGTGGCATGTAATTACCACGGAAAAGTATTTAATTTGTACAGCATTAGACCAAATACATCACCAAAGATAACACACGTTAGAGAAATTGTTGATGATAATCCTTTGATGAGAATGACCTTCACATCTACAATATCTTGCGTCACTTGGATGTTGACTGGTGCAGGCAATAACCTTAAGCTTGACATTTTGATTGGGTTTATTAGTGGTGATATCTTCTGGTATGATCCATTCTGCAATAGGTATTGCAGATTTAATAAACAAGGAAAATTGTTGAGAAATGCCCCAGTGATGTGCTTAGAATGGTGCATTGGTGGCGAATATTTCATTGCAGGATTTGGTGATGGATCAGTTTTGAGGTTTGCAAGAAGTAAAGATGATGATGACGAACACTATTTGCACATGATCCAAAATAGAAGACAAATAAACAAAAACAGTAACAAATTTATCAGAATATTAAAGCCATTTTCGCAAAATAATTCTACAAGTTTGAATCCAGTGGCTCATTATAAATTATCATCATTACCAATTACCTCAATCAGTGTCTTTAATAATGCAACTGCACCAATTAGTTATTTTCAGAAACAAGGTACCAATAATTTGCCTCCAAATGCATCTTCCAACTCTTTGGTAACAATTTCACATCAAAAAATTTCAAATTTGAATATCAAGAATCTTGTGAGCATTACTTGTGATGATGGATTACTTCGAATTTTCGATATTGTTAATGAGAATTTAACAGAGGTTATACCTAGTTATTTTAGCAGTCTCACATGTTCTGCATGGTCTTCTGATGGAAAATATCTAGCCACCGGGGGACAAGATGATCTAATTAGCATCTTTGAGGTATCAAACATCCACCAAGCTTCGTTAACAAGTAATACTTCTAATGCCAATCTGCCAGTTAGAAGTCACTGGACTGGTGCAAATAATAACACCAATTCTCGTTCTGCTCCTGCCTCACATGTGTCTCCCCAATTCAGGTTAGTCGCACGCCTAGAGGGCCACTGTTCTTGGATTAGAAATATCAAATTCGATGCTGTAAAATCTCCTCCAAATTTAATTGCCACACCAGTGAATTATCGTCTTGGATCTGTTGGGGATGATGGAAAATTCTTGCTTTGGGATTTCTCTCCAAGACTTTTACCCAAGCCTCAAAGTGCCAAATTAGTTAACAAACAAAAGTATCATCACCATCATCATCACCATCACCACCCCCACAATGGAAGTAGCGCCAAACCAGGAAACAGAAAGAGAAGTAATACTGCTGGCAGTAGAAAACGCGATGGTGTAGGTATCACTTTGCCGCTCAATAATGCCGACCAACCACGTTCATTGGCCCAAGCATTATCAACTTATGCGAAAGCCACAAGTAGCAACGCTAACACTCAATCACCAGGGTCTCCATCAATAAGCCCATCAGTACAGACGATTATCCATGATACTGTTCCCAAGAATGCGGTTCCTTTCGTTCAACCGGTAGTAGTTGTTGATTGTGGGGTTGGCAGGCTCTCTTCTCTACAATTCACTGATGATGGTATATGGGTTATTGCCGCTGGAGGAGATATTCGTAAGTGGGATCGACCAAAGAATTAAATAGAATTAGACTTAGGCTAAAAAGACATATACCATAAACAAGAGGTTGCCTTTCTTCCTCGAAGGAGTAGATGATGCATACCATGACTCAGACATATAATAAACATATAATTTATCATGCTCGAACTTCTGTAAACCGACTGCTTGGTTAACTTTTAAAAATTTCATAGCCCTATTATCGTGCTATTACCAAGCAATGCAAATAGGTCTCGCGTATATAATGTACACACCAGGTACAATTTTTAACGAAGGCTGGTAAACAAATGGTGGCTGACAGTGGATAGAGAATTGGAGGTTATGTGCACTGGATTTTTTTTTTTCTGCCAGGGAAAAATAATAATAAAAAAAAACTCGACTTATGTTGGGAAAGAAAACAACCGTGAACTGTTAGTGAAGAAGGAGTGAATCACCATAAGAATCAAATAGCTAAATATCGTGGAAAGGAACACATATAATATATGTATATAAATATACATATATAACTATACAAATAAAGAGGTCCAGTGTCATTTAATTTGCTACTTCAATCCAGAAAAAGCGCGTTATTCTTATCATTCATCACTTGGTGTTCCACTTCTTCATTAATATTATCAAAAGGATATCCCGAGGACAATAACCAATATATAAATATTTATTCAACGAGAAAATCAAGGAAATACAAATGAGTTTTTCTGAGAACGGACTTGGTCGTCTGGGTCTCAAGCGTTCCACCGCGCTATTCAACCTATCTATAAATAACGATGCACTACTATCCAGCACCAAATCTCATGGTGGTGTGTCCAATGATTCCAAGAATGAAAATAATCCTGGCAATTTTGACATGAAAACGAAAGCTGATACACAGAAATTACCGCAAAGAAGAATTAATGGAAAAAGAACATATTCTATTTCGCCCAACATAGCCAACTCCAATAAATTATTCAAATTCTCTCATTCACAGTTTAGAAGAGTACGAAACAATGCTTACAATGATAATAATAATATCGAGATCGATGTTGAAAATTGGTCTCCTTTCAAAGATGATAATGAAGATGAAACTAATGTCAGTGACTCCACCCCTTCAAGATCAACTACCAACTCGCTTTTCTCAACAATGCGCAAAGTTCCGAGTTCGTCATTACAGAGCAATAATACCATTAAATCTACTGCAAGCATATTCAGTCATTTGAAAGAATCATCAAAGTCAACTATGAAACTTGTTGGAGATATGAATAATGAGCTACCTAAGGAGTCAGAGTTTAAATTTACATTTAAAAACTCACAGACAACGTCAGATGTGAAAACAAGAGGAAGTAAAGGCTCCTCAAGGGGACAAGATACTAGGGACGCGCCACAGATATTTAGTCTAAGAAATATGGAAACAGAAAATCCCAGCGGAAACAATAAAAACAATTCGCTGATACAAAGACTCAGCAATAGATCAAACAAGAATAAACATTTATCACACTCTTATAGGCTTGTTAAGCCTTTCCAAGCCGCATTCCTGTCTTCTGGCCTCATGTCAAAAAAGAATAATTTCACTAGTTCAACTCCTCTCAAAATGCCAGATTCTCCATTTATTCAGAATAAAAATAGCCAGTTATTTTTTGCAAACAATGGCGCAAATGCTCTTGACAGCAGAAATATTCTTAACAATCAGGGAGGACTTACATTTTCCAAGCCTGTTCCTGACACTCCGTGCAAGAATGCCGTTAACAATTCTTTCAGCTCCTCAAAACTAATGATGACTGTCGAGAAACCAAGATCAAGATTGAGCACCTACGTTTCATACTCCGATGAAGACGTGAATGACATATTCAATAATAGAAACATGTTGAATAGTATAAAGAAAAGTGAAGTTGGTGATCACAATGATTCGGATATGATGATGTTAGACTCACCAAACTTTGACAAAAAATCGTTAGAATTGAATTTTTCTCCAGCATCTCTGAAGATCCCATCCCCGAATTTCAATTTGAAAAAATCATCAAGATTTTTAAAATTTTCCTCCAATTCATCCTTTTCGCCTGATGCTGGAAACTTGGGCAATGGCAAATATCCAACTGCCACAGCAGACTCTCCATCATCTATTGAAAAAATTTTATCACCTTCAAATACACCATCAAGCAAAAAAATAAAGGATAAACTCAAGTCTGTTTCGGCCAGGCCTTCGTTGGCCCCATTAAGTGACATTCCACTTAATCTCAACAAATTAGGAAATGATAATATGTTCAATCTCAAAGTTAATGCCAGCGATGATTCAATCAACAATTCAAGAAATGGATACTTTAGTGGCAAGAAGCGAGATCAAGGGGGTAATGAAAAAATTAATGATGGTCGTAGTAACTTTGACAGTCCCAATAATATGCTTTGCAATTTAACGGCCGACCACAGTGTCAACATGATGAATCTGAGTCCAACTGCTAATTGGTTGTCCAATTCTCCTTCCATCAAGAACAATACTTATTTAACTAATCAAAATGGGAGTACATCTTCACTTGTTAGATCGCCGAACTTCAAATCAATTAATACTTTGACAGATTCCATTTCTCCGAAGGTCAACATGAAGACGAGTCAGAACTTCTACGGGAAAAATGAAGATGTGAAATTGAATGAGGATTTGGATTATGGAGACGAGATGATTTACTCAGAAACTGATAATTATTATATTGCAACCCCAACCAAAGCATCTTTTGCTAAAAACCATACTTCGTCATTGCACAATACTGATGAATCTGAAAATGATAGTACCCTAAAGCATCATGCAGTATCTAACAATAGATCGTTTTTCAACAGGCTGAGAAAAGTACCTTCCAACAAGGAGAACATTAATCCTTCACGTTTTTCACTGTACGAAAGCAAAGCAAATTCCTTCAGGGGGCTATGTTCAACTGATGACATAGCTACACCGGTAGACTCGGTTCAAAAGTCCTTCCCATTTGCTGAAACCAGAGCTAATACCAGTGTTCTCAAGACGCCAAACAGCTCATCCATTAATTTAAACGAGGATATCAACACTGTCACTCCAAATGGTCGGTTTTACGAAGATATCATTGCTTCAGATGAAACTCAAGCGAAGCCATATCCAGATATCCTTATTGCAGACGCTCATACATCAAACCAAACTCGTAATAATGTGGGGGCTACTGATGATTTTTTGGTTTCAAAACTTGGCAGTAACATTAAGCTTTCTGGAGAGGGTGAGTTTTCTCTAGTTTTCGAATGTGATTACAAAAATTACAAGTATGCCATTAAGAGAAGCAAACGTCCAGTGAAGCTTAGCAAGCGTGCCGCTAGATATCAAAGTGACGGCGAGTATGCTTTGAGATTTGAAAATACTGCTGACAAGGAGTTTATTCTAGGATTAGTTGGATATGATGTGAGTTTGATCAATTGTAATCCTGATGAAGAAATTTCAATTTTGAATAACCTTAAGAAGAACGCTCGGAAATTTACCGGTTCAGAATATCTCATCAACTACGTTTCCAATTTCACGATAAATAGTTATAACTATATTGTGACTGAATTCTGTGAAGAAGGGTCATTAGATAAATTCTTGTTGAAGAATTCTGATCAAAGATTGGATGAGTTCCGTGTCTGGAAAATCGTTACTGAAGTTTTATTTGGATTGAATTTTTTGCATGAAAACGGAATTTTGCATTTGGACTTGAAACCCGCCAATATTTTCATTAACTTTGAAGGGTCGCTCAAGATTGGTGATTTTGGGTTGTCAACCAAGATGGAAGATATTACAAATAAACAGTACGTTGAAAAGAAAAGGGATTCCAAAATTTTCTCCAGTGATAGTGAAATCAATTCTAATGAATCTCAACAAGGAAAGAAGAGAGAAAAAGACAGTGGCGTTAGCATGGAAAAGGAAGGTGATAGAGAATATATTGCGCCTGAAATCTTGTTGAAATCTGAATACAGTTCTGCTGCTGATATCTTTTCACTTGGATTAATAATTGTTGAAATTGCTGCCAACATTTATTTGCCAGATAACGGTGTTAGTTGGCAAAAATTGAGATCTGGTGATCTCAGTGACGCTGGTAGATTGTCTTTCCGTGACTTGGCTATTCATGATACGAAACCCTCACATCAGCACACTGCTTCTACGTCAATGAATTCAAACTATACAAGTACCGACTCAACTGCCACCACGTCACGTACGAATATAAATTCCTCTCTTAGCAAGAATTACTCTAGTTTGACGAGCGATTCAGGCAGCAACTTGTTTAATTATGAAAACTCTATGATCAACACAATCTCACATGCTGTTGCTGCTAGTCAACCAAATATGCCAACGGTTAATAGTCTTTTGTCAAATCATAGTAATGTGAGCAATGCTTCAAGGACAACGTTTTTGCGTGATGGAAATACTCTTGATTTGATGGTCCATTGGATGATAGAACCGAACCCAAAGAATAGGCCATCAGCAACAGAACTTATTAATTTATATGAGCTTCAATACATTGAATTGAAGCGCAAGGCAGGAGCAATTATCTACGAGGGAGAATACGGTCCACAGTTGAATTTGGATGATGTTATGGGTACTGACGAAGAAGATGATTATGCTTTCAACCGCTCAGACTCCTATGAATATGTTGATAATTTGAGTAATCTTACTTTAGTGAAGAAAGATTCTGCTGCTGGAGCTAGTAATGGTGGCTGCACCATGAAGGAGTATCTTGACGGCTTCCCTCGTGTGCTAGATCGTTATTCTATGGGCAAATTTAATTTCCAAGATAAGGAGGGATCCGGAGAAGAAGAGTTTCCTCATAGGAATATGAACTACAGGTAGAGATGGCATATGCGAACTGAACTGTAGTTCCGAACTGCATTTTTTTATTTTTTTAATTTTTTTTAATCTTCACACATTTGGTATTTTTTTGTTGTTTATCTTTTTGTTTATCTTTTTGTTCTTCTGTTATTCTTTTCACTTTTGAAACCTTCTTATATTTTTGTTATTTGTTTTCTTTTAATCTGGGATATGGTTTATTTGAATTTAAAGACTTGCTACTTGGTTTTTATGAGAAGTGGCTTCTGTTTTAGTGTCATTTTCTAGTTTTATTTTTGGGTGGCTATTTTTACTTTTTTTTTTCTTTTGTCTTTTCTCTTGATTTTTCTTTTTCTCGCTTTTATTGTTAGTATCATGAATTATATTCTCTTATAAGAAATGCGTGCATATATATATTTATATTTATCTTAGTGGCTAGTTTTGTGATTGTTGAAAACCATTTATCTCATATATGAGATGATTATTATAATAATCATGTTGGTGCTGCCAATATGGGGTTAAGTGCCCGCGAGAAGCTCAAATGTGAGAAAAATTTCTGGTAAACAAAGGTTGAACAATCAACCTTAGAGGAAATATCCAGAAATATTTCACTACGAAAGTACAAGATAGCTGAAAAGTTCAAAGGATTTAGCGAATGAGCCAACATGTCAGAAGTGTCTCAGAAAAATAAGAATCCTGCGCCACTACAGTTGACGGCGGAGTCTCTTTTACAAGAGGCTTACGAGAGTCAAGCTGTGATGCCGTTGAATGAAGATGACCTTGCCCATAAAATAGCCGATCTCGAAGAATCAAGGGAGTTCCAGGGAAGAAAAAGATCAGAGTTTGAGAAACATCTTCGAAAAGACTACCATAATGTCAAATCATGGCTCAATTATGCAAATTTTGAATTTTCGCAACATGAGATGGCGAGAGTACGATCAATTTTCGAAAGGGCTCTAGATCACAATAAGGACAATGTCCAACTATGGATTCGATATGCCGATTTAGAATTGAAGAATAAAAGTATCAATCATGCCAGAAACTTGCTAGAGAGAGCTATTCGTATCCTACCCTTTGTTGATAAGGTGTGGTTCTACTACACCCAACTTGAAGAATCGTTGGGTAATATTCAAGGCGCGAGAAATATCTTTGAAAGATGGCTATTGTATGAACCTAGGCCAAATGTTTATGATACTTATATCAATATGGAAAGAAGAAATGGCAACAACCTGGAAAATTTGAGAAAGATATTTGAAAAATATGTCATTGTGTATCCAAATAGTGTGACATGGATTAAGTGGGGAAACTACGAGGATAAAAATGGTTCTTCCGATACTGCAAGAGAGGTATTCACAACTGCGGTAGATACTTTATTTCAAATTGATAAGGAAGATCAAGTGGAGGACATTTTAATACGATGGATCGAATTTGAAGCGTCACGAAGTGAATTTGAAAGAAGCCGGTTATTGTTCAAATTTGGATTAAATAAACTACTGAAAGAGTTTTCTAAGAAATTATTTGATAAATATTTAATATTTGAGAAGAAATATGGTGAATATGATAATGATGGAACCAACGTACTATTGTTGAACAAAAGAAAAGTGGTGTATGATGATGATTTAGAGAAGAACCCTAGAGATTATGATTTGTGGTGGGTTTACATAACCTTGATGCAGGAATTGTCCGCTGATAAGAATGGGTTGATAGAGGTTTATGAAAAGGTGGTGAACAATAAACCTTTAATAGATACTAAAAAAACTGTGGAATGGAAGAAGTATATCTATTTATGGATTAGGTACTTATATTTTGTTGAGTTAGACATGAAAGATATCGAAAAGACCAGAGAATTGTACAAAAGACTTCTTGAGATTATACCTCATGAATCATTTACATTCAGTAAAATATGGATAAACTATGCTGAATTTGAAATTCGCCAACAAAAGTTAACTGATGCAAGAAGAATACTTGGGCGGTCACTTGGTATCCATGGTAAGCCAAAAACTTTCAAATATTATATCAGTCTTGAAAAATCTTTGAAAGAGATGGACAGAGTAAGGAAGCTATACGAAAATTATCTCATTAAGTTTCCTCATTTGATAAATGTCTGGCTAGAATATGCCACTCTTGAAACGAATTTGGGCGATCATGATAGGGCCACGGGAATTTATGAAATTGCTACTGCCGAACCAGCGATTAACAATAACTTAATTATATGGTACAAGTATGTTAATTTCTTATCGGAAGAGGTATACAATTATGGCAAAGCAAGAGGGGTTTTGCAGAGAGTTTTGGACATGAATAAGCAAAACGTGAAAGTTTGGGTTAAAAGAGCATTGTTTGAAGCCACGGCTCCAAACGAAGCTCAGCTACATCAAATTCTTGAGAATGAGGAAGATGAAGAAATTGAAATTTCTGCTACTCCTGAATCTGTTGAAAATGCCAGACACGTTTTTGAAGATGGTCTTAAATATTTCAAGAGCCAAGAACTGATGGATGAGAGAGTGCTATTAATAGAGGCTTATAAGCAGTTTGAAGATGTCTATGGGGATGAGGCAAGCATTGAAAAGGTTTCCAAGAGGTTACCTACGCTAGTGAAGAAGACCAAGGAAGACTCTGAAGAAGAAATCATAGAATACAAGTTTCCTGATGATATCGAGAAAGACAATGCAATGTTGAAGTTTTTGCAAAATGCCCAAAAATGGAAGAAAAGAAAGTAACAGTGGCGACTTATTTAGCATTACTGTTATATCGAATTTTATTGTTCGATTTTTTGGTAAATGAAATATATGATGTTTTAGTTTAACGTTGATGAAATCATTAATCTATTTGCAATATGATTCTACTTTATGAGAAATACTTTAGAAAGTCGTAAATCATTCTTTTTTTTTTGGTTTAAGTTATATTGCAAACTCCAATATCAAACACGACCATTAAATAGAGATAATAAGATGAATAGTATATAATTATTGAACAAAGTAAATAAATCACTGGCGCACATTTTATTGCCGTATCAATGGCCCAGGAATTAAGGTATAACCAAGTCAATTTGAAGGATATATGAGATTACAAGTGCCAATTCGTAAAAAGTAAATCCGCAAGAGATAATCAGTAAAAATACAAGAAAAAAAGTGACTTTTCGTAACTATTTGAATCTGTGAAGCCCAGATAATAATAATCCACCCCACCGACTTAAGGAGAAACGACTCTACTTTGTAGTAATACTCTTTTTGGTATCTTTGTCGACCGAACTTTGCTTCCACAAAGATTTTCGTTTGTAAAATCTTCCACTCAAAACGTGTTAGGATTCACCATACCACCTATGTGCATGGTTACTCTCTTTTGTATCGGCCGAGGTCTATTTAAAGCCGAGTTCGTAAAATTTTTCCATTTTTATAGTTTTCACTAGTAAAACATCTAGATTCGATTCACATATTTACGATATCGCGCGGCTGGAAGCATTTTGTTAGGATATCCGCTGCACATTAAACCCGTCTTATAACCGATACACAATAGTGGCCATCTCCGACCAATTTCCGTGAGCGGAGGCAAATGCGATACAGGATTTAAAAGACGCGATGATCCCTAGTTTCTTTAGTCCTTGTCCCACAACCACCCTATCCAGAATATTATATTATCCAACAAATAATAAATTACCATGGTGTGTGAATTCGAGCTTAGCAAAGTTACTGAGATCAATGCCTCTCCTGCTGTTGTTCGTGATGCCCTTTTAAATTTCTCAGACTTACCAAACTGGAGCCGATTTATCAACTCAATAGAGGTTACAAATGCCCCTGAATCTAATACTGAGGCCAGGCCAGATAAGGGTCCATCGGTGGGAAGCGGCTTGAAAGTAGAGGTCACCGGTATGACTTTCTATCCTGTTGTGGTCGGCAATAGTCCCGAAAAATTCTCATGGCACGGGAAACTCTTGGGCGATTGGTTCTTTGGCGGTACTCATTTCTTTAAGTTTGAAGAATTACCAGAAGGTAAATGTAAACTCACCCATGGTGAATCCTTTGAAGGAGTTTTGTTTCCATTGTACAATATGCTTAAAGGTGCTGAATTGTCAAAGGCATTTGGGCTGTTCAATGAAGCTATCAAGAAAAAGGTTGAAGAAGATTAGTGACGTTTCCCAAACCAGCAATAATAACTATTCCTTCCTTCCTTACTTTCTTTCTTTCTTTTACATTTATCTTTCATTTTAATATATTAATGTAACTTCAAACTGCGTTATTCTCTAGTTCACTGCAGTTGAATTTAACAGACCTATGGAGAATGCAGAGACTATTCTTATTCCCAGGTGCCATGCGTTTTCTTAGTAGTAAACTCCGCATAATTGGATCATCGGAGCTAGCACATTCGAAATACTTGCCTCGCAATGTAAAGGGATGTGATTTAGCTGGCGTTTATGAATTAGATAGTTATGGAGCTACGTTGTTAAAGCTATGAAACCTTCATATATTACACGGTACTTTTTCCTTTTCTTTATTCAAAAGTGCTAGAAAAACCATCTCAAGATCATAATTCATCTTTTGCAACCTTGTCATCCCCACCCAAGAATTCGCTCAAAATATTGATTCTTTTAATTAAATTATCATGAACCTTATCACTAAGTGAGTTTCCTTTCTTCAAAATGCCTTGCAATCTGGCGTATTCTTTGCTAAAATACCCAAATTCTCTAGAGGAAATCTTATCGAGTAATTTACCGTAATACTTTGCTGAGTGAGCAGCACTTGTATCTTTAAGCTCAGAAAGTTGCTCCTTGGCTTCATTCAAACCGTTACCAGCCAAAAGGTCTTGCATCTTGTCATTGAAGATTTCTAATTTACCGGCGGACTCATCAAGCTTACCATCCGATTTTCTACCAATATGGGTCTTAGAATTAACCCAAGCAACAAGTTCATCGGCACTTCTGCCACCTTCATAGTATTCAGCATTTTCGATGTTGACATCCTCAGGGGCAACATAGACGATGGTTGGGAAACTTTTAACATCAAATTTGCCCTTGATTTCTTCGGCAACAACGTCACTGGCAATGACATCACCAATAACTACGGACTCATCATTTTTGAAAGCACTAGCTAATTGTTTCCAGTTAGGCTTCAATTGTTTACAATATCCGCACCACGAAGCGGTAATTGTGAAAAATCCGTGCTTGCCCTCAATTTTTTGTTTGTAAGTGTCATCATCAAAGTAATCAACATAGTCCTTGGCAGCGGAAATAGTAGGAGTTTTGGTGCCGGTGGCGTATTCAATGAATTTGATAAAGCTGTCAAGTTCACGCTTGCCTTGATAATCTTTTGGAGCGTCGCCAGCAACAAACATCTTGAGAGTTGGGAAACCCTTGATACCAAATCTGTTCCCTATTCTGGAGTACTTGTCAGCATCAATACTGACAATTTGGATATTTTTTGTAGGAGCATACACATCAGCCAATTGTTCCCAGATTGGAGCCAAGGTCTTGCAATGACCACACCATGAGGCGTAGAACTTCACAAAAGAGTATGTTCCAGGAGTTTGGACGATATCAATAAAGTCCTTGTCAGTGGCTTCAATGACATTGGAGGCAAACACAGTTGCTAAAATGGAAAACAAGAAAAAAGCGCTTGTGAATCTCATAGTGATATATAGTTATATCTATACAAGATGAGGTCAAATCAACAATGTTACCAGTTCAAATGAAAATTGGTGCCAAATCAGCGCTTTTTTTGTCACCACCGACACGTGTATACACACGTGATTGTCCACCGGTTGTCTCCCAGTTTTTGGCCGCCGGCAAAAAATTTTCCAATCATAGAAATATAAATTGGATAATAGGACAACGGTTGATATTCAAGAGAGGATATACACATAATTAAGATGTCTCTTCGGTTGTTCGCCCGTCTATTACACACGAGCAGACCTATGGCAAACAGGGCTCCAGGATTCATCTACCCTGGTACCGCCAAACCTACCATCTCTGTTCCAGCAATTCCAAACATCAAAATCTCGTCAGTTATCGACCATCCAAATTCTGTGACCCCATCAATTCCAGAACTCGAACGTACTAGAGTAGTTCCAACTTTAGAAACTTTTTATTCTTCCAATCCAATCCATGAAAAGAACATGCGTGACTTAAATGACTTGCTCAACCGTTACGCTTCAACACCTTATACTATAAATTCCGAAGAATCAGCGAAACATAATAAAACCTACCGTTGGCTAAATATCAATGAATACCGTCTTATTGCTGCAGGGACTCGTTTGAAGACCATCCAATATTCCAAGCTCGTTGAACTCTTACAAAGATTGGATGCCATTGATAAGCAGCTTGTGGATAAGCAGTTCATGGCTACTTTGAATCGTTTCAAAAAATCCGTTTCAGACTCTTCTGCTGGTGCATCAGTAAAACAATTGGACGAGTTTGGCAGAGCCATTGCCGCTGGTGGAAGAAAGTCCAGTAGGGCTAAAGTTTATCTTGTAAGAGGTGAAGGTAAAATCATTGTTAACGGTGAACCATTATCAAAACTGTTCCCTAGATTGACTGACAGAAATAAGATTCTTTATCCTTTGAAGGTTGTTGATGGCGAGGGTAGCTACAATGTGTTTGTCAAATGTTCTGGTGGTGGGGTTTCTGGTAAGGTTGGTGCTATCGCTCACGGTATTGCAAGAGCTTTGCTCATTTTCAACCCATTATTGAAACCAAGATTGAAGAGAGCCGGTGCTACTACAAGAGATGCAAGAAGAGTCGAAAGAAAGAAGCCTGGTAAGGTTAAGTCTAGAAAGTCTCCAACCTGGGTCAAGCGTTGATCTGCTATGTATGTATATTCTTGTGTTTTTGTAAATAGACAGACATTGTCGAATTCGACAACATTGTAAGAGTTGAATTTTATACAGGGAATAGTATATGATCAGATTATTTACACCAGAGAAAGTGGGAATGATATAATAAATAATCCAAATAACAAAAAGCATTCATACATATTATTTATACATAGAAATACATGGGAATACTCAAATGACCAATTAGACGAATGAGGTTGTGACATTATTATTATAATAGAAGGGTTAGTCAAATTTTTATGGAATGTCATATGTTTCCATTTTTTACTTTTGTAAATAGTATTCATATATAATAGTGCTTCTATTCTTCCTGGAAATACCACTACCTGTTATCAGAATGTTGCATATTCAATAAATATTCCGAGCTCAAAAAACTATTCCTATTTTCTTTTCTTTGAATATTTATAATATAAAATCACTGGGAAGGTATTGGACAGGAGTGCACATTCATATTTGTGCCTCTTGATGTTAACACCTAAACCTAAAAGTGAGGCGGTGTATTTTGTCATATAATTTGGCCATGTAAACCCAAATTTAAAACACTTTAAGCTCCCGATATTACAATGCAGTGTGATACTCTCGGAAGTAATCAGATGAATTTCCAGAGGATAATAAATCCTTGAATGGCCAACGATCTGCCCGCAAGAAAAAATATTCAAAGATGACGATCAATCTTCAGTATAACCCGAAGAACATAGATATATTGACACCTCTCAATTTACCTCTTAGATGGTCGCTGAATTGACTCCAAATCTAAGTCATCATCAAATTCATCACTATCATCATCAAAGTCACCCCTATTGTTCTCTGTTGGCTGTTTCCTGGAATCTATCACTGTACTATCATCCAATTTACTATCTTGATTATCCTTATAAGAGCGACGACCTTGTGTTTCATGGTCCTCTTCCTCTTGGTGCCCTTTCTTCTCTGATAACAATAACAGGTAATGATTCTTCAACAACTCAGTCAATTGTCCATTTTTTCTTGTAACCATGAACATATCATCAGGCACGATAGTTCTCCTTTCAGCATGATCGGCAAATGCTTTCAAATCCTCCCCTACAGAAAGCAATTGATCAAAAACAAGTTGAACAAGTGCTGCTGTGAAAGTGGGAGTGGCAGATATCCCCAAGCCTTTTGTTTCCTGATCTACCAATTCTGAAACCGTATCCCATATTGAAGCTTTGAGATGCTGATTATGTTAGTAAATTGCCATACGAACTTTCGTTAATAACGGCTACTCACTGCTAGGACATCCTCCTGTTCCAGGTTCATAATAAAAAATAATATTAATGATAACGCGAATGGCCTCAATTCACGACGACTCTTAAATTGGCGTCTGTTTACACGATGAAAAATAAATAAACTTATATCTCATCGCATCAAGCGGGTGACTTATGCATTTTCACAAAACTTCAAAAATTTTGTCTTCTTGGGAAGGATATAAAACAACGTTTCACCAACAATATCCGAGCATAGCTATGGCAGTAAATAAAGAAAAGGCCCTCCTGAACAAGAAAGACGGTGATAAGAGCCATAATACAAAATCAAAAGCCCATGGATCTTCAAAGAATGTAAAATCCAAGTCTAAAGACAAGGTTAAAAAGCCTCGTAAAGTACATCCAGCGGCAATCAGAGCCCGCCAGAAAGAAGTCAATCGTTTTTTAGGATCAGTTCTTCTAGGGGTACCAGAGCCTCCAAAGAAACCAAAGCCAGTTTCGTTGTGGGATATGGTACAATGGGCGCAGAATGAAAATGTTAGTCTTGAAGACTTTTCGAAGAAAATGAAGGGCATCGGCAAGCTCGCCACAATAAATGTTCCAAAGAAATCCTCTGCTCGGCCGGATGGTAAAAAACAAGCGGATATTGGTAAGTTCTTAGCAATGGACTGTGAATTTGTGGGTGTTGGCCAATTCCGTGAATCTGCTCTCGCAAGAGTTTCCCTTGTTAACTATCATGGCCATGTGGTGCTTGATGAGTATGTTCGTCCTGAAGAAAGAGTCACTGATTGGAGAACTTGGGTGAGTGGTGTCACTCCTTATCATATGCGTAATGCTATCACCTTCAAAGAGGCACAAGAGAAGGTGAAGTCTTTGTTGAAAGGAAGGATTTTGGTGGGCCATGCTATTCAAAATGACTTGGACGCTTTGAAGCTTAAGCATCCCAGAGAAAGCATCAGAGATACTTCATTATTACCTGCCTATAGAAAATACGCTGGGGGAAAGACTCCAGCTTTGAAGAAATTGGCATTGGAAATTCTTGATTTTTGTATTCAAGCGGGTGATCATTCCTCAGTGGAAGATAGTAGGACAACAATGTTGTTATACAGGCTTAGGAAGAAGGATTTTGAAAATGGAAAAAGATGAGATTATAGTATAATTTTTATTTCCTTTCGATTCATCAGGCTGAGGAAACTGGTCTTTGTTGTGTTGAGTTGCTATGTTTTGCTACGGAACTAGATATTTTAAGAGATATGATAGCGAAGCTGGTAAAGTCATCGATTTAGAAATCTAACCTTTGGGCAAGAATCATCTACCGTTTAAAAATTCATAAATGATAACCACATCTATTCACTAAGTAAAAGTATAAATATAAAATACAACAACTTCAGTTTATCAGCAAAAAAAAAACAAAGCAAAGCTAAGTAACAATAATGATTAAAATACATATCACTTCAGAACAAAAAAAAAAAAAAAAATTTAGCTCCCACAGAAATACTTCCAGCCATTCAGTAAAATACTATTCATCATTTTTTGTTGTTGTAAAGACCGTTCATTCAAAATTTCATTCCTTTCTGATTCGTCGTATCCTAGAAACTCGAATCTCTTAACTCCCGATATCTTCATTTTATCCAACATTTTATCCAGATAATCTTCAGGATATGTAGTCTGATCTTCGCAGTCCGAAAGAATTTTGAAAATGTCTACGATAAATGACAACGCTGTTAATGATTTATGGACTCGGGCTCTCGTAGTGGCAATCACGTCAGAGAAAGCGTGGTAAAACTTTTTCATCATCACGATATTCTCTTTGGCAACATGTTTCAATAAAATTAAAAATCTAGACCATTCCGCATATTCTATGGTGGTTGATTTAAAATAAATTGACAACATTAACAAAAATGCCAAACTATATTCAGAACCGTCGGTCACATATTCCGAAATACATAGAGGAATCTGGATGTCATTATCTAACTTTATAACTCCGTTCTCTTTGAGACGCACTTCCTTAAAAAAATTCCAGAAATCATCGGGATCATCAACAATAAATAAGAAAGTGAAATACGGTGCATAGAGATGCCCATCATCATTGTTATTTAGGAGACCTCTTTTGACCTTGATACAAGTTTTCAACACTTTCACAACTTCAGTCTTTAGGTACGGAATTCGAACCCCACGCAAAAGAATATAACAAAAATACAAATCATGATTTTCAAATGTGACCTCAAACCCACAGTACTTTTCATATTCCAATAAGCTACTGCCGGCAGGATTACGTCCTTCAAACAACACACAAGCATTCTCATCTGAGACCTGAGGCAACAAATGTAATTTTGAATGCAAGTTATGGACCGACATATCAAAGAACATCAACGCCGCCTCGTAAATAAGGATGTCATTGGTCAAACACCTTGAGCCAGCGACCCATAAACTATAATAGATAAGAAGTGGTTTGAATGGGACCCCGTGCATACACAACCCGAGAGAATATACGGTGTGGATCGAGCTTTCAGTGTAAGTGAAAAGACCCAGATGTTGATAGTGACCATATGATTGTGCACGGCGAATCAAATGGAACATTAAACTTTCAGTTATGCCTTCCGATGCCAAAACACCAAATAGTAAAACTGACTTAGGATATAGTATTCCTGATCCATGGAAGACAAGCTCAGTGACATAGCGACTCAATTTCAGTCGCCATAATCTCAGAAGATTTGCATCTTCATAACTTGAAAGAAACTTCAAACATCTTTTGAAAAGTGAAACGAAACGGCCAATATTACCGAATATTCTGTTGCGATCTTGTATCACGATTGATCGTCTAGTTGATTCATTCTTATCGCAGTTATCATCATGCTTTTTGGAAGGTCCATGATTGCCATCATCATACAACCCATACATTAATCTTGCTGTATCACGTTTAAGGAAATCCCAAAGCTCATCAATATCAGGATTGGTTTCTATCAAATTGTGTTCATTATCAAATTTGAAAACATAGAAAAGCGAACAGGCCAATTGATAGACATCATTTTTGAGTGCTTTAGAGCCTATGTTACTATAAATCATCACAAGGTACAACAATTCTGGAAAGAAAACAGTGTACTTGTGCTTTGAATTAAAAAAGGAGTAACGACACATTTTCATCAAAATTATCACTTCAGTCATTAATTTTCCATTATTTGCACTTCCCAAATGGCTCGAAATGGTTATCAAACGACGAGTCAAATTAGAACATAATATTAGCGTCGATGATTCCGTAATAATTGTCACAAATTTCGCCCAAGATTTAACATCACCACTTAGAACAGGGTCATGACTGATAAAATAAGTTTCCGTGAGATAATCAACCACGCATTTAAGGATCAAACCAATCAATTCATCCTTCAAGGTCAAAACGTTCCATATCATCGTCTTGAAAATATAAAAATTCTGTTCATTATTAGTCAATCTGATGAATTCTTTAATAATAGTTCTGGTTTCATCAATACCATTCGGCGAGTCGGAGCAATATATGTACTCATGAATGTTTTCAATCCATGGTGAAATGTACATCACAAATTCTCTCTTCTTGCCCACCGTTGAGTTATAGACATGAAAGAATCCATTTATCACCTTTAACGTTAATTCCGGATTACTTTTCGCCAACTTTTTTGAAACTAAAACAATTCTCCAGGTATTATCTTCAGGAATCAGCCCTTCAGGGTCATAAAGAAACTCAATAGGCTCATATTTAAAGTGATGGTCATTAGCAAGCAACAAGAACAATAAATGATTACTTTGAGTTCGAAGTTGATCATCGTCGGATAAAACCCCACTAAATACTAAATTTAAAATATCACCCAAATATTTGTCAATATTATCTACCACAGCCGATTCAGACTTCACATGGACCAGATACGGTACTTCTTCATATTCCCATTTCCTTTGCAGAGTTTTGTTTTTATTAACATGAAACAATTCCATTATTTCTAACCTTCTCTGCGACATCATTCTGGTACGCTTTCCCGTATTCATGTTCAAAAAAGCCAATTCATCAGCAGTATTAGAAATTTCAATTTGATGTTCCTTTATGATGAGAATTTCTAGTATCGGTACAGATGCCTGAGAGCTTAAGTCATCCACGCACTGCAACTTGATAGTTCTGGGGCCTATCATAAATTTTGCATCCACAAATTTCTCTTCGTTTGCATCAATCCTTAGTTTAACATCCTCAGAAAGCAATACTTTCTCATTTGAAACTTCTCTAGTGTGATTGGTCAATCCAAATAGATCAAGGTACTCTGGATTATCGAGGGTGGAAACAAAATGAAGTCTTTCAAATTGGCGACCGAATTTTTCGATATACAATAAACTATTCCTAATCATTGAGCTCTCCATTAGATTCAAATATTCGCTATTAACATTAATAATGTAAGTATCCGTGAAAGTTGCGAATATATCCTCAGATAGAAGCGACACAAAGAAATCTTCTGGGAAAATTCTCAAAACTTTGGAAAATTCAGTACAGTCAACAACGACATTTACTGGCTTGCCAAAGTTATCTAAAATACACAGCATGAACACATAGCAAGCCAAAAATTGATCAATTTTGTATTTTTGGAAGTAATAATATGATAAAATAATCGCCATTTCATTGTTGAATTCGACCTGGTGAAAAAAAGGAATTGAGAGAATAGTAGAGGTGTCAACCATCAGATATCTGCTCATGAAATCATAAATTTTGGGGTAATCATTTTTAATAACCTCTGGTATTTTGAATTTTTTGGTTAATATTGGAGCGCCCAATTTGTTAGCAGCCCTATCCAACTGTAGATACGTATTAAATTTTTCTTTTAATGTGGCCTCCACGGGGGCAATCTTTGGAGATAATAATGAAGCCCTAACTTCTATAATATTGTCAAACACAAACTCATTCAAGTAAGAGTATCTATCCAAATCATATTCAATTCGAGCGCATTGTGGCATTTCAATAGACTGAGAAATATCATCCAAAAACTTGCACACTTTTCCACCGAGTTCTGCAAGAATCTTCTGATTATTTTGAAGGAATGGCCAGCGATCATTATTTACCGAATTGCTGGCTAGACCTTGAATGAATTTTGCTAACAATGTGAAGTAGTTACTCATTTTACTATTCAAGTATCTACCAGAGCTCATAAACGAATCGTTGTTAACTATTGCAGGAACAATAAACCTCAAGAACGCGAATGAAGCAATGGCATTCATATATTCGTCCTTGTGCCCGAAAGCTTCAGTATAATTCTTTCGAATCAGGTAACAGACGTACTTGAGACAGGCAGGGAAAACAGGAGCAGATTTGCTAATGGTGTCAACCAAGCGATACAAGCACTTCTTGAAAAACGCCAAATCTTGGGAATCTTCGTTAGCTAATTGTACAGGATTAAACTCAAAAACTTCCTTAGAATTTATTATTTCGTTTAAAATTGGCTCAACAACCTTTTGCAAATAAATACCACCTTCGCCAGTTTTGGCATAAAGATACAACATTCTGGCAGCCACCGTATTTTGACGCAAAATGGTGGAAGCTTGCACTGTGTTATGCATTTCATACTGGATCAACTTGGAAATCACCTCTAATGGTTTGCCATGAGATTCATAGGCCATGAGCAATGAATAAGCCATAAGATCAACCTCCTTGGATGGACAATTATCCGCAAATGCTATCGCTAAATCAACATGATTGACAAGGGCATCTAATAGTTGATTTTGCCAAAAGATTTTATCTTCTTCCAAGTTTCCTTTATAAAAACTATTCGAAGTGTTTCCAAAAATAGTTGTGAAAATCTTTAAAAATATCTTTCGAAATCGATCGTCCTTATGGAAACCTAATGATACTGATCTGCCCAATGCAATATCAATATTTGCCACAAATAGATTTCCCAATCCCACCACCAAATTATCTAAAATTTCCACAGTACGTGGATCCGATCCACTATTGTCAAAATTAGAAAACTTATCAATCGCAGAAAAAATGATATTAAAATACTGTTCAATTAGAGCTTCATTTTCCTCTCTCAATTGATTTCGGCTAACTGCAGTTTCAGGAGCCAATCTCATGTCTGCGGTAAACATTCTCAAAAATTTTGCACACTCCATACACGTTCGTAACTTGAGATACCATACCATCCCCAGGTTTTTGCTCTTAAGATGAGGGTTTTGTGTGTTTTGTAAATGTTCATCTGGACTCTTGATGACACCACTGGATTTCGAAGTAATTACATTATCACCACCAGATAGCACCAACTCTTCAGGAGCATGAATACAATCTTCCATCCAATGCATAAGAATCTTGACATATGAGTTTCTGAGTTTCAAGGATCCATCTATATGCAACTTTCTGAACCCATCATTTACTCTGGCAACTACCATCGCTTTAGTCTTTAACTGGTAACCGGTAGGATTCTTAGAATTTTCAAGTATTATCATCTGCGATTTCAATATATCAATCATAACAGTACCGATTTCAAATATCCTCAATTCATCCCCTGTTTGGTATAAAACTTTCATGAATGTAATAACTGAGTCTGCAACACTAACATTGCTGGATTCACTGGCATTTTCATATTCTGTAGCCATATAATCATTAATGAATTCCAAGAGTTCCAATCCCAAAGCCATGAAAGCATTTTCATGTATATCTTCAATTACTATACTTTTGGCCAAAGCTTGTATTTTCAAGCCACCTAATTTGATCAATTTTAAACTCTGTTTGATGAAATTACTAATTCGATCAATGTACAGTTGTGGCAAATTCTTATCATACAATAACACGCCACAAATCATTGATAGCATTCTGCCTACCGACTCAAATAATTTCAATCTATCATAATTTTCAATTGAAACTTCTTCCAACGTGCTCTGCCAAACAATATAAAGCCGGTCCCAGATAATCAAGAGTGAATAAGATGGTATAGTGGCATATGTGGCCAAACAATTCTTTATCTTTTTTCTGAAGCCAACAAGCCCAACGAATCCATTATTTCGGCACTCTCTTGAAAAAGCACAGAAAAAGTTCCTAAGTGGCCATCTTTTGCAAATCGCCTCTTCCTGACCAGGCAATGGATTCACTCTAAGCAAATCTAAGTGTTGATCAACAATTCTCATGATCTTATCCACTAGCTGGGCAACTTCAATGTTTGGAGCGGCGCAAAATGTGAAAATAACGACGTCTAATCTTACTAGCCCCCTAGAAAGATACTCTGGATCAGCAAAACCATATGGTGTTTGTCCAGATAAGAGCCTATCACTATTTTTCTTTGAGATTGATACTTCCATCGCGAGAATTTCTGCAATCATACTCAACAAAAGAGGTAGTCTCGGATTAGTTAAGTCCGCCATATTGGCCAACAGCAAGATGACTTCATGAGAAAAATCAATTGTACATGACAATATTCTGAAATATTCATCGGAAAATACTTCAACGCCAGTGTCATGATTCTTATAATACAATTCATGGTCCAATAGTACATAAAGTAACTCCTGGCTTGCATTGCTTAATCCGATATCATCATTATTCAAGCCACAAAGAATAGCCATCAACAAACATTTGAAATCTTGATGCTCTGCGAACTTCATGTCGGTCATTAATCCGCTTTTACTCACCACACTTTCCAAATCGAAAAACGAAAACGGGGCAAGCTTCACAATCTCAAAAAAGTTGGCTAGGGTTCGCTTCGCAACATATACTGGGTCAGCCATAATTCTCTGATATTCTGAATTATCATATGCCTTGATATCATTATCAGCACCTGGGTCTAGTAAAGTTTTTTTCGAATTAGAATGGCTTTGTTGGAGACCTCCAACAGAAGTAACACCACTTCCGAGATTATTATCGTTATTGAAACTAGTATCACTTTTATGCGTAACTCCAGTGCTGCCGCTCAGAACAGAAGAGCTTGTGTATGTATCATAAGATCCAGATCGTTTATGGTGTTTCTCACCTCTCTCTTTATTATCAAATCCAGATGGATACTTGAATAACAGTTTTGCAAAACTTTTGGTCTCACCATACAACATTTTAGATTTGGAGTTAGTATTTGATGACAAACCACCAGGCTTTTCTGACGCTATATTTGAACTACTATCGAAGTCATTCGTGCTGCCACTAGAGGTCATTGAAAGTTGTTGGGGTGGATCAATTCCCGTGTTTTGTTGAATAGACAAGTGCGTCTGCGATTTAGCCAACGGATCTTGTGATTGCCTTGTTGTGTAAACGTTATTTAATTTACCATGAGACGGAGATCGTAAATGTAAAGATCTTCTAAAGCTCGATCCCGACGAAATATTTGAAGCCATTGAATGCGGCACTTGATTAATCATCTTAGTGGCTGACTGACTCTCTTTACTGCCAATTAAAGTTTCAGTACCACTAGACACCAACGCTCTTGTGATTTGTGCTGCAAAATCCTTATTAGCGGCTCTTGTCTGCGGTGAGGAGACTTTTACAACTGCTTTACCTTTCTTGATTATCAGAACATATCTGACAAGAAATCCTTCTACGAAAGGTTTCACCGCCTGTAAAAATATTTTATTCTTCCCATTTGTTGCTTCATAAAACAATCGGAGGCCACAAAAAAGAGTGGAAATGGAATGTAATGAACTCTCCACAGACACTGATTCTGATTCATTTGAAACACTATCATCACAATCTATTTTGCTTTGTAATTCAAGGCCTCTATAGACCAAGCTGAAGAACCTTGAGGGATCAAATAATGAGACAAAACTGAAGAAACAAATCCGGATTTCGTCTACCACTTCCATCTGTTTGCCAATATTAAAGCCTATCGAGTTCAATTTTTCAGAAGAGTTGTTATCAAGTTGTGGAATGTGCAAAGTATAGTATACTGAATCATACGTCGAAGCAACAAATTTCACGAGCAGATTAGCAGATTCTATTTGAACAGGATTCGTATGTATGCTGTGATTGGAAGTCACTCTTTTTGGGAAGTCTATATCTGATTCTGAAACCACTGGCTTCAGGTTTGATAAATCCGCTTTCTCTTTTTTAATAATCACTGAGCCTATCCCGACAATCAAAACATATCCATCGCACGCATCAAAATAGCTCTTGTTCTCATCCTTCATTCCTAACAATGTATGCTTTAATATAGTGTACAAAAATTTCAATTCCTGGTCCCTAGTAATTATTGCCAATTTGGATTCATTATCTGATGGCGACTTTGCCTTCAACAAACCCCATGCTCCTAGCAGATTGATTTTTTCAAATGGCAGAGTAACTAGACATAGCAAGATTATTAATGGTCTAATGAAGTTCCTTTGATTTGTTAGGTCAAAAGAATTGTTTGGGTCCAATGATTTAGGAAGGAATTGGCACATATAGTGGAATAATTTCCTAGCTTTTTCTGAAATGTCGGTATTTTTACTTGACGCAGATGCGGTCATTTCAATGTATTCATTTGGGAATCTCGCTATCCAGTGTTTGATTGCCCTCCCAAAATTTACCATAAATAATTTCTGTAGGGCGGGATCATCCTTATACAGTCTAATAAAATCCCAAATAAACTCAAAATATTCAGCTAAAAGACCCACATCATGATCAAAACAAGAATATTCTATAAGCTGAATGAATTTCTGAATATCGTCCACATTTGTAATAGAGGACGTTGACAATAACGATAAAGTAGCGGAAGATGAAGATGCTACTGACAGCGATGAAGGGGTGGTAGAAGATTGGCATAATAGCTTTGAACGTAAGTAGTCGAGGTAACAGCGGGGATTTGAGTGGGAGACAAATGTCGACAAGTTGCCACAATAATTATCTATTGATTCTCTTGTGGCTGATGGCTCATACATGAGCAAAGGCGCTTGTTGTGAGGAGCTTGTTCCATGATTCATACTCAAGTTTCGATACTCAAATTTCGGGAATCTATCAGAAATTATCGACGAAATTATATCCATAAAACTCGTCAATTCTTGGGAAGATAACCCCTCGGGAAATCTTCTACTTAGATATAAAAACTTGGAATTGGCAACGGCATCCGAGTGAGAGAATGATTGAATAGAATATATAAGTTTATGAGTTCCAAAACTCGCAAGAATAGGGTTAAAAGCCTCATTTGTAGCTGAATCATAGTTTTGCGTAATCAAGCTGATCATTAGCTTTTGGATGAATAAGACTATTTTATCTTTCGTCGCATTCAAGTTTATTGGAGTTGTCGACGGTAATGAAGACGATGTGGAGGATGATTCTGATGATGTAGATGTTGAAGAAGATGTCGATATGGTATTTAGTACTCTAAAAAGCTTCCTAATTGCATAATTACTATTTGACGTTGAAATATCCAAGATCCCTTGCCTCACATAATTGATATAAGGGTCGGAATCCAATTCTTTCATTAATACAAATGAGTTCTTGGTTGACAAGTGACCAGCCAAGCTATCGATGAAGAAATCTATCGTCGAGACAGCAACTGTCGTCTTTGTGGACATGACGTTTTCTATTATGTGATCTCTTTACTTGTGCAAAGAAAAAGGGCAATGATTTTGAAAATAATTCTAATACATAATGCCTAAATTTTTCCCACCAATATTACGTCAACACGAAAAAAGCTGTCAACGACGCCCTATCCTATGATGTCTTGTGCACAGTTTGAAGGTTTGAGAGCAATCTTTGGGGTGGCGCGCAGACAAAAGAAAAGGGAACAATCGCACAAGGAGAAAAAGGAAAGGGAAGTGTCATACTTCACACTTTGTTGTTATTAGAAACGGGTTCTCTGCCAGTCTACCTGTCAAAAGTCCCCCCTTCCAAAAAAAAAAAAAAAAAAAAAAAAAAAAAAAAAGCATGTCATACTACAAGAACAAAACCGTTGTAAACCCCAGTAGGTTGATGTATATGTCGCGGCGGTTGGCGCAAAACGCTTTTGCTGGTGGCCATCGAGGCCATATATGCTAACCAGTGTTGCAATTCTCACTATCTGAAAAAGTTTGTGCAGAAGCAAACACCAAAAGATAAAGCAGCGAAACCCAAGCGGAAATAGCACTCTATTTTAACAAAGTACTGGAAATTCAAAGCAAAAACACCCAGATCAAGCAAGGCGCATTTCCAGTTGTTTGACTTAAAAGATGGATCGGATAACAGTTCACATAATTTCAAAACAAAAAATAAACTATAATCAAATGAAAAAAAAAAGGTTAGGAGTGATTACTAGAACAGATTATGCTGAATCCATGGTTAAATCTAGGAAAGTAGAATCCGTTAAATGAGAAGGCCCCGTGCTCCCGTAGCAATGATCTTAGCCATAGATTTTATCACTCGAAGTGAATTAACTAACGTCTTTTGCGATTAGACGGTACACAGAAATATGTAGGTTGGAACGTTATATTTGCTGCTCATTACTTTCTTGAGCAAGGCCATCATCGTAATGGAAATTCGAATTTATGCATAAAAATGAACTCATCATGTATAATTATGGTGCAAAGGCGGGACACATCCTTAGTGTCTCGTGCATTTGGTGAGCTCTTTGCTAATCCTGAATTAGTTTCGTGCGGTATTTGCAACATTTATCAGTTCTATGTGGTAATTGGAGAACTAAATCTTATGATACAGAAAAATAGATAAACAAAGACACAAAAAAAATACAGTCTTACAAGCAACAAATTATTATGAGAGAATTTTCATTAATTAGTCAGCAAAAATACAAACGAGTTTATTATTATAAAAACGCTTAGAAGTTCAATTTACTGAAGAACCACTTGTTCTTGCCAGCTTGGTGCTTTTCTTCAAAAGCCTTCTTGACAACCTTCTTGGCTTCCTTCTTTTGGGTTGGTTCGTTCAAAGCATCCAAAGTAACAATGCTCTTGATGTTTTCAACGTCGAGGGTGTAACGAGTTGGGAACAAGTGGTTGTAGTTAACGACCTTGACGAAAGGCTTGATCTTAGTTCTCTTGGCAACCTTCTTGGAACCGTGAGCCTTGTGAACCTTCAATGGGTATCTGTCAATACCAGCAACTACGGCGTGTGGGAATGGGTGAGATTTGGTACCTTCATCGTGTGGCTTCACAATGACGACTTTTCTACCAGCGAAACGACCGCGGACGACAATAGCTAATAATGTTAGTAACTTATGGTTCAATATTGAGAAAATTAACATTTGTGGCAGTAGTTTGCAGTGAACTTGTAATGCAAGGACCGAGAAAACTGATCCATTCTTTTTAACGAGGTTTGGTGCTTCATGTGGATTATGAGCTTGACAAAAAAAAAATCATAGGAAACATCTGAATTTGTAAAACTTTGATATTGGACAGGCAAATTCCATGATCATCCCAAAATTTACAACACAACTAAATCATAACTTTTACTATGAAGCGCCCAATCAGTATCATCAGTATCAAGTAACCACGCATATGATACAACATTCTGATGATCGAACTGTAATATTGAGCGGCATAGTTGCCAAATCCTTTTCAGTTATGCTGACATCCACAAATTTTAAAAATTTTCCCATGAATTCAATTAGCGAGTCTCTTGCTCAAAAATTCATATTATATACTGATCCCTTAGTGAACATTTACTCATAAAGATTTCATAATGGTAATCCTTGCTCAGAAAGATCATAAAAATTGAATTGACAAGTTCTCAAAACGCTTCAAATTGCAAATCCCTTGAATCAAAGACAAAAGAACGATATGATATTATATTCAAGTACTTTCATACTTCTGTGTCTTCATATTATAATCTTTTTCATGACTTTATTGCACTATTACATTTTAACTCACAATCATCCCAATTCCTTTCAAACAATTCATTATCAAACCACTATCAATAATTAATAATTCAGTATAATATTATACTTACCAACTTTACCAGACTTGATGAACTTGGCCATTTTTGATCTATATTATTATTATCCTTTAGTTCTTCGTAATATGGAATCACTGGAAACAAATTTTTCATTTTTTTTTTCCCAGCAAAAGTCAAACTCAGGCGCCTCAGTGAGCAAAGCGAGCGACAGGATGCCCCAGCGTAGTGAGAGGAAAACTCGGGGTGCATAGAGGGGGTGGATAGTCACATCCATTGGATGATTAACACGTGAGTGGTGGTGCGTCACGAATTGAAAACATTACAGCCCTGCTTATTATAATATGATATGCACGTGATTGCAAAAAGCCCTAGATTTGACACATCTCTCCAATACACCATGGTAGTGGAAGAATTTAAGGGAATCTGATACATTTATTCATAAGAAATTCACATAAAGATCATATTATTTCATTAATATTCTTTTCCTATATATTTACAGTATTAATTCATCTATTCAACTCTCTTGATTGCCATAAAATAATTTCCAAACTCTGGATAGCTGTGTAAATACCAGCCATAGCATGGGAAATATGATCCGCCTTTGGCACTGAGAACCTCAAATCTTTTCTGCTGTCCCATTAAGTTATCCAAAGTTTTATAGTTGATGTACTTTTCTAAATGATGAGTTCCCACTGGTACAATTCCTAACACGTATTCCCCCATGAATATTGTTGTGAACCAGCTAACAAAATCCTTGTTAATAGTAGACAAGAATAACACCCCATCTTTTTTCAAATGTGATAATCCTTCCTTCAAAAATTCACCTGGATGGTCAACATGCTCCAAAATTTCAAACATTGACACTACATCATACATCTCTTCCTTATCCACACTTTCTAAAGCTTTTAACTCATAAGTGATTTTGTCCTTGATCATTGGGTCTAGGTCCTTATGCTTTCTAGCTATTTCAACAACTTCGCTTGCTAAATCTAACCCATTGACTGATTTCACAATTGGTAATCTCGCCAATGATTCACTAAGGATTCCCCCTCCACATCCAATATCAAGGCATCGTAACTGTAACTTTCCATATTCTTTGGTACGTTTTTCATTTTGGTCTGCCAATATTTGCTCACTAATTTCTTTTGGAAGTAAGTTCAAATTATAGCCAGGGACATATACTTCTTCTCCTTGGGGTGTCGACTTATCATTAAGCGATATCGAATTGGTGATATTCTGTTGAATGAAATCCATTCGCACGAGATTCATTTTATGAAGAATTCTTTGGGGACCGTTAATATCCCACCAACTTGCAGCAAGATGATTAAAGTGTTTAGTTTCCTCATCAGCGCTAACACTGTATTGTCTTGTGTATGTGGTTGAGAATGTGGCTTTTCCTAAAGTTCCACGAACCTTAGGTAATTGGGAAACTAAGCTTTTTGATAATTTTGTCATTTTCTATTTATTTAGTCTTATTTCATTCTAAATCCCTGGTGCCAGTTTTGTTTCGAAGTTATGATTAAGGCCATTATACTTGATTCTATCGAGTCTGTTTTGCCAAACACACCCTGTAAAGAAAAAAAAACTATTACATTATTATACGCACGTGATTATCTCGCTATGCTTGCTATTTTGCAACGCTTTTGGACCTTTATTAGTCTTTATTTACTTTATGTTTTGCTTTGTTGTTTTCTTCATAAGAATATTACCATTAACTCTACTATATTGCTGTGTGATTGCCTTGTTTGTGTGTGTTCAAAAGATTCCCCAAAGACTTTAAACTGCCAGCAGCTCTTACCCTGCTACAAAATAATATCTGACATGGAGAAATACATGAGTACCAAATCGATGGAATTAATAATGATTTATATTTTGTGGAATCATATGTTTACTTATATTATATCATAAAACAATAACTCAATGGCACCAGAAAAACTACAGCGATATTTTCCAGGAAAAGCACTCCATGAGTCTGGATCATCGGATGAAGGAAGCGATTCAGAATCGTCGGATGGGGGGAGTTCTAAAAAGATAAATCAGAAACCACTGCTAGCAAATAATACCGCCTTCAAAATTATAAATATTGACGGTTCAAAAAGTGGCAAGACCAAAGTGCTAGCTGATTCTAATAAAGACAAAAAAGAAAAAAAAGTGCTAAATGAAAGCGAACTGGGAAGTGGTGGTAATAGTGATGATTCTGACGGAATAAGTGATGGTAGCAATAGTGATAGTGGTAGTGATAGTGACAGTGACAATAATGAGAAAATATCGCAGCTAATCTTTGTATCTAAATCTAAGAGAGGAAAGAAACGTGCACCTGAAAACTCAAAAGATTCTGATGGGATCAAAGACAGAGCATTAAATTACATCGAGCATCAACAGCGCGCAGAAGCCGAGAGTCTAAAACTTATAAGAGAATCATACAGCGAGGATACTGGAGGAATAGATGATACTGATGATTTGGATCCAGAGCTTGAAAAGCGACAATGGGAGGTCAGGGAATTAGGGAGATTGGCAAGAGACAGAAAAGAATTGGAGTTAAAGGAGAAGGAGATGACTTCTAGAGAAGAAGTTAAATTGGGGAATGCATTGAAAGGGGAGTGAGGAAAGAAATATATTCGTTTATAAAATGAACCTGAGTTTATACAAATAAACAAATTACAATCATTTTTGAAATAGGCCCATTATAGTGCATTCGCTTTTACTAATGAGAACATAAGCCAATTGTAGTGGTTCTTTTGGGTAAGTCATACCCTTATTCATTCATGCTTCAAAATAGCACCAAATAATCGAATCCTGTTTATAACCATTAAAACTATATATATAAATAAAGAAAAAAAAAATCATATAATACAAAATTAAATAAATGCAAAATATAACCCACTAATCCAAAAAACTAGGAGGCACGCCCTTGGCTGCTCTTGGTTCACCATGTCTTGCAAATACGTAAGCTCCTTTGCCATCCTCGAATGTACACCAAGAAAACTCACCCTGTTTGATCCTATCAATGACCTTGTACGCCTCAACACTATTGTAAGGAATACCAGTTCGAGGCTCAAAATACAATGCAGGTTTGCCTGTAATGAAACAGGTCTTCCGCTGGCCACTTGGTAGATAAATTGATGATGGGGCAGGAGTATTGATATTGATTTCCTTCACTGCTTCTTCCTTAATATCGTTTTCATTATCCAATTTGCCAATATCTTCAGTGACACCAAGTCTCGGAAACTTTGCTAGTTCTTCAAATTCACTATGTTTAAGCTCGGCATAAGGTATAAAAAGATCGCTCTTGCACGTTGTTACGAGCTGAGAATCACTAGCGAATGAAGACTTGATATGTATAATACGTTCAACTTTATTAGAGCGACGCTGTGCAGGCCAAAGAGATTGTGGCCCAAGTATCATTAACTTGACTTCTTTAGGGTTTGAAATTTTTTTAGCATGCTCAAAATTCTCTAGAATTAAATAATCTCTGAACACCTTGAGAGCTGGACCTTCATGCTTGCGAGGCTCTAGCTCTGGCAAATTCATAAGAATACCGTCAGCAAACGATACTTTTTTTTCATTGTCTTGCTCTCCTCGATCATCTACAGCTCCATTCTCCGATTCCGTGTCTTTGGAAATTTCAACTGGCTCATGTTTTATATCATCCACCTTCGCTTCAGTACTTGTATTGGTCTCAAGTAGTTTCTCCCCTTCTGAGTGGGCATCCGCTTTTCCGTTATATTCTCCACTTTTTATTTTCTCGTCGAGCGTTTTTGAATTTCCATCTTCAAGATCTTCAGCTGCCATATTCACATTTTCTACCTTTTCATCTAACATCACTTCATCATTCCCTGTATCTGAACCAGCTTCCTTTTTGTTCTTGTTTTCTCTGCTTTCGGTATCAATAGTCACGGGATGTTCTGTATCTTCTGTTGAATGTTCAGCCTCCGATAAAAGGGGAACGTTCTTCTTATCTTTAACATCCATTTGATATCCATTTCCTTCGTCTTCGCCGTTGTTCTCTTTGGCGATATCCTCAGGTTTTAATGTGTCATCCTCCCCTTTTCCTTGGCCTTTGTCGTTGTTCTCTTTGGCAATATCTTCAGTTTTTACTGTGTTATCTTCCCCTTTTCCTTTAGTCTCTTCTTGTTCTTTCTTTAATTTCGCGGCTTCCTCTTCTTCTCGTCTTCTCAACATTTCGGCTTCTCTATTTCTTTCAATTTCCTCGATTTCAGGAAGAGTTTTTCCTAATTCAATCAATCGTCCTCTTTCTTGTAACTTTCTAAATTCTTCTTCCGCTTTCAACTCGTCTAATTCTATTTGCTTCTGCTTCTCTGATTTTCTTCCTCTCTTATCCTTTTTCTTGTTTTGTATTTTCAAGATTCTCAATTCTTCTGCCTCTTCTTCCGCGGTAACATAATGTATGTTACTAAAAAATCGTACCACGTTTACCAACTCCTTTTTGGCTGACATCATCTGGGATCTTTTTTGCTTCTTGATAATCTCTTGTTCTCGAAACTGGGTCAATGATAGCACGTTCTGTCTCTCAGTTTCAACCGCTTCCGTTAATCTTTCTTCTTGAGTCATAATATGAACTTCCTTCTGTAACCTTGGTTTCATTGATGCTTTTCTTTTTTCAGATTCTTTCAATTTGTTGACCAATTCAATTTTATTCTGGACTGCTGATCTTCTTGTCGATGAACGACGAGTCTCTGACATCAAAGAATCAGCTGAGACTCTATCATCTAGGCTCTTTTTCTGTTTCTTATTTGCTGAGCTTTCTTTTTTGGGGCCATTGATTTTAAATGTTGCGTGCTTCTTTTTTGCATCTTTGCGTTTCTTTAGACGCTCTTGTTTCTGTAATTCTTTTTCACCTGTATCCTGTTCTTCTTCACTTGAGCTTTCGTCTGAATCACTAAATACTTGGTCTGAATCATATTCCACATCATTCGCATGTTCCAACTGTCTCTTAGTGCCTCTCGGCTGTTGATTATTTCCAGCACCAATTCGCCCTTTTTTTTCCTTGCCATCTCTGTTTTCATTTTCTTCCATTTCTCCGTTATCATCTGCTTCCTCTTCCCCGTCTTCTTCATCATTGGATATATCGTTTAAGCTAAATTCATCATCACTTTCATTTTCTTGGAACAATAAATCAACATTTTCATCATCTTCATTATAGTTCAAGATTTCCTCCGCCTGAAGAAGAGACTTCAATCTTGAACCAGCATTGGATCTTCTACTCCGAGTTGCGATCAAACTTTCGGACTCCTCTAAGGGCATTATAGGTCAATGTTTGGATTATCTTTGGCCTTGAATTTGTGTCTTACAGAATTCAATATCAAAAAAAAAAAAAATTTAAAGAACGCGCGCGTACTAAAAATTTACCCTGCGCATGCACCAAAGTGAACATGGAATGACTATCATAATCCACGCCCAATATGTTTTTAATATGAGTGTACTGGCACTATCACAATTTACTGGCGGTTATTTGGATCATTATCTATGTATGGTAAGTATGAGCTTGCTGTTTCAGAAATTGAGTGGTACGTTTTCTGACTCTTTTCAGCTCTTTATTGATATTGACATTTACAGTGAGCAGATCATATAATTACAAACGTCGATTAACAATTAGAATAGTTAGAAATAAAGGTGATTATACAATAACAACGGTAATAGCAGAAAATGAAAACTAACAAAAAGTAAAAATCAAAAAGATTGTGGTATCAGGTGGTTGGCACCGCCATAGAATGTGTCTTCAACACAGTTAATTCTCTTTGAAGGCGCTGACAATTTCCTATTGTCTAAGATTTTTCTTTCTTTTTTTTGACAAACTCAATCTAAAGACGTAGTATTTTCATTATCTGTGTCGATAGACTCGGCTGAAACTTTACTTGACTCGGCTGCAATTTCAGTTGTCTCGATTGGGACTTCTGTCGACTCGTCTGCAACTTCTGTAGACTCGGTTGGAACTTCTGTAGACTCAACTTCAGTACTATCGGTCGAAGCTTGTGTCGACTTGATTGCAACTTCAGTATAATTGGTTGGAGCTTCAGCAGACTCAGCTTCAGTAGAGTCAGTTGGAACTTCCGCAGACTCATTTGTAATTTCTGTTGACTCAATTGAAATTTCCAAAAAATCCTCGCTAGAAATCTCTGACTTAATATGAAAAGATTCATCAACACTTTCTGATTCGAAGGGGACAGCATCAGCTCTAGATTCTGCATTCAGGTCAGCACTGGTTTCTATACTTTCCACGGCAGCAGAAACTTGAAAACCACCAATGGTAACAGCCTCGCTACTATCTTCAAGAGTGCTGGTTACAATCACTTGAGCATCTTCCAGTTCATAAGTAGTGGCCTCAGTTGCAGAGACAGTTTCTTCAAATTCTGAAACCCTCTGAGTTGGTTCATCTTCCATCAATGTATCGCTAGTCTCTTCCGAGTCTTCCTGTTCTTTCTCCGGTTCTTTAGCTTGACTCAAATTATCAATATTTGAATTAGAAATCTCTGGCTCGACATTCGTTTCAACTTGTGGTTCTGCTTCCAGAGTTTCAGTTGCGGCAAAAGTTCCACTTTCTGTTGACGTAGGTTCACTACCATCTTCGTCGTTGATAACGATGAACGTGGTGACAATGTTTTCAGGCACATCATAGCTCTCAAATCCATTATAATAATAGCCATCATCATCGTAATAGTATTCAATATTGTCAGATTCCAATTCCGAAATTATTTCCTTGGGGTCCTTTGGCCTGGAGAGCTTTGCTTGAATGTACTCCTCGTCATCAGGTTTACCATCAAGTAGTACTGTGAGCATTCTTTTTCTTTCCTCTTCCAGCTTTTTGACAGATTCATTGATTCTTTCTTTCTCCTCACTTAATTTTTGTTGTCTCTCCTCTTCTTGTCTAATTTCTTCCTCACTCAAGCTCGGATAACCATTGAATTTATAATATCTTCTAATTCTTTCATTCTTTTCAAATTCTTCACGGAATTGGAAAGCCAAATTGGCTTGGGCTCTTAAAATATCCAAATATTGGTTAGACTCGGACATGAGAATCCCGACAACTTTATCTATCTGGCCAGCAATATCATGAGCAGGTTGTAAATTAGGTTGATATTCATTGAGCTTGGTGCGGGTTTCGGATAATGTTTCCTTGATTTTGTAAAACTCTTTGAAATTCTTCCAATTCTTGGCATGATGAATCTTGATCTTCTTCTGATTCTTCTTCTCGAGCTCAGATTCGTATAAATCCTTTTTTGACTCATAGAAGTTAACAATGTCTTGCGAATCTTGGGTTTCCTCAGCCGCAGGCTCAGCAATCGAATCAATATCAAATAAGAAACTTCCATCATCTTCACTAGAGACACTAGAGTCTCTTTCAAGATACTCCACGAACTTTTTATCCCATTCATCCAAGAGTATATCACTAAATTCTTCAAAAATTTCCAAGTTTCTGAATTTCAAATTATTGAATTCTTCCAAAATCTCATAAAATCCGTTTTCAATAACAGCCTTCATAATTTCTCCTTTTTGCTCAATACCAGCTCTGGTCTCTGAGAACTGTTCTCTAACCGTCTTTCTATCCACTTTTTTAATAACATTTCTATTATTATTACTTAAAGTTATTCTTTTCAATAGACTTGAGGTAATAACATATTCACCAGGCGAGAGTAATGTAAATTTATTAACATCATGTTCGTCTTCCAAACCGTAAATTTCACCGAATGATGCCTCAATGTCAGTACCAGAGATAACATATTCTAAAAAGAATTCCCTGTCTTCAAAATCAGGATCATTTTTGGCTTTATAGAGCAAAGAGTTGTTGTAACCTAAGTCATTCATGTAAGAGATCTCGTCAATGAGTTCTAAATAATTATCATAATTCAATCCATATGAATCAATAGCATCACCTGGATACTCTGTCTTAAAGTACTTCAAATCTTCATTTTGGGATTTAGATTTTGGTTCTTTCAAAGAATCGGCGTTAATTATGAAATTTTCTTTGTTCAAAAAGATATCCGCTGAGTCAATTTCGCGAATGGATTTTTGTATCTTCATATAGCCTTTATTGATATAATCATTAAGCTTTCTGAGATTAGATTCCAACAACGGTTTGAAATTTTCTTGAACATAGCTCTCCTCGAATTTCAAGAATTCACCCTGGAAATCTTCGGTAACGCTATCAAAAGTACTAGAAACCACTTCTTGCCAAGCTTGAATTTGTTTTTCAACAGGTGTTAAACTTAAATCTAAGTCACTCTTGAGGAATTTAGCGGTTTCTAGACTATCAAGACTTGAGGAAGTTGTGTAAGGTTCGGAGGTCGCAAAAGAAAAGGCTGTGGCAGTTCCGAGACCGGCAGCATATGTTGACATAGCATATTTAGTCAATAAAGCAGATAATCGATCAATCTCTTCATCCAAGGGGTCAGAAGTCAAAAACTCATAGTACTTTCCCACAACGCCATAATACGCATCAATAAAGCCGCAATAAATTTGAAGGAAAAATTCAACAATTATATTTTCGCCTTTATCATTCAAGTAATAAGGCCCAAATAATAGTTGAAAATTTGCATGCATACAGTGTAAAGCCGGTTTCAAATAGCCAAATATAATTTTTGAAACAATAGACTTAAGAGCGAACAAAGATTTAACACCAACAGGAATGACTATTTTTTTAAAAAATAGGACAACATTCTGAATAACAAGTCCGGCATAATAGTTGACCGGGGTTTCAATTAATCTAGCATAATACAAAACCTTTGGGTAGATGTACACCGTAAATAAATTCTTGAAATAGGTTTTACAAGAATCCACAAGTTGATAAAACTTATCTTGAATACTTGGAACCAAATTATGTGTGACTTGAATCCTCATCTTATCGTAATAGGAAGGAATTAACACATGGTTAAAATGGTAGATTGATCTCTTGAAAGTAGGTAATAGAGACACGTAATAAGATATCCTCAAATTAATAAATGCTCTCCAGAACTTCTCAATAACATAATATTTGATAAACCTCAAGTATGGAGCAACATACAAATTCCAATTATATGAGACCTTTTCATAAATTTTTATCAAGAATGATTTGCTCTCAGCAGCAACAATGTTACTGTACTTCCTGACGTGAGGCGATAACATGAGGTAGATATCATCAAGGCAAGATTTTGCAATCTCAATACGACGTGAAAGATACTTTTCGTAAAGATTCGTAACCCATATCAAGACCGGTTTGATGAACTTTTGATAGTTTGATTTCCAAGCTTCATAGACGCTAGCTTTGATCGGATCAAGAAGAAATTGGTTCAATGGGGCACGGACTTTCTCATTGAATAATTCATTTTGGTAATTAACCTTTTCAAGGATCATAGAATAGCCGCTATAAATGTACGAATAACACGTACTATCTTCAATGATTTGCACATATCCTTCATATTTGTCTTTCAAGTCTATGAATGTAGGATTAGAACTTATACATTCCTGAAATTCAAGTACCAAGGAATTTTCCTTAAGCTTCAGTTTAGCATCATGAAATGAAAATAGAAGCAAGTTCCCTAATAGTAGGAAAAGAAAAAACTTTTTGTAAGAAATTCTCGCCATGTTTACCAGTGTGGCAAATTGTCTTGTAATAAGGTGATCTGATACAAAAGATTTGTCACAGAAATTACATGAGAAAGTAAGCATGGTAATTTTAAAAAAAATGTTACGAGCCCGCATATTTGTTAGCAACTATCATGTTATTTTAGTTATTTGGGGTTGTTTAGATTTGTGTATATCCCATTTAACTAAAATATCTCAAATATATATGTTGATATATATGTTCATATATTAGCATAGTCAAAAATCTCATTAATTTTTCAAATTTACTTGTGTAGTGTTGGCATAATAACCCATCTAGGATGAATGTCATATAATTTTCCAGACTGTTCGCCGGGTTACGGCATCTTAGAATATAGAAAATTTTTGAAATTTTTTTTTTCTTGTTACTATCTAATGGTTCAAGAGATGAGACTTTTATTATTTGAATAGTTAACCATGTCCTCAATCTATAAAGCCCTATCAAAAAGCTCCGGCGCTAACTCCAGCAAAGATGACAGAAAGAAACACATAAACAGACAGAAAGTCTTGATCATCTCCTCTAGAGGGGTCACTTACAGACACAGACATTTGATCAATGATTTGCACGCTTTGATGCCACATTCAAAGAAGCAAGCCAAAATTGGTTCCAAAAAGAATCTATTTGAACTTAATGAAGTTGCTGAATTGTACAACTGTAACAATATTGCCTATTTTGAAACCAAGAAACATCAAGATTTGTATCTTTGGTTGACTAAATCACCAAATGGCCCAAGTTTGAAATTTTTTGTTCAAAACATGAGCACCCTTGATGAATTAAATTTCACTGGTAATTGCTTGAAGGGCTCAAGACCAATTTTGTCGTTTGACAAATCATTTGACGAAAATGTTGCTATGCAATTAACCAAGGAAATATTGATTCATACTTTTGGCGTACCACCAACTTCCAGAAAGACTAAACCATTTATAGATCATGTCATGACCTTCAGTATTGTTGATGGAAAGATTTGGATTAGAAATTATCAAATCAATGAGCAAGTTGTCGGTAGCGATTTAAAAAACGATGATTTGGATGAAAAGTTAAACAATGATGAAATCCAGTTGGTGGAAATCGGTCCAAGATGCGTTTTAACCCCAATCGTTATACTAGAAGGTGCTTTTTGTGGTCCAAAGATATTTGAAAACAAGCAGTTTGTTAGTCCTAACGTTGTTAGAGCTCAACTTAAGAATCAACAAGCTGAACAAGCCAAGTCCAGACAAGATGCGGCCCTTCAAAACAAGATCAAAAAGAGAGAAAATGTTTTGAAGGTTGACCCATTGTCTAATGAAGCTTTGTTCAAGAAGAAATAGTGTTGTTGTATATTACAGTAGGTAGAATACGAATTTTGGTTAATTTTGTCTTTTTCTTGATGGGAATGTAAATATTTTTTAGTTTTAGACAAAATAGAAAGCAATATTGTATATCACCAATTCCCTTGTTACCGATTGTTGTAGGTGGGAGTTTTCTGTTGATATTCGCCAAACTCAACCTCTGCTACCATGAGTCTATTCGGACCTCATTTCTTTTGAATAATTCTTGTAAGTCACATTTTCCTCCCTATACATAACATCAGACTATTTTGCAAGATCCTAATTGTGTGGAGATTCAAAAGGCTGCTCTTTGAGTCTTAAAAATGGAGATATTTCGTTAAATTATCCAGTGTATTTCGAAAACCTCTACAAATTAATATTATTTTTCGCCTCTGTAGCAGTCTACATTATACTTCAGGACAAATTACCTAGGTAAAGGTTATCTTTGAATCAATATCCGATCAAAATATTTATTAATATATTCATCTAGTGCCATTATGGTGTTTATTTTTATATTTGAAATTTGTCAGGATTACCCCGAAGCTATTATTGCAATATCGTTCAAAACCAACTAATTCTTTATTATCATATGTATGCCACAGTATGTTTATGTTGTGTTATGTATGTATGTTGTGAGATGTCTGCCGCTTTTGTGCCAGGAAATTTCAGACACGTTAGTGAAAATAAAACAGAAAAAAAAACTACAGAAATAGAACACAGAAGAGGAGAAAAGATTGTACCAGCCAATTCTAGCAGGTTTATTACACCTTTTGAGCGTCTTCTATTTGTTGTTTCCATTTATTGATTCTGGGTAACGCCTGAAACTTCATTAATTTTATTGATCGCATATATCCGTCTTTGCTAGGTTACCACGTAATATACAATATCAGCAAATCAACAAGATGGCCACTACTACTGCACCAGTTTCTTCAGATGTTCCTGAACCATTTCAACCAAAGAGTTATGTTGGTTTCAGCACCATTACAAACCAAATTGAACATCGTTTATTGAAGAGGGGTTTTCAATTTAATATCATGGTTGTTGGTCACTCAGGTCTTGGGAAAACTACTTTGGTTAACACTTTGTTTGCCTCTCACTTAACTGAATCTTCTGGAAGAAAATCGGCCGATGTCCCTATTGAAAAAACTTCTGAAATTAAGGTCACCTCCCATACTTTGTATGAAGATAACGTGAAATTGAACATAAACTGCATTGACACTCCAGGTTTTGGTGATCAAGTTAATAATGACAGATGCTGGGAACCAATTATTGAGTATATTAAAAAGCAACATTCCCAATACTTGAGAAAAGAATTAACTGCCCAAAGAGAAAGATATATCAAAGATACTAGAGTCCATGCTGTTTTGTACTTTATTCAACCAAATGGCCATGGTTTGAGACCTTTAGATATTGCGGTTTTGAGAAGATTATGTGAAAACGCCAATGTTATTCCAATCATTGCAAAGGCTGATTCCTTGACTATGGAAGAAAAGGCAAAATTCAAAAAAATTTTACAAGATGAATTTGCTTACCATAACTTCAATATTTACCCATATGACTCGGAAGATTTATTAGAAGAAGAAAAGAACTTAAATAGTGAAATCAGATCTTTGATCCCATTTGCTGTTGTTGGTTCAGAAAAGGAAATTACAATCGATGGTAAAGTTGTTAGAGGAAGAAGAACTAGATGGGGTGCTATCAACGTTGAAGACGTGTCGCAGTGTGAGTTTGTCTACTTGAGAGACTTCTTGACTAGAACTCATTTGCAAGATTTAATTGAAACCACTGCTGTCGTTCATTACGAAGCTTTCAGATCCAAACAATTGATCGCTTTGAAAGAAGGTACAAGAACTACCAGTAAATCCAAGGCAGATGAAAAATAATCGTCAGAAAGTCTTTTTTTTCTTTTTATAGTTTTTTTCCCTCTGTTTTGTTTATTCCATTTTCGTCAATTAAGTTCCTCGTTTTTTTTACAATCAAGCTTCAAATTATTCTATGGTGTTTTTTTTGCTCCTCTTTTTATTTTTTGCTCATGTTAGATATGTTAACAGCATCAATATAATAATTCCGCTTTTTACAAATGTCTTTCAATCAAACACTTAAGAATAAAATTTAATAGTTATGTCGTTTGAGGTCGAGGGTAATAGTCATTTTGAATCCATTACATGTTCAATGATTGGCAGAGATATCTAAACTAGATCTTACTTATTTCGTTACAATAATCAAACTATCAGCAGCACTTCAGTCAAATTCATTACAAATATTATACTAACCATTTAATATATACAAGAAAATATATTGAAAAACCATTTCCCTTTATCTAGGCGAACTAATCACATAAACAGATTGGACTATTTTTCAACAGGCAAAGTCTTAGGACGACGTTCCAAATATTCTTCCTTTTCAACGTGCTTTAATTCGTTGAGGAACTTTCTTTTACCTGGATAAAGTATTCTTTGATCCACTGAATCCACTGGTTCTTCAGAGTCACCAACCTTCATAACTTCCTTTTCTTGATCAAGTTTTGTAACTTCTTGTTCGTTCTTGGCAGCATCTAACTGTTTCCAGTATTTTCTAATTTCACCAACACAATTCATACACAAGGTATGGGCTCTTTTGTAGTGACCACATGAAGGACATCTATTCAAATTATTCAAGTGTTGTAATTGCTTTTTTCCTGGGGCCAATTGTCTTTGTCTCTTTTTCTGGTGAGACACCTTCTTTTTTGGGGCAGCTCTAAGGAGACCATCCCATAGAGAAAGGGCAGATTGAGTTCCTAATTCAATAGAATTCTGTATCCGTTGCTTCAACTCATCAATTTGGCTTGATATTTCATTTTCTTGAGCATTTGGGGACGCTGGAGATCCTTGCAAAGTTATGGATATTTCAGGTAAACGAGGGAGAAGAGAAGATATACGAGGGAGAAGACTATTAGCAGCACTAGATCTCAATCCGGCCAAGTGGGAAAGCTCTACTGACAAAGACATTATTTATCCTAATCTATGTTCCGTTGGATAACCTCTTCCAATGGAATTTAACCACTATCCTCACGATGAAAAAAAAAAAAGGAAAAAAATATAAAAATTCACAAACTGGTTGTCACGTGCAGAACTAACTCTTTTTGGGTGCTTCATTCAATTTCAACTTAGCGGTCTTAAAGGAAGTACCCATTTCAATTTGCGGAATTTATTTTTATTCAATTATTTACATGTCTTTTTTTAGGTGTGTTTCAGTCTGTATGAGAATCCACATAAGAATTTTGGCAAAGATTTGGTAAGATTTTGATCCATCAGAGCTCAAAATAAAATGGAATTACATGCTTACCCTGCCTTTCAAGGTGCACAGCTAATACAAAGGCAACCAACATGTATACTATAATTACGACACCACCATGATATATGGATGATTATTAAACAAATTAGATGTTTTTTTTCAGAATTGGAGGTTTTCATGCCAACATTTTAACAGACTTTTGTAGTATCTCTCTGGAGGGTGGGTTTCTGATGCGTGATACAGGTTAAATGGCCTAACATGACATGATAATGCGGTGCAGAAGGAAATATCTTTTGTTTTCCCAGTTAGCTTCTGGATTTAAAGAGGAAGATATCTCCAAGGTATATTTTGATATTGCGATTACACTCATATCAATATAACTTCCTATTGGTTTGCTTTAAAGATAGCACTGGTCTAAAATACACGAAAAGCATTTTAATTAAAGCATTTTAATGCTTTTTGTCTATCTTGCTATCAAGAGTTTGGACTGACTAGTAAATATTTATTTGGTTATTTCACCTAGTCTTTTGATTTTTACACTAATATAAGATCTTACTAATATGAATATATATGAATGCCTGCTTCTATGTTTTTTTCAATACAGCTTCAGAATCTCCAAAAAAAAAAAAAGACTACTGAGGATTTGGATATATATTTACATTTTTAACACTATAATGGATTAGCAGTAATTGAAATTAGGGGTTCCTTGATTCCCTAAAGACAGTTTAGACACTTCAAGAAGTGTATTATGGTATTACAGAAGAAGGCCGCTCTGAAAGAGATTATGACTAATAATTGAGCTTCACGATCACGTTTCGGCAACGGCATAATTTTTATAGTGAGATCTACACATTGATGATTAATGCTCATCGGAACTTTCGTTACCCCATATGCAATAATAGCCTTATTAAAGACAATATGAATCGTTTGAAACTGTTAAATATCAGACTTTGTAATCCAAAGGTCTCCAGGAATAAGTACGGCGATTACAATGGTAGAGCACTTTCAATAATCAATCACAATATTTCACCTACTAGAAATATCCATACGGATAATTTTTCACGTCACTTCACCCAACATCCAGTCAAATACGTACATGCCGATTATTCAAGACTCGAAAGTAATTATTCAGTATTAGCAACTAGAAAATTTTCGTCAAGTATTGGGACTTCACTGCAGGATATTGATAGTCTCATAAAAGAGATCGAAGACTCGGCGATAAATAATGAGAAGCTTCAAGATCTTATTCTTTCGGGGGCTAGTAACATGACAAGAACCCAAAAAGAAGATCATACGGTGGATATCTACGTGTTTTTTCAAAACTCCTCGAAAATTGCGGATTTCATCATCAAATGTTTCAAAAATCCTCAAATAGACCCAGTTAGTTTGTCAAATTTGATGATTGAAAATTTAACAAAGTTTAATTTTTCTATTGTTAACAAGGTATTAAATCATATTTCCATAAATGATCTATCTATACAGTCTATGTCTGAAATTTTGAAATCAAATCCAGGAAGAGTCAAGCCATCATGGGAGTTTTTCCTCGAATTCATTGAACATAATGACAAATTAAAAATGACACTGGTTGATAATGAAATCATCGATTCAGAAATCGTTGACAATCCTGTATTTAATGCCATCATTGAAAACTTGATGAATATTAATGAGAGTTCTGAAGTTGGTGAAGCTCTTACTATTCCAATTGCTTCAAAGATACTCTTTTTGTTCCAAAATTTCAGATTTCAGATCACTGGAAAAGACAAAGTGGACAAAGTGATCTCTATGTTCAATGACTCTCATATGTTATCATTATTATTGGTCTCAATCACAGATCAGAAGAAATTAGCCAAGTTGAAAATCTCCAATGACGAGATTTTTGAATACTTGCGCAAAGAAGTCGAGATGAAAAACAAGACTAAGGAGAAGATTGAAGACTTGGTTTTTTCTTTGACCTATTTGGGCCAAGTTGTTGATTTGGATCTCAAATCCGACGTGCACTTTTCAAATATTGCCTTAGTCTTGTTCAAGAGATTCATAAAAGACGATAGTGAAGATGGAACCATTAATACTATCGGCACTTCTGCAAAGGATAGTGAATTAGAAAAGAAAATTGATGAAATAAATAAGAACTTTGATACTTTATCTAGTCATAATCATTTCGAAAAAATTGAGCTATTTAGCAAGGAGCAGTACTCCAAAAGTGAATTTCTTTTGGGGTTATTGAATCCTCTAATTGAAAGCTTGAACTTAAATATTCAAAATCATAAGGATAAAAACAATATTGGAAAAGAATTAACTGAGCTCAAATCAAATATTTTGTTGTTAACAGCGGTTGAACTCTTTAATCCCGATGATTCACTAGTTGAATTGAATTCGTCTATTATTTCCTATCCAGATCATGCTGATAAATTGAATTTAACAGGTTTGTTAATTTCCGTATATTATGCTCTCAAACATGGCACGGATTCTGCTGCTAATAGAAAGTGGAGCCAGCTAGCATCAATTTTTGTTCCCGAAGCAGTTAACTACCTACATAGTAATATCGCGGATCTTGAAAAGACTGAACTGAAATTGGCAATTGAAGAGATACATAGCCTGTTGACATGTTTGCGGCTTTTAATTATATTGAATTCTGAGATTGACTTCAGCAATAGTATTGATTTTTTCAATAGAAACATAGGGCCTTTCAAAAAGTATGATCAATTGATACAGAATAGTACAGTCCCAAAAACTCTCTATTTCTCAACTTGTTTCTACATGATTGACTCATTGATCAAAAGTGCTCTTCTACGAAATGAGCGTGAATTGGCTTATGTGATCTACGAGAAATCCATGGAAAATAAGCTAATAGCTGAAGAAAATGAGATTGAAAAAATGGAGTTGAAGAAAAATTTTAAAAAGTTTGGTGATGGGTTAGATGAAGATAAGAATATCCAACATTTTAAAAATTATGTGTTAGATGATATCAGGTCAATTAAAATTTATGAATGAACTATAAATTTTCTATTGATAACTGTGGGTCATAAAAATTATACTATATTGGGCAATCCATTTGCAGTATATATAAGCACTATTTATAAATTAAATAGTGTGATTGTCTTCGGAATATCCAAATCAAGTTGCGCTGTAGTGATTTCGCATATATAAGATAGCTGAGTGCTCCATCTGCGGAAAATATTCAATAATGTTGTATGCCCATTTAAGGAATTTGATGAGGAGCACATAAACCTACACGGTATTGAGACTTCATGATAATTGTCCCTTTTCAATACCACCATATATCTCAAAAGGGAAATAAGGTGAATTACACCAACGGTAACTGAATGATTCGTTCCGTTTTCATTATTAATATCATTATTGTTCTTACTTCCTTTCTGAGTGAAGATTATAAAGCAGCAGGAAAAACATGTTGTTTATAGTAATATAATATAGCAATATATTCGTATAAAAATCCGTAGTTTATATAAGATATATAAAGATAAATAAATCGAAATGTTGAACCCTTTATGTAGCAAATAGGATAACAGTAGCGTGTTTAGACGCAGCAGTAGGCAATAATAAGTAATGAAGATAACAAAAGGTAAAACATAAAGGAGATAATAGCATGTAGTTAAAACTAATAACAATAATAAGGTTTGCTGGATAAAAGGATCTCTCTGTAAGTCAGTTATAACCACAGAAAAAAGAGAGGAAAAATATATTTTCCAAAAAATTGCGAATTCTGTGGATCGAACACAGGACCTTTAGATTACAAGACTTGAAGAAGATGGTGCTTCAGTCTAACGCTCTCCCAACTGAGCTAAATCCGCTGACATTTGATGGAAATATTTATTTAATCCACTGATGTCCATATTATTATACCATTCCACTGGTATAGGGTGATAATGGAAATAAGACTTTCTCAATATGGATTTGCTTAAATTATTCAGAAATAGCTTGATAATTACTGAATATAAAAGAAAAGTATAAATAGAATATACCAGTATGAATGAATTATATATTAACGAGTCGCAGAGGTTCTAGTAACATGCAAGCCGGGCTCTTTATACCAGTTTATTTGGTTTATTTGGTTTACTGGGACATTATTATCATCTTACTATACCTTTATCACTCCTTTATTATCCCTTTATTATTCCCTTATTATTCTCTTATTATAATTTTTTTACTATTCCTTTATTACTTTCTTATTATTTTCTTATTATTCCCCCCGAAAACTTAATCGGTACTATTTCGAGAATAGCTAGTATTTGAAATATGGTACCAATTCACATTTACACAGACCAAACTCTCATCCCCTGAATTTTCTAGTGGTGGCTAATTCACTAGCAAAGTTCATGTCATATCTCCATATTGCACCTTTTTCCCTTGATAATCTTGATTATTGAGTTTTTTACCGGTGATGTGATTAATCCTTAAAGCAAGGAGTGTGATTTTCGAGAAAGTTATAGTATTTTATTTTACCTTAGAAAGACCGGCCTAAAGAGCTCGGCTTGCATGTTACTAGAACCTCTGCGACTCGTTAATATATAATTCATTCATACTGGTATATTCTATTTATACTTTTCTTTTATATTCAGTAATTATCAAGCTATTTCTGAATAATTTTAGCAAATCCATATTGAGAAAGTCTTATTTCCATTATTGCATTTCCCTGCATCACTACTAAAATGACTGGCTTGAAATTTTTTGCTTTTTCTTTCCGTTCAAACTTATTGTTGTAATAGCTCACAGGTTTTCTGATGACTTAGAATGGCATCTTTCTGTTTCCTACATTCTACTGTATAGTTTAAGACTGGAATCACATTATACATTGAGAGCAAAGATCGGTTGCATGAGGTATTCTTACCTGTTCTCCTGGAGTGCAATAATAGGTCGTCTCATCGTGACAAGTAAGATTTATATCTTACTAGAAGAAGGATTCAACATTACAATTTGTCGTTATAACTGAATTATATTGAGACACTATTATTCACCAAACTCTATTATCATTGTTACATTTAACTACATGTTACAATCTCCTTTTATGTTTAACTCTTTATTATCTTTATTACTTATTATTACCTGTTGAACTGGTTCGGTTACAGAATGGTCGCTGGGGGCGTTGACAGAGGATTTCATCATGGTCATTATACTGGAGACCATATCTTTGAGTTCGCTGAGCTCCTTGAGAGTGACGAATCCAGTGCTGTCTTGGGTTTCGTGGTGAGTTGCAATTGGAGCTGACTCGTTAATAGCTTCACTGGAGGTTGGAAGTTTCAGGATTCATGATTGGATTGGACGCAGAACTAAATGACGGCTTATAGATATTAAGGTAATGATAATAATAAATATAAAGTAAATGTAAACGTTTAATGATATATAAACAGTAATTTGGTTGTGATTCTTCTTATTTCTATACACATGATAGTAGTAACTATTGATAGTTGAAAGCTACAAAAGTAGTGGTATTGAATATGGTTACGAGCCCATAACCATAGAGCCTTGTTAGGAGGTCTGTACTACGGGCAGACTGACATTACCTATCACTGCGTCTAAACACGCCACTGTTATTCTACTTGTTATATAAAGGGTTCAACATCCCATTTTATTTATTATTATATATCTTATATAAACTAGGGATTTTTATACGAATATATTACTATATTTCTATAAATTACAACTCAATTGACTTATTTACATATATTGAATATAAATTTCATTTTTGTGATATTAGGCACCATGTAGTTTACAATTATATTACATTACTTAGTGTTATAGTTTTATTGCCTTGGTACTTTTTATTTTTGTGCTATTAAAACCTCAACTGTAATATATACTATCAGTAATATTCTAATTCCCATCTTATCTTATATTTCACTCTTAACTTTCTCATTCTCTTTCCTAAATCTTCTACTCTCAAATTTCACTCTCATCTTTTACTTTCATCTCACTTCTCTCAGTTAGTTCTCTTATTTAGTTCTCTTTTCTTAATTCTTAATTATTTTAGTTTATTGGAAACCTTATCCTTCTCGTATCATATTGCTCATTAAATATGAGATCACAATTAAAAACGACTTAAATCCATTAAAATACATAAAACAAGAACAAATATACCAAAAAAAAAAAAAGAAATAACAAAAAATAAAACAACAAAATATCTAGAAAGTCTAGAATAAAATACTTATTAGAATATTGATATATTTTGTAAAAGCTTTAAAAATATCAAGTAATATTTGCTAGTGAAAAATAAATAAGTTCAAATCTCCTCTAGAATGATTTGAGAATGATCTTGATTTTTCAACCAACTTCAATGATTCTATCTGGGTCTTCATTAGGATCGCTATCCGAAACCCACAATTTTCCATAATAGTCATATAGGTCAGTCAAGCTGTTATCATACTCAATAAACAATGAATCAGAGTTCTTCAATTCCCCCTTTTCATTGATAATCTCACTTGCACACCAATTATATGCATCACATTCATAAGATAATTTCCAACCAGATTCCTCTTTATAATTTTCTCGGGATGGCTCAAAAGAATCTTTCTGTAGTCCCTTATACATATTATCACTTGGAAGCAATACATTATTAATCTTCATGTTTGATTTATAGTACTCTTTTAAAAGCGTACCATTACCAGAAAACTCTTCTTTGAGTTTTGGAACATTCTCAATATCATTTTGCCATGTTTGTTTCTTGCAGACTCTGAAGCCAGAGTTGAACCATAAAAGAGTAAAATTATCATCACCTGAAATATGTCCAGGGTGACTTGAGCAAATCTTCACTTTCTTTTTGTATTCAGACTGGCTGATGTGATCAGTTTCAGAATGCTCTTCAGCTAAGTCTTCTATTGTAGCACTACCAACACTAACAGCATCATGCTTGTTAAATTCATAATCTTCATCACCAACAATGGACAAGCTTAACCAAAACAATTCCTTATCACCCCACACTCTCCTATTAGCCGGAGTCCAGACCTGTAATTGTAATAATGACAAAATACTATTAAATTTTTTCTTTTTATTGATACCAATGAGCCCAGCTTCCATCGAATGCTTATATCTTTTAGCGAAAAAATTATTCAGAAGAGTCTTGGAAGTGGATTTTGGAATACCAAATATGGTTTCATCCACGATAGTTGGTAACAATTTTTTGAAGAACACCAAATCATGGTCCATCAAAAGTTCTACTGAACTTCTATCTTTGAAGAAAATTGTATTTGATTTTTTGTAAGGCAAAGATTTGAAAAAATCGGAGGGTTTGATTAGTGGAATAGCATCAGAATCTAAAAGAATAATTTCTTCAAAAGAACTGAAAAAATATGCGAGAAATTTCATATAAAACCCACCAAAGAATTCTAGATATTCAGGCTTGATTGATGCAGAAACGTTCACGAACCAAAGTTCTTGTTTTCTAAAGCTTGTTCTTAAGCTCGATAGTGGAATCTTAGCAAATATTGATTTATCAAGTTTGAGTTTCCCCTGAGAAACTCTAATAATTCTCTGTTGATTTTCTCTTGATATATCACCTCTATGAATAATTTGTATCGGTAGCTCATTATCGAGTCCTCTAAGAAGCCTAATGAGATTAATAATATCCTCAACTTCTCTATCAGAGCCAGTAATTACAATACCCTTATCTGATATCGAATCCTTGAAATTCTGTAGGAAGCATTTAGACTTCAGAAAAACCTTGTTATTAGTGGTAGAAAATTTTGATTTATGAGAATGAGTATTCGGGATTCCCCAATGTGTCTCACCATTCCATCTAAGATAAATGGGCAAATGGCCGCTAATGAAAGGAAAAACCCTTGACTCAATATCTTGAAATTTATTTTCACCAATAATACTATGTTCAAGAATATCTTTGTCTACTTCAATGAGAGGGAGATTTTTCTTTGCAAGTTTTTCGTTTAGTGATTTAATGACCTTCAAGTCGTTGAAGTTGACTGGGTCATCAGTAGAATCCCCTTCCAGTAAGTAGCATTGACTAAAAACTCTGCTATTAGTTATTGCATCAACGTACTTTTGTTCTGTTTCCAATGTCTTTCTAAGATCCTCTCTATAATTATTCTTTAAAATAAGGTAATCATCTTCAACAAGATAATCGTCATCACTTTCTCTGACGTCTGATGGATTTTGTGATATTTTTCCCCGGATGAGCTCTTCTTTATGCTTGAGGAAGTAATAATTTTTGTTGAATACATCAGTGTCGTAAAAAGAGTCCTTGTAAGCACCATTACTCCAATTTGGATCCTGTTGATAGAGCTCACTGAAATATAGTTGGCACTTCTCTTTAGTGTCAAGTTGATTCAAGTGTAGAGAATATTTCTGTAGTAGATTTCTATATGTAGTTGATATTTCATTTTTGTGGTTTTGTTTATCTATAAGAAGTTCTATGATATCCTCCGAGAATGATAGCTTCAGGGGTGACCTAGTATTCTCATCTTTAAATGCTTCTAAATCAGCAGATAAGTTTATAGAAACACAATAAAGAGTAAATTGAACAAGAAGAAGAATACAAGAGGACACATAAAATAGTCTTCTGAAATCTTTGGAGAACGTGACCATCTTATAACTTAAGGTTTCTAATACATAGAAGAGAATGCTTGAACCTTCAAATTATTTGGCAGATTAAAATTTATATGAGATAAAAAAAGTAAGGGGAGGAAAAATGAAAGCTCTTGATCTTTTTTTTTTTCGCAGCTATATTTTAGGGCTGGCAAGGAACAGCATACATTTTTGAAGAAGCAGGTACCGAGTTTGTTTTCAGTCTAAATAATATTCATGCAGCTGTGATCTCATAATCTGCAGGAACAAAAAAAATTGCTATGATTCACACGGGGGCTGTGAGATCAATTCTTGAGACCGGCATTTATTAGGGAGATGTGATATCTAATTATTATCTTCTATTGTGATATTCCCTGGGCGTCGGATCACGGACTCATGCTTTGGCTACGAAGGGTTATAACAATAAGTTATCAGTTGATGAAAAAGGGCGCACAATAGTGTATCAAAATTTTTTTTCCTATTGTTTAACAACTGCGTCGCTTTTAAGCTCCAAGGTTTCTTGAGTTAATGCGTTAAAGTAGATACTGCGCTGTAACAGGAAAGTTCCACCCTTTTTTTTTATTTCTTTTTTTTTTGTCTTCGGCAAGCAGATTAGAGAAACAGGTAATCTACTGGTTTCGTTGACAAAATCCTGCGATAATTTTAAGCATTCCTTTGTAAGAATGTGGCGATGATAAGTGCAATCACTCCCAGGTGAGAGCCCATATTCGCCGGGCCGAAGACTTTCCAATTACACGGCAAGCATTAACTCAAGTGATTCAATGAAAATTTCAAATATGAGCAAATACAATGTATTGTAATCATATATAATTATTTGACGCAGTTACAATAGCCAATTTTAAGCAGGGTAACTACCATCATACATTGTATTAGCCAGCGTAGGACGAAATACCCTTATATGTTTCGGATGAGAGTAAGTCATCAATAGCAACTACAGAGTACCTCGTACTGGGAAACTTCACCCGGAGTTTGAAGTTTTGCATGTCACACCGTGACAAATTTCTGTGGGAAATAGATAAAGATGGAAAATAGTAGTGCTGAATTCTTCACTGAGTAAAATGTAAAAATAAGAAAGTATGTTTATCTAGTGAAAATAAAATCATGAACAATAATAACATGTGTTGTTGAGAGATGTAAGAAGCCGAAATTTATGCTCCAAATACAGATTTTCTGGGTTGTGATATAACATGTGCGAGCCCCAGAAAGCATTGCAGACCTCTCTCTTTTTCTTTTTTTTTTTTTTTTTTTTACAAAATTTAACCTTAACCTACATACTACTGCTAATAACAACTAGCATGATAATTGACATGTATTCGCATCATCCGTAAAGAGTAAGAAACCCCAAATGTGCTATTAGCTTCTTCCACAACCCTATATGAAATTCCCCAACATGCATGAAAAGAACATGAAATTCTAAATAGCCAATAACGAACAAGAAAAAAGGAGGTACTGTAAATACCAAGTGGTGACGTGCTTGTCAGATACCAATCAAATTGCGATAGATGTGATCTCAAACTTTTTTATTTTCCTTTTATATTAGCGTGCAGAAAATTGCTTTTGTTACTCTGATCTATAAATTCGAATTTATAAATTAATTTGTCTAGCATATGTATGACCTTGTGCTGTTCAGTTTGCTTCTTCTGAGATTAAATTTCTTATTTTCTCATACTGTAATGTTAGTAATAATAATATATGTAAGTCTATTTGATTCAAAATTTGAAAAATACTTACAAAGATTTTGAATGCTGGATCGCTAATGCATTCGAGCACAATTTTTTTGATTGTTTCATCATCAAGCGATAAAAACTGCGTACAATCAAGCTTTTTTGCCTCATTATTTTTCTCAGTGTTTGAGTCATCGGGATTAAGGAAATTGGTTATATCATTTAGAAAATTAGAGGACTGAGAAATTTGACGCTGAAGGTAATTTTCCGATGATTCCTCGTTTGCAATGGATGGTTGACTTTGAATTTGTGAAGCTTGACTCTGTAAAACGATTTTCAATCTTTCAATATCTGCTTTTTGTTCGGCAAGTTCTTGAAGAAGATTTTCTGATGGAAAGCTATTGTCGTGTCCAATTTCTCCTGATCTGTCCAGAGAAAATTTTTTCATGATGCTTGATTGACTTGTATTAATTGAGCCGTAAGATTTATTATCCCAAGACGATAGCGTATTTTCCACATAAGATTTTCTAGAAAGATTATTATTGTCTACCAGAACTGCAGGGTATTGTGTGATTGCAAGTCCGCCAAGACTTTGGATTGCGCTGCTTCTGATTTCAGAGTAGCCTTTAGTTCCGTCAGGCATGTCACCACCATGGAATGTGTTACCAGATAATCTATTAATAATAGCAGACCCTTTCAAACCATTATTAACAGTTTCCAAGTTATTCGAAAGGTTTGTAGTTGAACCATAATTTTCTATCTGAGAAAAATGATCAGTCAAATTGATCTGCCGCTCTAGCTCTCTGACATCCTTCACTGTATTCTGGCTTCCTATTTTGGGGGCAACATTGGAAAAAGAAGCAGAAATCTTGGTGTTACCATGGGAATCAATAATGAAAAATTGTTGTGGATAAAGTTCAAAAAAATTTCTGAATCTCACGGCGTCCTCCTGAATGGCGAAATTAACTTGCAATCTTGATTCCTTAGATGATGAGAACGGTCAGTCAATAATTCCAAAAGTACTACAAGCCAAAAGCAAAGAAAGAGCAAAGCAGTGAATGATGAAAAAGCAAGGTAACTCACTTTAAATCCAAAATCATAAAATTGAAACCCAATGATGGATCCTTTTGTATAGATTTTTACTTGCTTTGATACGTTATGACAAAGCGCCTCAATAACGGAACGCTTAACATCAATTTTTCTCTATCTTGAGGGTTAGTCTATGGCACATAATTACTTTCAAGGCATTTATTGTTTCGCGAAATAAGTGGCCAAAGGTAATAAGAAAGTCGTTTTAACAAACCAATAAGGTAGAATTCACGTTGATCTGGATCATCATATCCAGTGTGTCAGCGGTTATATTAAGTCCATTCTTGTTATCAATATGAGTCCAAGAGCCATCGGATTTTTCAAGGGAATATCTCTTCAAGCCTGCACTTAGCATAGAAGAAGATAAACTAGTCATTTAGTGGTTATTAAATGGTCAAAAATGTTTGGGACGAAAACGCTGGAACCTTGATGGAAGGATGCCATAGATGGAAAATCACAGTTTTTTTTCCTTCTTAATTTTTTCGGTGCTGCTTCTCCTACATCAGCCTAAAAATTTATAACCAAGAACTACACTCGTTAATTAATAAAAAAAAGATATAAGACTATGTGAACATCGAAAATACAAGTTGTAGTTGAACAACACAATTCTTTTAATTTATATAAAAAATTTTTATATTGGTTTGGTGAAAAGAGGCATTAACTAAAGAAAAAGAGTACAAATCAAATTTAGACCTTGATTTCAGCAGCAGCTCTAGCGGCTCTCTTGGCCAATTTAGCGACGGTCTTAGCACCCATGACACCACCACCCCAGTGTCTTCTGTGGTCTTCGTATTTGTCAATGTAGTTAGCGTTGACAGAGTCAATCAAAGTGGCCAAAGTAGCCTTGTCTTCATCTCTAACTTCGGTCAAGGCAGCGACGGCAGCGGTCTTTTGGTGAACCAAAGCACCCAATCTAGCCTTACCCTTCACGATGGCGTATGGAACACCCATCTTTCTACACAAAGCTGGCAAGAAAACAACCAATTCAATTGGGTCAACATCGTTGGCAATCAAAACCAAAGAGGCCTTCTTGTTTTCAATCAAACCGACAACGTGGTTCAAACCGTATTTGACAGTGTATGGCTTTGGAGAAGCTTCTTGCTTGGTCTTACCTTCAGCAATGGCAGCGGCTTCCTTGGTCAATCTTTCCTTCTTTTCGGCCTTGGTTTCTGGTCTGTATTTGTTCAACAATTTGAAAGATTGAGCAGCAGTATTTCTGTCCAAAGTTTGTTGGAATTGAGCAATAGCTGGTGGAACCTTCAATCTGATGGACAAGATCTTCTTTTGTCTTTGTAATCTGATGTATTCAGGCCACTTGACAAAACGAGACAAGTTACGCTTTGGTTGGACATCTTGACCAATACCAAAGTTTCTTGGGGTAGAAGCAGTCAATGGGTTCTTGGCAGCTTTACCTTTAGCAGCCTTGGAAGCAAATGGAGCTGGAGCAACCTTCTTACCTTTTGGAGCCTAATATTTTGTTAGTATAACAATTAAATACTTTTATCACGTAAAGTCATATGCATGAAAAGAAGAGTCTCAAAAGTTCCATAAGTCTTCCATTTGAATTTAGGATCTAACTGTCCTTTATCTAATAATGATTTTGATAATTAATGACATAGCCAGGTGTCATTGGTCACCTTGGTGTTTTGCAGTGGATTTAATATTTTATGCCCAAATGCTTTTGTTTGTTTTCATTTGGATTATCTGATGAATGTATTTCAGGATAAAAGTAATATATGAATGTCTCCTATCAAGAAAAATTTTCTTCCATTCCATTTCTTAACTATCAAAGTCATATCTTCAAGATTAATGAATACTAATAATAGACATTATCCACTATCCAAATAATTATGATGATGATCTTTTTAAATAAAGATACAGAATCTAAGACGTATTTATAACTTGACCATTACATTTCACAGATCATAAAGTATTTATCACACAATCAAAACATTTTTTTCAATCAAGTGTCCCAACTATTTCCAATTTATAACTTCGTATGATTCCCCTTGGATTCCTCTCTCCCATTCATTAACTATTCCTCTCCAGACATACCATTTTTTATGATTACTATTGATGGTTATTATTATTCAATCTTCAGAGCAATAAGGTAAAAAATTTTTGATAATTTTCACACAACATAATTTTAGCGATGGTTACGTGCTCTGCAAGGTATCTCATACATGTCGAAGAAATTTTTCAGTGAGCGGGTACAGGATAAGCGCTGAGTAAGCGTGACAGTTAACAACACGTGAAAATATATAGGGCTATATGTCTGTGTTCTTAGGGCTACGGACTCACTATGATAATGAAATTAATGAAAATAATATCTAGTTATACATAGATATATATTTGTATCTGGAGGCATTCTACTCCTCAACGCCAGCTTTATCCAATATGGATTTGTACTCTGGAAAATTCTCCTTGAGTAAGCCCAAAATATTCAAATAATCTTTCTTCCTAGACTTGCATATTCTCTCAAACTTCTTTATATCATCAGTGAGCTTACTGATTTCTTCCTCATTAATAATAATCCCTTTAATCGATCCCTCTAATGAGTTACAATGCTCTTCAGCTGTTGTGATAGCTTCTACTAGGTTTCGTCTTTCGATAAGTAAGCTTCCGTTATTCGGCTCAACGGTGGCTTGTTTAAGAGCTGTCAATGTTAGAATAATACGGTAGTCAGAAATAAAGGACAATTACCATACCACTATCTAACTCCTTTAATGTATTTTTAGTTTCTTCAAGACTTGTTTCAAGGTCAGTAACCACTTTTACGGTGATCTCTTTCCCAGACTCATCTATTGCCTCTTGTTGATCATCCTCCTCATATCGATAAACGTAAAAATTCATTTTCCCATATGTCTTCATCAATAACTTGTTACTTGCTACTAACGACGCTAGGGCTTTAATTGCCACCCATTTGGGAATTTTGTTGTGTAAGTTCAAAACGATATCATTGATAGAATATGGTCTGAACTGCTCTTTAAGGTACCCAAGGAGCATGTCGCTGGCGGTTTCAAGATCCTTTATCTGATCATCTTTTTTTGCTTTCTTTTTTGGAGGCATAATGCGACGTGTGTTAATAATGATTTTTCCTTTTTTAAGGTGATTGTTTCCTAGTGTTTTAAGTAAAAGAAAAAATACAAGAAGAGAACATTTTATAGTTCCTCATGACAACAATTATCCCCTTCCCTATATACTTGATACAGAAAAAGAAATTTGAAGCTGCCAAAAGTATGTAAAAAAAATGCCAAATTTCACAAAACATTTTTGGAAAGTTTTCATTTGTGGTGTTTTTGACACTAGCGCCTTATTGGATCTTTTAATACCTTAGGATATCTGGGAGTTGATGCCATGTTGGGATGAGCTTATGCATTTTCGCAGTGACACATTACCCTCTTCTAACAGACCATGATGTGCACATGATTGGTCTTTTTTTTTTCTCACCTGCAGCCATTTTAACTTCTTCAAGAGCCGGGTAATGAATGTTACCAATTTTTTTTCTGATCTGTGGAAGATTTAGGTGAAAATTTTTTTTCACTCTAAAACTACCTTCTTTCTTACTGAGCTCCTTATAGTATTCAACTAAGAAATATATTAAAAATGTCTGCTAGACCACAAGTTACTGTTCTCTCCACTGAAGGTAAAGCTACCTCTGCTTCTGTCCCATTGCCAGCCGTCTTCAAGGCTCCAATCAGACCAGATATTGTTCACTCTGTTTTCACCAGAATCAACAAGAACAAGAGACAAGCTTATGCCGTCGCTGAAAACGCTGGTCACCAAACCTCCGCTGAATCATGGGGTACCGGTAGAGCTGTTGCCAGAATTCCAAGAGTTGGTGGTTCTGGTACCCACAGAGCCGGTCAGGGTGCCTTTGGTAACATGTGTAGAGGTGGTAGAATGTTCGCCCCAACCAAGACCTGGAGAAGATGGAACGTCAAGGTTAACCACGGTGAAAAGAGATACGCTACTGCTTCTGCTATTGCCGCTTCTGCTGTCCCATCTTTGGTTTTGGCCAGAGGTCACAAGATCGAAACTGTTCCAGAAGTTCCATTGGTTGTTTCTAACGAAGTTGAATCTATCACCAAGACCAAGGAAGCTGTTGCTGTCTTGAAGGCTATTGGTGCCCACAGAGATGTTGTGAAGGTCATCAAGTCCAAGAAGTTGAGAGCCGGTAAAGGTAAATTGAGAGGTAGAAGATTCACCCAAAGAAGAGGTCCATTGGTTGTCTACGGTCAAGACAACGGTTTGGTCAAGGCCTTCAGAAACATTCCAGGTGTCGAAACCGCTTCCGTATCCTCCTTGGGTTTGTTGCAATTGGCTCCTGGTGCTCACTTGGGTAGATTCGTCATCTGGACCGAATCTGCTTTCGCTCAATTGGACAAGGTTTACGAATCCAAGTCCGGTTTCGAATTACCAGCTAACATCATCTCTAACTCTGATGTCACCAGATTGATCAACTCTACTGAAATCCAATCTGTTGTCAGAGCTGCTGGTCAACCAACCCAAAAGAGAACTCACGTTCAAAAGAAGAACCCATTGAAGAACAAGCAAGTTATGTTGAGATTGAACCCATACGCCAAGGTTGTTGCTAAGAAATAAATTAGCTTAAATCTAATGGAGTCTGAGGACAATTGAATAGCTTTTAGATTTAATTTTATCTTGTTTATTTTTTCAATATATAAGAAGGAAAGGTCTATTGGTGTTCTATATTATGTTTTAAACCTGTAAGAATAGTAATTATCTATGTCGTGGTCAGTGTGTTGAGAGCTTCACAAAAGACTGATTTTTTTTAATCTTGCAAGGCATTGTGATGCATAGCATTAGGTAAGTGGCAAGAATATAACTCCAAACAATGTGAGAGTTGACTGACGTATATTAGAGGTGAGCATTGTGTGGTTTTGTGTATACTTTTCATTGTGCGTGCATTGGGCGGGATCCTGTCAAAAAAAGCTTGCTATGATTGCTGTTTTCAGCAGAGCAAAACATAAAGATATAAATATCAACAAATCCGCAACTTTCACCATAAGGGGGGTTTTTTAGTTTTTATGATATTTATGATTTTTTTTTATGAAATTTATAAGGTGAACAATATTATATCGATTTAAAATAGTACAGCCATGAACCAGACTTATTCTTTGAGAGAAACAAGAGCTCCAACCCAATCGCAACTTCAAACCCCGGCACCAGCACCATCTTCCACAAAATCCGGGAACAAGTTTTTTGGTAAAGGCTCCCTTTCTGGATCGATTAGAAAAACTGCTGCCGGTAATTTTGGTCCTCAATTGGCTAGAAAGTTGGGCCAGTTTATCAAGATTGAAAAGAATGTCATGAGAGCCTTGGAGATGGCCGCTAGAGAGCGGAGGGAAGTTGCAAAGCAATTATCAGTGTGGGGTGCCGACAATGATGACGACATCTCCGATGTTACTGACAAGTTGGGGGTTTTGACTTATGAGATTGCAGAATTGGAAGACCAATTTATTGACAAGTATGATCAGTACAGACTTACCTTGAAGCAAATCAGAAATATCGAAGCTTCTGCCCAACCTACAAGAGACCGTAAGCAGAAGATAACCGATGAGATTGCCCATTTGAAGTACAAAGATCCAGCATCTCCGAAACTAGAAGTATTGGAGCAAGAATTGGTTCGCGCCGAAGCAGAATCGTTGGTTGCTGAAGCTCAGTTGTCCAATATCACCAGAGAGAAATTGAAGGCGGCCTTTCACTACCAATTTGATGCTATGATTGAATTTTCCGAAAAGTTGGCCTTGATTGCTACTTATGGGAAAGCCTTATTGGAATTGTTGGATGATAGTGCAGTCACTCCAGGTGAAGCAAGACCAGCATATGATGGGTACGGGGCTTCCAAACAAATTCTTATTGATGCTGAGAGTGCTTTACGCAACTGGACTCTTGACACTGGTGTTGTTAAACCTTCATTACTGCAGTACAAAAATGCTGCCGATGTCTACGAAGAAGCGGAACTGCTTGGAACTGTTGAAGAAGAAGTGTCAGCAGCAGCTGACAAGGTGTAGTGATGACGAAATGATTTATTTATTTTTCTTGAATTAATATTTTCTAATTAACTAATTACATGACGCTTTCTATTTCTTACTTTTATTCATCGGGGCTTTTTTGTTGGCACCAGGGTAGGATATTGAATGAGAGTAGATATTATTATCAAAATGATGAATAAACTGTATAACTTGACTACTATAAGAGATTTCTCATTATTATAATTTTATTATTTGACTCACTTGTTTTTAGCCGCACAGCAAATTCTCACTAAATTGGTAGGCTCGCATATATTGCGTAGCCCATGAGAAGCAGTAACTATTTAATTCAATTGGAATCAGTAATAATGATATTTTAAAGAGTATAATATCGTGATAGAGAATGATGATGTGCATATAATTGATTTTTCCAAGTCAACATTGTCACCAACGCCAGTTCGTTGGAAGGAAGATTTTAACATGTTTAAAAAGTTGAGTAAAGAGTTAGATAGGGAACACACCTTTGAGGGATTCCACTTAATTAGGAACTGTGATTTATAATTATTTCTTGAACTGTGATGCTAAAAATATGCTAGAATGATCCTTTTGTGCCTGTAATCCGGTATATCTGAAATAGTTAGCTGGCATATATACTGACATTATGAAAAAACAACTGATAACAATTTTTCTTTACACCTTGAACGGATAGCCTCTTTGGTACAGTAAATACAACAAAATAGCATAGTAATAAGAACAATAAACTAACACTAAAAGTAAATTGAAAAGAAGAAGTCAAAAAAAAAATGTAGTTAAAAAAAAAAAAAAGAAAATACCAATTACAAAGTAGAAACCGTATAAACAAACAAAAATAAAAAAAAAAAATAATATAAAACTGAGAAAAAGATGAGCAGAGACCAAAATAATTTTTTCTTTTTTAAAAGAATAGAAATTTTGCAGAAAAAATAATAAGGAATACTAATAAAAGTGACAATTTTTTTTTCAGTAATCATTTTTCAAGCTCCGTTATCCGTGCTTGTTCTTTATTTTTCATCAACTCGAATCTCCTTTGCCTTTCTTTATCCAACTTTTCCTTGGCACGATTAAACGATTCTATATAACTTTCATTTAAAGAGGTGGTATTGTCAGGTAATGGCAAAGCCGAAGGTCTTTGGGCCAAACTCTGCTCAAATACCGTCTTCCCCAACTTCCTCGCGGTCACCAATTCAGAAACTTTTGGTATTTCACCACGATCATCACCAACTTCTGAAACCACAGACTTTTTCAACTCAGGGTTGGAGGCATCCATTTTTTGATTCAAAATGTGATTTCTGAGATTTCTAGCGAATTTGGAATTACCCCCAGTTTTCGCGAGTTTTCTCAACTGTTGCATATTATGAACACATCTATTGATGGTTTGGATCAATAAGTTGGCATTCAATGGCTTAGACAAGTATTCATCCATCTGGGCTTGAAGACATTTTTCTCTATCCCCCAACATCGCGTGGGCTGTCAAGGCAATAATTGGTAATCTTTGCCTGAAAGTTTTCTTTTCCCATTCTCTAATCTTAGCAGTGGCCTCAAACCCTGAAGCTACTGGCATTTGAACATCCATCAAAATAACATCATAATCATTGGTGGTAACTGCTTCATAAGCTTCCAACCCATTTTCAACCACAGTAACTTTATGTCCGTTCTTCTTCAAAATTCTGGTTGCGAGTTTTTGGTTGACAATATTATCTTCGGCAAGCAACACATTGAAAGATAAAGTGCCGTCAGAATTTGGTGGGTTACTACGAGATTCCAAAGCAGGCTTCAAAATACTTGCCAAATCACTAGGAGAGCATGGAGTACTACCATAAGCACTGATACCCAAGTCCAAACAAACTCTCATATTAACAGAAAGAGAAGGATGTAGCAAGACAATTGGAATGTACTTGACATCAGACAATAATCTCAATTGCTCCGCAGCCTCAATCGAATCAATTAAAATAATATCATGTCTAAATGGATTAGATTTCTTCACTTCTTTGATGCTTCTGGTTACAGTCGTCTTAAAGGTCAATTTCTCCACCGCTTCCTTGATATTATCAATACCATCTTCATCGTGATCAAAACAAATCAATAAAACGTTTGGTGCATTGAATGGTAACAAACTTTCTATTTGACGCTCAAGTTGCACTGTAGCAGGCTTGACAGCAATTGTGAAGTAAAATTGTGAGCCGTGACTGTATGTTGAAGTGACCCAAATACTACCTCCCATCAAATCAATCAATTGCTTGGAAATCGATAAACCTAACCCAGTACCACCAAACTTTCTGGTGGTGGACCCATCAGCTTGACAGAAGGTATCAAAAATCACTCCCAATTTATCCTCTTCAATACCAATACCAGTATCTGCCACACAGAACTCGAGGAAAAATCTTCCATCGTCGCTAACCCAATCTTGTTTACGGACTGATAATGAAACTCTACCGGCGGTGGTGAATTTGATAGCATTCCCGACCAAATTCAAAATGACTTGTCTCAATCTAAAGGAATCACCAATCAAATTATCGGCAAAGGTGTTATCACAATGATACACCAAATCCAATTGACGTTCAATGGCCTTAACCGCCATGGTTTTCAACGCACCAAATACCGTGCCTCTTAAACTGAAATCAATTTGTTCAACCGTCATTCTATTGGCTTCAATCTTGGAAATATCAAGAATATCATCAATAATGGTCAATAGAGAATTTGCCAAGTTGTGGACAATCGATAACATTTCTCGTTGATATTGAGTCAATTGGGTATCCAAAGTTAATTGAGTCATCCCAATAATACCATTCATCGGAGTTCTAATTTCGTGGGACATATTGGCCAAAAATTCAGATTTCGATCTATTGGCCAACTCAGCAGCTTCTCTGGCAGCAGTATTTCTTTGAATAGATTCTCTTAAATTCAAAACCATCTGATTGATCTTGGTCTTCAACGCATCCATTTCCCCAGAGGCTTCAACGGTAATGAACCTAGTGAAGTCCCCATCAGTTGCCGCAGCAGTAATTTGGGCAAACGCTCTCACTTGAGTGGTCAAGTTCGCAGCCATGGTATTGACATTGGTGGTGATTTCTTTCCATAATCCATCAACGTCACTTACTTGAGCCTGAACACCCAATTTACCATCAATACCCACATCTTTAGCCACTCTGGTGACTTCCAGGGCAAACACTTGCAAAGAGTCCACCATCTTATTGATAGTGTTCTTCAATTCCAAAATTTCCCCTTCAGCTTGAACCGCAATCTTTTGAGACAAATCCCCATGAGCGACAGCAGTGGTGACTGCAGCAATGGATCTCACCTGGTTAGTCAAATTGGCCGCCATAATATTCACATTGGTAGTAACTGCTTTCCAAGCACCTTCGACATCTTTGACATTGGCCTGACCTCCTAGAATACCTTTTGTGCCGACCTCTGTCGCTAAAGTCGTGACTTCAAGAGCAAAGTTCTGTAACCTATCCACCATCTGATTGATGGTAATCTTCAATTCTAAAATTTCCCCTTTACAACTGGCAGTGACTTTTTTAGATAAATCCCCATTAGCAACCGCGGTAGTAACGTTGGCAATATTTCTGACTTGATCGGTCAAATTGGTAGCCATAGCATTCACATTATCAGTCAACTCTTTCCAAATACCTTCAACTCCTTTAATTCGCGCTTGACCTCCCAATTTACCTTCAACCCCAGTATCTCTGGCAACTTTAGTAACTTCAATAGCAAACGTTCTTAATTGATCCACCATGGTATTGATGGTATTCTGGAACTGCAAGATTTCCCCTTGGGCATGAACGTTAATCTTTCTCGATAAATCACCTTTTGCAACCGCGCTGGTAACGTCGGCGATTTCTCTAACTTGGTTTGTCAAATTCAAGGCCATGATATTCACATTATCGGTAAGGGATCTCCAAATACCCACAGTCCCGTCGTTTTTTGCTTGCCCACCCAAAACCCCGCTGGCAACTTCATTAGCAACTTTAGTAACTTCCACTGCAAATGTATTCAATTGCTTCATCATCGTATTGATTGTTGTCTTGACATTCAAAATCTCGAGATCTGATTCAACATCATGGATCTGGACTTTTTTGGATAAGTCACCCTTGGCGACAGAAATCACCACAGAGCCAATTTCCGATAACGCTTTCCTAAATGCTTTGTTGGCATCTCTTGAACGGTTCAATTCATCATTGAGTTGGATCACCTTGATTTTCAATAAGTTTGTATCATTCACGGAATCTAAGTCTTCGATTGGGTCCTTTTCAATAATTGAATCGACGCTTTTACTGACTATTTCATCAGTGATATTATCGACGATATGATGGCATGATAATGATTCATTTTGATCAAGCGAGACATCATGTTTAACAAGCGGAGGCGGAGACGATGAAGAAGAGGTGGACGAAGGGGGGAACGGCGATTCGCTCTGGCTTCTTGAATTATATCGATAATGATATCCTTTATAGGTATTCAAATCTATCTGTTTTTTCATAGATATGTTTTTCTTTTCCAACCGGGAGATTTCCTTTTGCTTAATCACCGAATCATTATTGACGATGACCAATTCTTCCTTTAATTCGGAGATATCTCTCTTCAAAGTACGGTTATCAGACCGCAACTGTTCTATATCTCTAGTTAGATCGTTGACATAGTTCAAGAGATCTATTCTGAAGAAGTCACTGCTGCCACTGTCTTTGAACAGCGTGAACTTCTGAGGATCTTGTAAGATTGGTAGGAAATTCATCAGGGTTTATTTCTTAAAATAAAGATAATCAATTGAAAAAAAAAATAAAAAAAAAATCAATAGACAGGAAGTATACCTTGATGTATTCAATTAACCTTGGGTGTCAATGATTTTTCTTAATAACAGCAAAGATTTTTTTTAAAAAAATGTTGTACGAGTCAATAATGTATACACACCCCAAACCACTTCGATGAGCTGTGCAAAAAAAACAACAGCAAAAAACAACCGCAGCAACAACAAATATAAGAAAAAGCAGCGTAAAGTAACAAACCAGTTGAACAGACTCCTCTGGATTTCTAGATTTCAGCGCCTTGTCTTCGTTTGAGTGGGTGCTGTTACTAAAAGTGATGGCCACTTACTGTCGTCGAGATGGGGGGGGAAGGGGGAGAAGAGAAAAAAAAAATTAATGGCGATCTGTACGCGCGCTTCGTAACCGGAAAACTCTTCTTGACCCACAGATGTGGTTCCATGTGCTCGGTGTTACGGTATTCTTCAAACCAGAATTGACCACAAAAGTGATTGTTCTGCAGTAGTCTCAGTATTTGCGTTGTCATTGCGTTGTCATTGAAGGGTCTCCGTTTCGGTATGTTTCTCTTACGTGTGTTCCTAAATGTTTTGCGGTTCCTGCAGTCTGAAGTAAGGAACCAAATCGAAAAAACCCAGCAGATAACCTACAGATTAAAGGAAATACGCACCATCCGCTATAAATGGAAACAGCAAAAAAATTCGAAGCCTGTCACTGGATTGGGCTAACGTAAGCTTACTGTAGTAGCGGTTTGGGGGCTACAGGTAGACTTTGGAGAGATCTCGGTTGGCTAATATCCTTGTAGTCGTTGCTTCGTCGTCTTTGATCCTCCTCCTCCTCCGTTGAAGCCTACGTTTATTAGGGATTCTATCACTATATACTCTACACTGGCGCGGCACCGCCATGTGTATCCATTACCGTATCGGAGTTCCGTACCTCCTTTCCGGACAGGCCCCACCATGACGCCGCCTTGCGTACTGCCTAAGTCCTGAGAAAGCCCAACTTGCAACACTGGAGGTATTTTTCCCGCAGATCCCTGTTAAAATGTATACATAGTGCAATCCAACAAATTCAAGCACGGTATCATGTCTATTGTCATTCGAAAGAGGAGAGAATAGAGAAAAGTAATACAATATCATATGACAGAATGTCGTTACAGATGGTGAGTATGAATATATATATATATATATATATATATATGTGCGTGTGTGTAAGATGCTGAGGATTTTTTTTATCCTGTGTAGTATAAGATATAAGAATAATAAAGAGTTCTAAAAGGGAACAAAAGCAAAATCAAACGTATAACATGAAGAAATTCTAGCAAATGAAAATGATTAAATGATTATCAGAAAAGGAGAAGTAATAATCTAAGATCAAGAGAGAGAGAGAGAGAGAGAGAAACACTGAGATATGACAAAAGCTGCATGGCAAAAAACGGCAAATCAATATACGAGAGCACAATAGGTACCGGCAACGGTCAACACCAAGCTGACACCGATACTAACTTCAAAGAAGAGTCTTTTGAAATGACTCAATTCATCGTAAAACATCTTATAATAAAACAAGAATGGCAATGTGATGCAAATGGTGAAGCAGATCAAGCTTCCCATGACCGCCATAACTTGAGCAAAACTAGTACACAAGTTGGCAATAAGGAAGGCAATAAAAATAATAATTGCCTTGTCCATGACCTTGGTTGGATGATAAGATCTTGGGTCTGTGTGAACATTGAAATATTGGTCAAGAACGGTGGAAACTGGTCTGATAACCAAAGGACCTTTTGTCAATGGCACCAACCCTAAGAATAAGCATAATGTGGTTGGAATCCAACTGGCATAACCTTCGGCTTTCATGATAGAATTCGTCAAGATTTCCGCAACATCATTACCAAACATAATGTAACCAATTAAAGCGGCAGTCATGTCGAGGGTAATGGTGAAACTAAAGGCAATAGTAATGGACTTGCCAAATTTTCGAGGATGTCTCATATCACGATACAATTCAGGGAAAACAGCATGGCCACCAAACAACGCCAAAAAGATCCCCAATGACACCAACAAATATTTATATTCTTCTGGCCACAAAAACATTTCTGATGGGGACAACAAGGAACCTTGACCTGAAGGTTTGGAAAACCCAGCAATGATACATACAAGAACAGTGCCACTAGTACAAACAATTCCAACAAAACTCAAGTTAGACAAGATGTTTAATGGCAACAATGAGAGACCCAAAATGATGAAGCAATAAATGATACTGAAGGTGAAACTAGAGATATTTGGATAGAAGGTATGGAATGAGTCTGAAAACAAAATGATTAGTGCCACTGCTGCTCCAATCAAATCCAATGAGAAGGAAATAACACATCCAATAAATGCAAGGTCACCATAACAGTGTCTGGCAATGTCCCCGTAAGAAAACAAATTGGAATTGATTTTCAAGCATCTACCAATCAACAAAGCCGAATAATTGGTGACAACCCCACAAAGTGCTAAAAGCAATACCCCATAAACCAATCCTGAATATTTGAACCCATAAGATAAGGAATAAAGACCAACACCAATCAAGATATTGATCGAATTGAAAATTGTTTGCGGAGCAGTACTTCTACCAATGATCAAAGTTCCGTCATCCCCTTTACCGGTTATTCTAGAATTCATAGAGAATAACCGATTGCGTGACAACATTTGATCTTCCAAGTCGCCTGGAGCCAAAGACCCAGACATGATGCTGGCATCGTTAAACACACTGTTAGCTTCGTTGAAAATACTGTTTTCATCCAGAATAGCGCCGTAACTAGGGAAGATACTAGGGGCGTTATCATCAAAGCTCAATCTTGGACTATAGCTTGCTGCTTCATCTTGAGGAACAATCAAGTTTTGCATATGACTTTGCATTCTGGAATAGGAGCCAACAAACTCACTAATGGAGTTTGGACCACCAGCATCGAAGATTGAGGCCCGACGAGAACGAATAGGGTCACCAATTGGAATTGCCACGGGAGGGCTTGAGGTGGAAGTAGTGCCATATGACATGGTGATTTAGGGATGCCTATTTGCAACTATTGACGTATTTGTTAGTGGACGAAAAACTTTTGGAGAGTGTAATATATATTTATATATTTTTGACAGTTTTTTCAGCTTCTCATTTTTTCCCAACCGTTTATTTTTCTTTTTGCTTTTTCTTTTTTTTTTTTTTTTTTTTTTTACCATTCCTTAATTAGACAAGTCCTGGGTTAATTGGGATGATTGACTGTACAAAATGTCGATGGTACGACTCCTCAGGGATTCAAAAAGTATGAACGAAAATGGCGACTGAAGGCCGAAAGCAAAGACACTTACCAGTGACTAATAATATGTGGGTGGGGGTATTATTACAAGACAATTCTGAACACGGGCGGTGTGGGTCGAAGTACAAAAGAAAGACGAAAGGACTCAAAAAGAAAAGTGTTGATAAGAAGAGATTAAAAAATGTGTCAGCCAAAGAGAGAAAAAAAAACAACAATGCCCTGTGACACACGTGACAAGGATCGGGGGCTGCCTCACAACGGCAGGTTTCCTACCAGCGGGGCCCCAGAAGCAGTGTTTTTTTTTATCTTTTTTCTTTGGCTGGACGTATTTTGAGCAATCGCAGTGCTTCATCGCTTATCAATATATTACTTAGGCGGGCGCTGCGTGTCTGAAATTGGCGATCTTCCTCAATTTTGCAGGGATCCCGTGGTGAAACGAACCAGCCCCATGGGTCGGGGTCCTTCCAGAAGAAAAGAGAAGAGAAACAAGAGAGAGAGGCAACCAGCAGGGTAAGCACCCATCGAAACAAAAAAAAAAATTTCAAAATGCTCATCTATAGGTGATCTCTATGTATTTGGATCTCAAAAGTATTGGATACCAATAGAAAACAGTGATCTAGTTAATCATGGAGAAGAAGCTCAGTGATTTGACTTTGCAAGAGACCTCAAAGATCGATTGGAAAGCCCTGAACGTTCATAGCCAGCACCTTAGCGAAGACTCTGACTCCGAGTCTGAAGAAGACGAAGAAGAAGAAGAGGAGTTGAAACAAACATATCGTGAAAAAATCAATTTCTCCAAGAAAAACCAACCACAAGTGCCTTCATCAAATAATGAACATAAAAATATAACTGAATCCGAAAACGGTCAAATTCTTGAAAAATATCAAGACAAAATCAAGATTGATTCACAAGTCAAATCAGCAAGAATTGAGAAGGATAAAAGTGATCGTGCAACAGTGGAAAACGCCATTGATCCAAAAACTTTCACCCAATTGCAAAAATTCATCAAGAATGGTACCTTGACGAAAATTGATGGGTGTTTGAGTACTGGGAAAGAAGCTAACATTTATTATGGGATCAATGAACTCACGGGTAAAGAATATGCCATCAAAGTTTATAAAACCTCGGTGTTGGTCTTCAAGGATAGAGAAAGATATATCAGCGGAGAGTTCAGATTCAAAGGTTTCAAAAACAACAACAAAATTAATGCTCGGAAGTTGATCAAAGTATGGTCGGAAAAGGAATTTAGAAATCTAAAAAGATTGAAACTTAACGGGTTTAATGTCCCCGAGCCTTATGAATTAAAGTCAAATATTTTAATGATGGAATTCTTGTCAAGAAATCCAGTCAATGAAAAAGAATCTTTCAATGCTGAAACAGCTGGCCCAACTGTTGATGAACAGGCAACTGCTGTAGAGAATGTCGAAGATGCAATTGCTCCATTGACCATCAAATCCTCGGAGAATGAGCGAGGTTGGCCAGCTCCAAGATTAAAAGATTATGAGTTCAAATCTGATCAACAGATTTTTGATATTTATCAGCAGATATTGGTAAATATGCGATTGATGTATCAGAAGTGCCGGTTAGTTCATGCGGATTTGTCAGAATATAATTTGATCATGTACAAAGATGGGGAGATTTACATCATTGACGTTTCGCAATCTGTTGAGCCAAACCATCCAATGGCGTTAGATTTCTTAAGAATGGATATCAAAAATATTAATGACTACTTTCAAAAGAAGAAGAAAATTGATGTGTTTCTAGAGAAAGAAATCTTCAAGTTTGTTATTGAAGATTTCGATGTTCTTGTGAAAGATTTCGGGGACTCAGAAGGACCAAATGAAGTGGCAAAAGATAATTTCAGTGATTATAAAAAAGAAAACCAATACAATGCAGAGGTTTTGATGAAACTTGTGGGGAACTTGAAGTTGAAGCTTGATGAAGAAGATGAAAAGCAAGATGAGATTTTTAGAAATTTGCATTTAATGAGGGATTTAAACTCTTTAGAAGAGCAAGATTTTGTTAGATTTAGAGAGGGGAAAATTGATGTCTTCAAAACTATGGTTGTTGATCATCGTGCCAATGAACAAGAAATTGCTGGATCTAATGATGACGATGATGAAGATGACGATGAAGATGACGATGATGAGGATGCGGAGGATGAATTCGAAGAAACCGAAAAGACCTTGAAAGGAAAGAAGTACGAAGATAAAGACGAGAAAAAGTTGCGAAAGAAATTGGCTAAGGAACAAAAACAAGAAAAGAGAAAGACAAAAATGAAAAAAAGTGTCAAAAATAAGCTTATAAAAAAATCAAAAAAGAAATGATAAATGGAATATAATTTGCTACATCAATAGAAAAACAACCCTAGTTCTATCTAATGACCTTTATTATTATTATATTATATTTAAATTTGATATTCCACCAATCCTTTTGTATCCCAAAGTTTCTGAGAACTGACTCTATAAGAAAAAAAAAAAAATATAAACTTCCAAATGTAAAAAAATATATGAACTTATTCTCACTGGATGCTACATCCTTCACTACTATACTTGGCTTTTCTGTACGCAAGATAATATGTCTCTGCTTCAATGGTTTTCATTCTTTCCTTCTGTTTTTCCTTAACTTGCTTCGGGAAATAAGTCTTCATATAGTCCTGTAATTCGATGTCTAAATTATCTGACGTCGCTTCCATCACTGCCGGACTACGACATACTGGACATTCATCCTTCTTTTGGCGTTGTAGATTAATCAAACATTGAACGCAATACACATGGCTACATTTGAGCCGGATTGGTCTATAGGCAATGGTGAAACATATGGGGCAATCATAGTCTTCAATTTGTGGTATTACCGATACTAGTTTCTCAGAAATCGCTCCGTAAAGAGTATTGATGAATGATTCGTTAATGAAGGGCTTTTGCGACATGATATCGGGAATTTGCGTTCTCACCGCCAATGCCGTTTGTTTATCGAATTTCTTGAGGATCTTGGTCACTGCCAACTTATTGAGATGATGGAATTTCATCGCTTGAAGCAAATCAACATTAAGTTGATAAAAGGCTTCGTAAGCCACTTTGGATTTTTTATGTTTGAAACCTTGGACCAAGTTGGTGGAATTGATTTCTTTATCAAATTGCTGCAATCTCTTGCTAGAATCTTCAAATTTTCTTTCTCCATGAATGTCATCGGTCATATAGAATATCCTATTTTCCAAATATATTTCGAAAATTTCTCTCCAATTATCAAGGTCGGTCCTCCACTTGTTGGGCGATGATAATGACCCAATGGTACCACTTATAGTTTCTATTTGTTTTGTCATCTTCTGTTCATGTTCTATTTTCAATTGTTGGAGGTTTGTTAGTTCAGTGAATATTGTTTGGAAAAATTTGTCATCTTCGTGTAGATCAATCGTGATTCTAACTCTTTGTGAATTTTTCAATTTCTCGATATTTCGTAACTTGATTTGATCCTCCTTAATTTCGATAATTTTATCAGTCTTCCTGGTTTGTTCAATATATTGAATAATTTTTTGCCTAATTTCTTTAGAATATTCATCACTGTCATCGTTCAAAACAACTATCAATTTTGGTTTGACATACTGTTGATCCTCTACTAATAAATAATTTGCTATGGGTTGTTTGTGTTGTTCTTGGGCCACATCATCTTCTAGTACCTCGATTTGAAATTTAAGATTATAGATTACCGGCTCTTTATCCTCAAGGTCGGTCCCTTTGAGACTTATACCTCGCATTTTCTCCTCTAATGATTCTAATGATACTGGTCCGTCCTCATCATCATCTTCTTCTTCTTGTGCATCACCACCCTCATCCCTATTATTCTTATTATTGTTATTATTTTCCGGAGAAATATCTATTATCTTAGTCTCTGAGTTAGTTATACTGGTATTGGGTATCTCCGAGGCACTGAGTAATATCCCCAAGGTCTCCTTGGAAAGCCCAAGCACCATTAGCTCTTCAGCAAACCGCTTGATACGTTTCTTTAATGTCTTGTATTGAATAGCATTTTCGGCCCATTCTTTGGGAACGTCCAGCGACGCCAACTCTTTCTCGAAGTATTTCCCAAACTTCATGATGCTCTATTCTTTTCTAGTTAATATAAGTTAAACACCTCTAATGATGGGATATGATTGTCTTTCTATAGATCACCAACAGTGAAGAAATCTCTTCAGATTGGCACGTGGGTTAACAAGTGACCTGAAAAAGAAACCCCTTTCCACATGTGAATAAAGAGGATTTTATCATAAACTATAGTTAGGTAATATTCTATTGCTTTCCTTTTGATAGTGGGACTACAATTTGTGGTGATATAAGGGGCAGTATGAAGACAGCCAAAATGTATGGAAACGGAAAGCGGAAAAGTCACACTATGGTTCACATATAACAGGGTATGTAACACTGCATAGCATGTATTCACTCTCTCATTGGAATTTGGTGAGGGTGTAGATCGACAAGCAAATAGAGGGTATCGAATGAATTCTAATTTGGAATTACAGATAGTTGAGAAGCCAGAAGACTTCTATGAAAAAAAATAAGTCAAAATTTAATTCTACGTTCACCAAGTAGTTTTGTCTTCATAAAACATACCATTTCATTAGAAAGAAAGAAAAAGATACGTGAAAAAATTCAGTATAATAGAAACAGGAACAAGAAAAAACAACCAAACAATATACCATATCACGAGAAACGAAAGAAAGCTAAAAGAAAAATAAAAAAGTTCTTTAATATAGTACAAAGACAAAAGAATGAATGGGTTAATTGCACAATAGAAAAACATAGTATCATCATCTTTTCACCATTTGGCCAATTCGTTTGCTAGATTTTCCGCATCCATGGCACACTTTTCTCGCATGTAAAAGATCGTACAATCCTTATTGGAACAAATAACTTCTTGGGTCAAGGAACCTTGACATCTTTGACACTGAGTCCATAGTCTGGCAAATTTCTGTTGTAGCACATCTTGCTCGGCCAATTGTTCGGCATAGATTTCATCAGCCTTGTCTATACAATTGCTGCACAAAACCCCTTCTCCCTTAATTGGAGACTTGCAAACTTTACAGGTGTTCACCGCTTTAGCAAACCTCATTAAACCACCTTTGTTGGCGGTGCTCCTGGCAACCGTGACTTTTCTGGTATGGGCCCCAGTAAGCAAACTATTGGCCTTAGCTTCACCAATCATCGGTTCAAAGATTCTGATCAATGGTTTGGAAAGCTGGTTGGTCAAGTAATAGTTCGAATCGATTGAAAGGCCATTTCTCACTACATATAATGGGTCCTCAGCCTTCATGTAAGCAGGGACTTTGTCACCTTTCTTGACAATAACAAATGGGACTCTATCCCCGATATTTGGAGCAGACCCGGCGTCTCTTTCATACATTCTCTTAGCCAATTCCGCATGGGCTTGTTTAGCGCTGTATTCCGCGGCTAATTGTTTAGTGATAATCAACTCACTGATGTCGACCTTATTATTCAATAAATCACTAATCATCTTCTTGACAAAGTTTTCGGCAGCTTCAACATCACGGTCAATCAATGCCAAATCCAACACTTTGGCAATGACGTTCGATGCAAATTTACAATTGTCTCTTCTCACCGTCTCCAAACCTTTAGTATCCATCTTATCAAACTTTTTGGTATTGGTCCAATACAAACCAGCGTATCTCTTCTTGTTAATCAACAAGTATGGGTAATAAACCTTTTCGAATTCCAATTTCACAGGATTAGGGAAAATCTCAGAAACTAAATCGGCAGCTTCCTCTCCCATCTTCATACAAGTCTCCAAATCCTCATATCCAAACTTGACCATGACAGAATCGGTATCACCATACACAACCACCGAGTCATACTTGTATCCTCTCTTGATATTATACGTTTCCATAACCTTTTCTTTGGTCTTCTGAATCATTTCTCTACCGTAGGCAGTGACCGACGATGAAACTTGTAAACATGGTAACTTACCAATAGTTGCCCCGGTAAAACCATAGACAGAATTGGCGGAAATTTTCAATGCCAATTGTCTACCATTAAGAACACTTTTCTTAAACGGATCAGATTCATTCTTCATATCTTTTTTCGCTTGTTTTCTTGCTCCCAACAATTCCTGCAAAATAGTTGGCAATATCCCCTTTCTCTTGTTCGACTTGACAAATAAATCACCGGTAGGGGACTCTTCATAATCGAGATTCTTTACCAACTTGAAGTCTTCTACCGCCTTTTTAGTCAACAAAGTACTATAGCAGAGATTATGGGCCATCATGATAGACGGATACAACGAAGCGAAATCCAAAGTGGCGATAGGAACACTATAATACCCTCTGATTGGTTCAATGACGGTGGCACCTTCATACTGCTCGTCACTTCCACCTTGTCTTGGAAGATTTGGAGTCACCAAATCATGTTCAAGACATTTTCTGAATAATTGAGAGATGACCTTGATTTGTTGACCTCTGGACAACAAATAACCAAATGGGACACCAGTGACTCTCGCCATTTCGGTATAGTTAATCAAACACATTAACTTTTCCAATAATCTTAGTGGCAAGTACGCATCTTTCAAACAATAAACCGCAAGTCTTCTTCTTGTTTCGCTATCACCATTTTGCAAATCAGTGATGATCGAATGGTGCACATCTTCTTTTTGTTCATTCAAGAAATGGGCCGACACCGAATTAAGAGAATAAGATCTCAACTTGAATTCTCTTTGAATAAACTGGAACAAATCAATTTGAATTCTCCCTTCAATATTAATTTCCTTAGATTCTCTGGTACCAAAAGCTTTAGAATTGAACACTGCATCTTTGACTTTTTGTTTGCTGAGCTTCAATCTCCCAAAGTATGGGAAGTGGTCCAATTTTAAGGCCTTCGCTCTATCAATCAAGTATGGCAAATCAAAGTTACATGTGTTGTAACCAATGATCACATCAGGATCACATTTCACCACGAATTCTCTCCATTTTTGCAACATTTGCTGTTCAGTTTTATGTTCCAACACATGCGATCCAACAATTGAAGCACAGGTATTAACGGTAAATACATTTCTGACAAATGGTTTGGCATCACCATTTGATTGAACAACGTTGGCAATCTGAATAACTGGATCTTGTTCGGCTTCAGGGAAGACACCAGGTCTTCCGGCACATTCGATATCAAAACTTAAAATACGCAAAGGTGCGGTTTTAAGCCATTCACCTTCCGAAGGATGAGAAATAATTTTCGTGTAGTGGACGGTGATTTCGATTTGACAAGTAGAAACTTTATCACGAACCATGGAGTAGCACTTCTTTGGAATGGTCAACCAACTCATACCGGTAATTTTGCAATCGATCATCATTCTAAGCAAATAGTTGATATTATCATAAGTCATTAAACTATCTCCACCTCCACGGAAAAACTCGCCAAAACGAATGTATCCTTTCTCAAATCCCGTTCTTACTTTGGAAATGTCACCCGCATTCGAAACAATAATTTTTAAAAATGGCAACTTTTGATTATCATTATAGCCCCAAATTGACTCTTTGTCGGTTATCTGAACATCATAAATTGACTTGTAGTTTTCTCCTAAGTATCTCTTGAAACCTTCAATATGTTCTTGTCTGAATCCTGATGGGGCAGGAACATAAAAGTAATGCATGAATCCAATGATATTACAAAGAACAGAGTGACCTTCGGCAGTGACCCCATAAAATCTAATTGCTGAACTTGGTCCAATAGTAGTCTCATCACCATCCAATTGCTGGAATGAAACATCATCTTCTTGGGGATTGATGTCCACCGATGGCCTTTCCCACGATTTTTCGGGATTGTCGTTGCCAGAATCCAATTCCACATCCTCAGTCATAGAGAGCAATTCCTGTTCAAACGCTGAGGTTTCGCGCTTTGCAAGAATGGTATGATTTATTGGTTCTTTCTTTGTGTGGACTTGCAAATCATCTGATTGCAAAGAGGCAATAGGCATTGAATGAGCACCAGAAACCGGGTTCTTCTTCTCCAATTTCACCCTTTTCGCGGAAGAATCCTCATTACTGGAGGCAATGTTATGTTTTTGGCCAGCAGAAACAGATGTCATTGTTTAATAATTCGTTCCTATCAATTGGTTGATAACAGCCATTAAGAGAAAGAACCGGGACGCGAAATGGCCAAAAAAAAAAATCATTTCTTTGAAAGCAGAAAAAAAAAAAAAGACGTGACGCGTATATTAGATGATATTGGCAGGTTGTTGCATTAATATGCATAATCGTGATTATGTAATTTCTTATGCAAAATTACATAATTGATGTCGTAATGGGGATTTTTTTTAATTTTCACGTATGGACATAATTTTTATAGTCAAAGAGAGAAAGAATGGAGGGGTAAACGAGAAGAAAAAAAGAAAAAAGTTGGTCGTTGTGCACTCTTCAATACATATTATTTAGTTAGATCACTGGATGGAGTGATAGGATTTGTTACACAATGTCCGGCTATACAAAGGAACAAGAGGTAATTGTGAAAAGGGTTCTTAGTAATAAGGGGAATTTTTACAAAGTGTTATCTGTTGAAAAAACCTCGACGGATGGCGAGATAAAGAAGGCCTACAGAAAGTTGGCACTCAAAATCCACCCCGATAAAAATAGCCACCCCAATGCTCCCGAGGCCTTCAAGGCCGTCTCAAAGGCATTTGAAATATTGTCTGATGAAGATCAAAAGAGAATATACGATCAAACAGGACAGGATCCTAGTCTGAGAGGGGCGCAAGCCGCAGCCAGTGGGTTCAGTGGATTCAGTGGGTTCGATGGGGCAACTAGATCAAGAGCAGCTGGAGGTAGAGGACAGGAATTCCATTTCACTGGAAACGGGTTTGATGAAGACATATTCAATATTTTCTTTGGTGGGGGAGGAGCTCCAGGAATGCACTCTTTTTCATTCGGACCGGGTGGGTTTCAAACTTTTGGAGGGCCAACATTTCAAACCAGAAGAACAAGAACCGGTGCTGCCGCTGGAAGTGGAACTCAGCAAACCAACGGAAGAGAATCTCTTGTTTCAAACCTCACTCAACTTTTGCCAATTATTATTCTCTTGTTATTTTCATTGATTACATCATATTTTAATGGTAGCGAGGCCAATGTACCCCAATATAGTTTTACTCAACAGAAACCATATGAACATGAAAGAAGCACTCCTAATTTTGGCGTCAAATATTATATTACGAGAGAAAAGTTTGAAGATTCTAAGATCAAAGACTTGAATAAGTTGGATAAGAGTGTGGAGGGTCAATATATTCAAAACTTGAATTTCAAATGTACTTTGGAACGGAATGAAAAACAGCAGATCTTAGCTGATGCCCAAGGATTCTTTTACAATGACGAAGATCTTATCATAAAGGGAAACAATTATCCAATGCCGTCTTGTGATCGCTTGAAATCTTTAGGGTTGATATGACGATAATATCACAACGATAACGATGACTGCTGACGATTTCTCAAAAAAAAAAAAAATATAATCACAGAATTAAAAGAAAAATTAATCATAGAAACCCTTAATATCTATGTACATATAATTACCTTGTTCTCCTTGCTTCTCAGGTTAAGAAATTGTATTTAGAACGCATTCACAGCCACATTTGCTAATTACAAATTCCAGCATGGCCCTGCCTCGAAAATATTTTACTTTATTCTTTAGTTCAACTCTTTTTCTCTCTATGTATAAATCTGTGTTGTATTCATCCACTTTTCACGTTCATTCCTTGGCTTTGCCAATTTTATCCAAATCATTTTATTGATTTGTTGGATTCGGCTTGATCTTGTAGACCTCAGAAGGGCTACATGGTGTAATTATATAATGGTTTCTATTCAAATACATATCCTAATTGAAAACAGGGTATATTTGTAAATATTAAAATGGGTATCAAAAGAGATAAAGAAAGAAAGAAAGAAAGAAAGAAAGAAGGGACTTTGGCATATAAGTCAATCACATACTTCTATGATGAGCCACCAGTGGTTCAGATATTTGATCATCTTCAACATTGTTGGCATTCTTTCGTTTAGTTTCATTTGACCATTGAATGAGATCATTCATTTCCACGTCGTCACTAACTACATCATTTGCCGCTCCAAGAACCTTATTCGAAATATTTTGTTTTACCAAATCCTCAACAAATTTACTCTCTGTTTTTTTGTGCAGAGCTCCTTTAACCAAAGAGGTGACGTGGTTATTGCCCCTGATATGAGATAGTTGGGATTTTATCTTTGTTGATGGACTTTCTGATTCTGGCAATCTTGCTGACCTGATGGATCGATTATCAATCTGATCTTCTTCATCGCCAAAATTTCTGGTCCTTGTCTTCAATGTCAAGGTTTTAATCAATTTGTTTCCAAGATATTCGTCCCTAGCGTCAATCCCTCCCTCGTCTTTATAGATTTCTTCCTCGATATCCACAGGTTCGTTAGACATGATTCTTCTGCTGGTCAATCTTGATATTCTTGATCTTGCATCACTAAAACTCTCAGCATCATCAACATTATTGTTGCGAGATCTGGAAGATACGCCCGTGGCAATAGTTTTCTCACGTTGAAGAGGTTCGCCCATTCCTTTCACCGGGAAAACTCCTGGTGGTGACCTAAGTCTCCTACTAGACAATTTTCTCGGATAATCAGCATTATAACTTTGAACCAAATTATCCCCATCGGCGCTTTGTTCCAGAGATATTGATGACGATGAGCCAGATTTTGTGCGGTCTAACCTGCTGCTAAGTTTATGTTCTCCACTAATCCTCGTGGCAATTCTAGAAATCAATTTTTCCACCATTTGGTCATCGATTTTTTCGTCAGCATTGGTATGATTGTCATCATCTTCATCATCAGGTTTCTGCGTTCTGGTCACTCTACTATCCATCATTAGTTCTGGTTGTTCATCTCTTGCATCATATTTCGGCAATCCAACATCCGCGATATCTCTTTCAACCACAACCAAATGTTGATAAAATGGAATAGCAAGGCCGAAAAATGAACCTCCGACAATATTACCCAAACTTTCAGGAATCAAAATCTTCCAAATGTAAACTTCAACCTTGATTGGAGCACCGTTCATGAGACCCATGGGACACAAAAACATATCAGCCACGGTGTGGGAATAACCCAAACTCACGAAAGTGAACACTGGTAGAATCATCATCAAAAACTTGACATGTAAAGGCTTGCACATGATTTGTAAATAAATTGCAAGAGAAACATAAAAATTACAAGCAATACCTTTGATGAACGTTTCCACAAAACTCAGTTCGGCTTTTCCAACTACCACTTCTATACTTGCAGTTTTGATCGGTTCAGTACTTAAACTTCCGCCCAAGTAGCAAATGACATAACAAACAAACAAGTTGGCACCCAAGTTGAAGAGCCATGATAAGAGCCAGTTTATGAGTAGATCTAAAATCCCTACAGCGCCTCTGAGAAGACCCACGGTAAAGAACAAGACATTTGAATTGAAAAGTTCAGCACCCATAATGACCACATAAAACAAACCAATAGGATATACCAACCCTTGCAATAGCCGTACCAACCCTGGGTTACTATCCAAAAGTTCCGGATTTGCCTGCACCACAACATGCAACATTCCTCCTGAAGAAAAAAGCATGCCTCCGATAATCGAGTTGATGATGAGGGTATCAAGCCGTAGTCTGGATTTCTTCATACTGGTAGCAACCACGGCCAAAGCACTCTCATAAGGAGTCAAGTAGTAAGTGTCGTCGGCCATCTGTATTGTCACTCACACACTAAAGTCCAAAGAAGTTTTTGTTGAAAAAATTCAGAGTATGTTCACCTTTTCTAGGACTACTATATAAAAATTATATGTTGAAATAATTCTATAGTATTCCTACTAATGATATAGGCAAAAAAAAATGCAGAAAAGGATGAGTCTTCAGGGACCGTTATGGATGGACATATAGGGACATTATTTCCAAAACAAGCTTATAAAAAATTAAGGACTAAAAATTTTGCATACCAGGGCTCCTAACAACATCAGCCAAATCTTTGGGAACGTTTATTTCTCCAGCATTAATTAATATAACTTTAGGGATCTTTTCATATATTGGCCTCACACGATTCAAGAGGGCGTATATATAGAATATTAGAATTGGTGGAGCTAAAAGTGACAAATGAGGACTCAGAAGTGTAAGATTCCTATCTCCGTGGTGGTGCTCCGTCTGGCTGCAGCAGTAAAAAGTTGAGCAGCAGAATCACAATAAACAGATCAACGCACAAATAATGATCTGGAATTCCTTCTCCGTCTGTATAAATGAAATATATGAGGACATTTTCTGGAATTAGAAGCCGGCAACACCGTAGTGATCAATCAGTTCTCTTGTACACATCTTCAATGGTGTCTGTCAACTCAGGAAATTCCGCAGCAATCTTATTCCCCAATATATCTCTTAGCTGCTTGAACGCAATACTCTTTCCTCTCAAATGTTGGTTTGATTTTTTGGTGCTTTCGACGAACTCTCTGGTGTAGACGTTTGGGTTCCGTCCATCCTCAATGTAATGCAACACATCCATGGGGATGGGTAGTTGAGATAGCTCTGCTTTATGTGAATTTGTGAGCGACTGTAGTTGTTCGACGGTCTGGTTTAGTCTGTATGCTAGCGATTCTGTTGAGGTTTCTGCTGCTTGAAAATCATGGACAAGGACCCCCAATTCGATAAATGATTCGACGATCTGGGATATCTGCTGTCCGGTTTGGTCCAATGCAGCTATTACCTCCTTCGAAAGATCCGTTGCCTCTGCTGCAGTTTTAGGTTCTGTGGTCATTTTGAATATATTATTATTATTTCGTGTCAATTAGTGTTGTTTTAGATCTATTTTCAGAGGCAAAGTCCTATTTTTGGTGTTGTAATTCTCTCAGATATTTTTTGCATCTGTGATTATGTAACATATCGTGCTGGTTACGTAATATGCGATGGGTTGGGGGAAATTTTTCTTCAACTTTTCAGTGAGAAGCTCCTTTGAAAGGAGTTTGAATTTGTGTTTCACCCTTACACGAAGCCCAAATAAGAATAATTTTCCAATAAAAATGGAGGTAAGTTTTAATTTTCTTGCTGCTCTTATTATATATACATATTATATATAGATGTATTAGTATCTTGGTGGTGGTTGTGTTTTGTTTTGTTTCTTCTCTACTAACGACCTATTAGATCCTCGAAACAAGAAATAAATTCATTACCAATGAAGAGGTTTTCAAGCATATCAAGTCTACCAGATATGAGTTTCTTAAACCTCCAAAGAAAAACTACCACAAAATGAATAACACGATGTTTGAATATGAAATCCTTACCAAGAAACTCATTGCTTATTTCAAGAAAACCCCTTGCAACCACCAGAATCTTGAAACCGTGAAGAAGTACGTCACTAAAGAATTATCGAAATATGAACTAGAAGTAATTGAAAAATTCCAGATCGTGAACCTTGTGCCTAAAAGTATTGTCAATCTTTATAGTATTGTGGAAGAATGTGATGCGAGATTTTCCGAGGGAGAATGTGAGAATATCATCAATAGTTTGAGAGAATATTTCCCTGGCGAATTCAAAGATGCTGAAGAAGGTGGTGAAGCTGATGAAGAAGCAGGAGATAATGTCGATGCAGATGGAGATCAGCAGATGACCGATATTAAACCAGATCCTGAAGAAGTGCATATTGAAAAAGAACAAGAGGAACAAGTGCAAGAGAAAGAACGAGAGAAACAAGAGGAAGAGGAAGAAGAAGAGGAAGAGGAAGAAGAAGAAGGAGATATTGATAGAGATGATGAATTGGTCAATGGTGGTACTCATGTTGTAGAGGACTATGAGGGCGGTGGTGACGGAGATGATGATTGATTGGCCATAGACTGCCAAATAGGCCTTTAGTTCTATTCCAATTTCTTTTTCTGTTTTCTCAATGCTATTTCCCTTTGGATCACCAAGAGGTACTTGGGGAACATGTTTAATATAATTTTTGTTTTTCTTATCTTTTTTTTTCTCTGGCATCATTATGGCATTCTTACCTTCTTGTTATTACTTATAATATATAATCCTCTTTCATCATGGATTAACTTTACATCAGAGAAACCGTTTTATACAGATCTTAAGAATCGACGTACGCTATCGTCGCTTATTAAACAAAAATTAAAAACTAGTAACCACACCATGACCTGGGTCAGAAAAAAGGACAACAAAAACAAAACAAAACAAAACAAAGTCAGAAGACAAAGTTCAAACGAACAAATTGAAAATAAAAATAAAATAAGTATAATAATAATACACTCAAGCCCAAAATGAAATTCCTACTTTTTATAACCCCCACTAGCTTGTATTTTTTCTACGGAAACTCTTTATTCAACTAGCGACTAAAAGATTGGAAAACTCCATTCTTTCTACCACCCCTGTTCACATTATTACCAGCACTACTATACATTCCTAAATCACCCTGCTTAGAATAATCAGAATTATCAAATTGAGCATTTGATTCATCATCAGGTTCCATTTTCCCGTCACCAGGAGTGAAGCTGAAAGGGTTCCGTGGCATGGCATGATGCGGCATTTGTGGCATAAAGCCCATCATTTGTGCTTGTGCTTGATTTGGTGGTGAAGGTTCCTGTGTTTGTGGATATTGTTGAAGGTTTGGATTCATTTGCAACCAATATTGTTGCCAATATTGCTGCTGCAACATTTGTGGGGAGAATCCCCCCATAGCGGCCTGTGGGATCGGTTGATAAGGGGTATATTGGTTGTAACCCATTGGTGGTTGTAACTGACGGGGGCGATGACCAAGACACACGCCAGCTGGGGTAACGGTATGTGGAGAAGTCAAGTTTAAATGGCGTGGAAGAAACTGCTGTTGTTGATGTCTTGACTTGTGCAATTGCAAGGCAATATTAGAGTTATATCCTCTCATCCCTCCTGTCATTTGTTGCTGCTGACCTCTTGGTTCAGCCTTTTTGATTTCCATCCTCTTACCTTTTAGCTCTAAGTAATGACTTTGAGTGACATTATTGACTGCTTGTGGTGAGTCGTAGGTGACGAAACCAAAACCCCTTGATCTTCTTGTATCTTTATCAATCATCAATTGAGCATCGATAACATTACCAAATTGTGAGAAAAATTCATCGAAGTCCTTTTCTGTGACTTCTGGGGCGATTCCTCCCACAAAAATTTTACCAGTCTTATCTTGCTCTTCTTTGGGGATTGCACGTTTTGGATCAATTACTTTACCATCAAGTACGTGTTGGTTCTGTAAGGCATCATCAACAGAATGCGGATCGAGAAATGTTAAAAACCCAAATCCTCTCGATCGACCAGTGTTACCATCTCTCATTATTGTGAGATCAATGATCTCACCATATTGGCTGAAATAGTCCCTGAGCCTTTGTTCACTGGTATCCCAGTTCAATCCTCCAATGAACATTTTTCCTTGATCTCTACTGAAATATTCTGACTTCTCCTGTAATTGTCGGCCAGTTTCCATGCTGGTAGTACCACCCTGTGAGTACTGATCAGCCTCAGTTTTCTCATCATTGCTTTCCTCTTGAGTTTCAATTTCAATTTCGCTGTCACTTTCTTCCTCTTGTCTTTGATTTTCTTTCGAACCTATTGATAAATCGTCAGAGCTGTGTTCATACTCTGTTGGATTGGCTTCGATATTGCTTTGAGATGGCTCTTGATGGGTAGGCGATTCTTGACTTGACATTTTGTAAGCAACCACAAAAAACAATACTAGAATGAGTTAAGCCACACACAGAAAAAAAAACTATTTCAGATTGATAGCAGCTGTTTCTAATTTCTTTTGTTTTATTTTATTTTATTTTTTTCCTCGTCTGTATTGTATATCTTTAAAAATCAAACGAAATCTTTTTTGCCGGTATTCTGAATCCTTTATGAAAGTTCCAGGAAAGTTCTGGAAATTAATATTTTTTTTCTATTTTTGCAAATTCTTCTAGTCAGCTTTTACTCTTCAAATATAATACCTTTTTCCCTTAATGGCTTCTCACTGCTCTTGTATTGTATGTTTTGTAGTTTGATGAGGTGATGTTTCCAATATAATTTTCACTCTTCCACTATTGTGTACTTGAGGAATTATATATACAATCTTTTTTTTTCTTATTAGTATTAAGGGAGGGAATAATTTAAAGATAGTATCTATGGTTTTTTGATTTTTGCTTTTGCCCACAAAGCGATGAGATGAGATGAGATGAGATGAGGCTAATAAAAAAAAAAAAAAAAAAAAAAAAATACAAAATCAAAAAAAAAAAAGAAAACCAAAACAGACGACAATTTCTTTTCCCGCACACAATATATAAGATAACGCAAAGGAGAATTATCTTTTTATGTGAGTCGTACTACAATACACAATAGGTTGCTAAACTTTGAGGTTGTTTTTTTGCTGTTTGCCCAAAGTAAGATGGTCGAGCAACTTCTCTTTCTGTAACCACAGGGTGAAACACCCGGTGATGAGGGGACCGGGGAAGAGGTACCATCCCCGTGGATCGGTGCGGGAAGAGCCCTCGCAAGAGAAATCTTTTTTTCCATTTTTTTTCTCGCTTATAAGCAGTGGGAAAACAAAATATTAGGCGACCAACAAACTACCAGATCTCTCCTTTCTGGTTTATCACTACAAGAATAATAATCTCGTATCTGTCCATTGTATAATATACCTACCCTGTTACTTATAGATTACTCATTTACTTATATGGCCGACTCCTTAGACCACAAAAACGCTTCTCGTCAATCATCTTCCACCCCATACGATGATGCGGCGGCAGCGGCAACAAGACCATCGTTGGGTTGGACAATCAGCTATAATAACCAAATCAACTATCCGCGGCCAATATCATCACTAAATGACTTGCCCATTGAAGTCCTTAACTTGATAGTAGCATTCACATACTCAAATGATATCTCCATCTCATTTTCTCAACACTTGGAATGGTTCGCCAAAGAATTCATGCTCGTCAACAAGACCTTCTATTTTTTGGCCATGAAATACCTCTGCAATTATTGTCGTTTCAGTTGCCCTCAGACATTTCATTTATTCAACTCCCGTTTCGGACATCACAAATCAATCCCCCATTCTTTGGACGCCATTGGCATTCCTCTCAGTGACTCGTGTGTCAACTTGGTCAAAACTCAAGATGAATTCGAAGAACCTGAGGATCAATCAGTATATACATACGTGAAAGTACTTGATTTCCAGGAATTCACTAGCGTTGGTTTGGGTAGGACCAATCGAATGAATAATGAAATCAATTTTGTCACCCACAAGACTATCTTAGATTTTCTTGAAAGATCAACTAACCTAAAAGAATTCTTGAGTAGTGAGAACATTCAAAATGATATTTCACCAGAAATTTTGATCCAGGTTTTTTTCAAAATGCCTAGTCTTGAATCAATTGATTTTTGTGGATCTACTGGGGCAATTTTCTCCTCGTCGTTTTCTAAACTTTTGGATCAACCTTCATTATTTTTCATGCCAATTGTCAATCTTAAAAACTTGTCATTCCATGATTGTGTCGATATCGCATCGGAATTTTTTATAAAACTCTTTCCCCTTTTGACATCTCTCGAGAAACTCGACCTATTCCATACACAAGTTACTGGAAACGCTTTACTTGATCTTGATGTCTCTAGCTTAACCCATATTTCCCTTGGCTGCTGCTATAAACTTGATAAGCGTTACATTATGGAGTTTTTCCGCAGCAATCACCATGAGCTAACCAATTTGAAATGGGTTAGTTTGGAAACTGATAACGTTAACGATATAAATGAACGTGAATTGCTATTGATTCTCAAATTCCTCGCCACCGCCGATCCCCTATCTTCAAATACCGGGAACTTCACCCTTCAGTATTTAAATCTCAGTGGAAGACAAGTCAGCTTTTGTCCTACTTTGCAATTTATAAAAAGCAATTTTATTTTCTTGAAATCTTTACACATCCAAAATTCAAAAGTTACCAAGGATGAATTGGTTCAGTTTTTATCACCGCCATCAGAACCTGCAATGGATCCTCAAGATACTATAAATTCTCGTGTTTCCACAATGCTGCATCTTTCTGATTACTTCAACTCTCAGTCGTATGCCAACCCATCTAACAGCGGCAACCCTTCACAGTACCCTCAATTGAACCCTTCGCAGTACCATGATTTATTACAAGATACCCAAGTATACCAACAATTGCGGTTCATAAATGTGAAAGCCAATCAGGAATTAAACAGCTTAGGGTCTCTTGAAAATGCCAACTTAATCGAGTGTTGCCCATCTCTACTAGCTTGGGAATTCGATTCCAAGTTGCTTGAAAACGCTCCTAATGACTCATACCACTATCAAAACCAATGGCAGCAATTTCGCCGCCATAGCTATGCTTCTTACCTTAATTCCTTAAATGGACCAGAAGAGGAGTTCTTTTGGAAACTTTTTCCAACCACTGGCCGTCGGTCATGGCTTTATAAGCTAAGATCTTATAACTCAAAAAACTCGAAATATTTGAATTATCACTTCAATTTTGATAGAGACTACCATCCTCATCGTCAACCTGTTTCTGCATCATCGAAAGTCAACAGGCCAATCACCCAATCCTTAATTTCTGTTTCATCATATAAGCTGATTACCAGTGTTGCTTCTGACACTTTTTCGGTGGATCTTGATGATGAGCCCTCCTCTTTTTCCAAGAATAATGGAAATGTCCAGACTAAGAACAACGCTGGTGATACCAACCCTGACGATTTGGATTTGGATTATGAAATCCTTACCCATGACCCCAATTATATTCCCAACGTAACGCAATACGATATCAAAACTGGCAAGAAAATTCAGCCAAAAGTGATTTTCTATCCATTCTTGAAGTACGCTAGTAAAAAAATTGATATGTCAAATGGGCCATTTTACGAGGGTGATAGTGATTTTTACAAGATTTGGCCTGTGAAATTTAGTGAAAGAGGGATTTATAAGTACTATGCATTAAATGTTTGAGAATCCAATTGTTTCCAATACAATAAAATGCTATTTTTTTTTCTCAGAATTGTAATTATTTTTGTAATTACGATTGTGGTGTAATTAGGGAAGATAATTGCTTATTCTGCTAGCGAAATAGAGCGAACCGCTTGTAAATAAGAGGTCATTGCAAAAGAAAAAATGAAAAAATGATCTTAGGAAGCATAATGATTCAGGTTTAAGTACTAGGAAATATGTAGCGCACGATGGAGAATTCCATGATGAGCAGTATTAACAAATGTAAATTGAATACTGCTTATAAGCAGTATGTTATACATGTCGTAGATTTGGAAGATTACCCTGCCACATATCCCAGAAAACGGACAGGTTGCCCTGGGGTGTGAGCACTTAATGCCCCAAGCAGACATTTGGCACCGTGGTGGTGACAATACTGGTAATATATATATGTGTGTGTGAACAGTGTCTAAAATTGACAGCGACTAGAAAAAGAATTTTCGATTTACATTAGCATAGCTTCTAGTGTTCTACCGCCTTTGCAAAACATGGGGTTCTACCAACCACGCCCAGAAGGGCCCGTTTTGACAATCATTAGTAATGGTTAGGGTAACCAGCCCAACACAGAGACTCACCAAGAGGATTTTGGAGGCGACTGTTTGCTATTTCCCGGCACTCCAGGTTTTCTTTCCCCTCATGTACTTTGGTTGTTCTCACTTTATTATTATAGTTCCACTCAATTAAATCACACTATCAAGATGGTTAATGCTGGTAAGTAATAGACCCCAACGGCAAGATCCTTCCTCTTTTTTTTTTCATGTTGCCCAAGCAGTGTAAATAAATTTCGAATATTGCTTGGGCGGCTTGTTTTATATATACCCCCAAATGAAAAGATCTATGTATATCGAATGACAATAGCATTGATTTCTAACAACTTGGTACAGTTGCTGTTCTCAGAGGTGATGCCGGTATTTCTGGTGTCGTTCACTTCACCCAAGAATCTGAATCCTCCCCAACCACCATTTCTTACAAGATCACCGGTAACTCTCCTAACGCTAAGCGCGGTTTCCACATCCATCAATTTGGTGACAACACCAACGGTTGTACCTCTGCCGGTCCTCACTTCAACCCATTTGGTAAGACCCACGGTGCCCCAACTGACGAAACCAGACACGTTGGTGACTTGGGTAACGTCAGTACCGATGCTTCTGGTGTTGCCGAAGGCTCTATCTCTGACTCATTGGTCAAGTTGATTGGTCCAAACTCTATCTTGGGTAGAACCGTTGTTATTCACGCCGGTCAAGACGATTTGGGTAAGGGTGGTAACCCAGACTCTTTGAAGACTGGTAATGCCGGTGGTAGACCAGCTTGTGGTGTCATTGGTCTTGCCGACTAATTGTGTAGCATATATCCAGACAAAGATCTCATAGCGTCTGATTGGAAGTGCTATTTACTTGTTAACTGATAAGTTATTTGCCTTCTTCTTTTTTCTTTTTCTAGCTTATTTTGTGAGAAAGTTGTGGCATTGCTGTATTTTTGCTTTCCCCTTGATGGGTTTTGTATGTCAAAATTAAATATCAAGTATTGAGAAAAAGTAATTGTCTGGTGGGAAATACATACCACCAGTCCGTAAACTTCTAGGGGATTTGACAAATTTTGGCTGACGGGACTTCCTGATTTTTTCGTGCTTACTCGCTGTTTGGAGAGATGCGAAAAAAAAAAAAAAAGATCATAACAGGAAAACCGTGAGAAGTGACAACAACAATAATATAAAAGGTCAGCAACGCATTATCTGGGAAAATATCCTGGAGCTATATAATTCTAAAAGAATCATCTTCGTTTTTCTTGTGCACTGGAGGTAATTTTTTTGACGCTTCTCCAATATCGTAAAAATCGACAAATTCATATAGATAGCCACAGATCGGATCAGGCTATTGTTGTTTACAATCACAAATCACTTGGATATTCCTAACAACGAATAAGAAACAACATAACGGAAATAAATAAACCTTGCTGTTTCTGTGTCGTCGCCCATTTTGCCAAATTTGCATTTGAATGAGACAATCATTATTTGTTTGTTTCTACAACTTTGCCCAAAGCCGTTATTTGTCAAACTTGATCTGACCAACAAGAGAGAGGCGAAATATATAAAGGGCTCTTTTATAGCCTTGGGGTATTATATAATACTAACAAACAGTAGCTATTCAAAGAAATGGGGCCAATTCCTGATTTTCCTTCTTCTAACCATTATTATCCCAGATCCAAAAGTCCATCTTTGCTGACTTCTCAAAGACATCAACATCACAATCCTCAAAGACCACAACAACCGCCACATGTTCCCCAATATCAACCACAACAACGAAGCAATTTGCTGCAAGTTACTAGTCATCGTCAAAAGTCAGTGACTTGCAAATCACATAAATCAAAATCAAATCCATATTCAACGAAAAGAAAATCAGATGAATCAAATATCACATCCTCCACTAATACAAGCGCTACGGAAGTGAATCATTGCTATAATGAGGAAAGCTCTCTTAATGGTAATTTCAATTTGACTCCAATGCACCAGAAACTTTCCATCAATCTAGATAATCAGAAAGCAAATGAATTCTTGTCGGATTACTACGGTATCGATGATGCCGTATCTACAGATACCTCAAATTATAACATGTCTTCTACCTTTATGTTTCCGAGACCACCAGCTAGGTCAATTATGGTACATTCAGGCGATGGAAGCAGTCAAGGTAGTAGGAAGAGCAGTATCAGTTTGAGTAGAAGTCAGAAAGGATATGAGAGTCCTGTGGGATTAGGATTCCAACTCGGTCAGAACACAATAACTAATAAAAATAATGATAGGTTCACAATGCAATCATCACTATTTGAAAAAAGTGATCATCATCAAAACTACTCTTACCCTAAAAATATTGAATATCTCGGTTCTAACATGAATCCTGACCATGTCCGAAACTTTTCAATCGAGTCATTTTCAATTCACTCCTCGTCAATTTTGAATTATCCAATGATACCCGACTCAGGTAGTTGGATTGAACGATATTCGGATCCACTAAATAACAACATCCATCAAATGCATCAGGCACAAAATACCTCTTCCAATAATCGAGTATTCAAAGTGTTTTCCAGTTTATTGAATTCTCTATTGGGTTATATTCATAAATCGAATGAATTGAGAACCGAATTTTGTGATGAATTCTCTTACAATATTGTGGTGTCACAACTACTAAATGATAAGGTACTAGTTTCGAGCTATCATGATTCATCAATTCAAGAAACTAGATCTAATGTTGTGGATGGCAAAATGATGGACAGCTTGGGTAAATTTTCTAAGCGGAAATTGCCAATCAAATCTTGGGAAAAAATTTTCATATTCCAGGGCGCCACTGAGTGTGAAATCAAACTATTTAATAATAGTTCCTTGAGAGTATATGCGTGTGTCATCCAATTATTGAAATTCAAAAACAAGTTGCTAGCGTTGAATAATAACGGTGACAGTGATAATGCCACGATCGTTATTTCTAACAAAAAACTCTTGATGTCTTTAGTACTTTGTGAATTGGTTAACCTAAGAAGACTCGTCGTCAACAGAATTGTTTATTTTTTCTATGTTCAGTCGAAAACTATGAAGTTCTTGAGATCTAAATTCATTGAAACCAACAAAAAGTTAGATGTTTTGTTAAAGAGATTATTATTCAATTTTAAAGAATTTGACATATATCATCAAATGCCTCATATCAATGCTATCCCAGATATGTCCAAATCTAAAGTTTTGAGAATTATGAACAATCCAAGTATCGGCATTAAAACAATGAACCATATAATGGAAAATCTAAACTTTGTTGGAGGTTACTTGATTCTTAAATCAGCTAATTTTATTGTCAAGTGGATTAAGGATAAAAAAATACAAAAGATTTCTACATTGGAGAAAATTCTTTTCAATTACTTCAAAATTCATAACTTTAGTATTGGAAAATTATATAAGATCATATTGGCTCATCACATCTCTGCTCATACTGAAACTGATAATTGTGATATTGGTATGAGCTTAGGCTTGAAACCTTTACAATTGGCAATCAAATCACCAACTACCGATGGTACTGTTGTTGAGTTATGCGAAGCATCGCTCACCTCATATTTGTCAGATCATCATCCAAACTATCAAGACAGTGGAAAATCTCAATCAAAAAATATCGATGCCTTCAATTTGAACCTGAATTTCCTGAGCGATCTCAAACAGTTCGAGATTAGTATTGATAATTTTCATGTAATCCGAAAATTCTATTTGATTATTATCTTGGTGATTGTTAATGAAGCAGGCTTTAAGAATGATGGAGATGTATTTAACCGTCAAGATGAAGGATCTGATTACATGGTTATGGCCAATATATTAAATATTTTAAGACAAATAGGTAAATGTGAGAGCCGCAATGATGATCTTATTTTGGATTTATATAATGAATTTGAAAATCACGACGAATTTTTCAGCAGATTACATGATGTCACCGAAGATTATCTACAGTATAATGGCTTGGGAGGATTAATAAATAATGAGCAGTTATCTGGAGTGAAACCAAGTAACAATCATCAGAAATCTGTTGGTAGTGTTTTTCGAAGCAAACAGGAAGATGCAACTGCTGATACTTTATCGTTTCAAGGCAACACGGTGTTTGAAAAATTGAGCAATAACTTAAATAAGTTAAGTTTTAAGTTGTCTCGATTTGAAAATAGAAATGATTCATCGGTATCTAAGGCTTCGCATGATCAAGATATGGTAGAAATATTTAGTGTCATTGAACGAGACTTGTCCAATGTTTTATCATCTTATCAAGCATCTTTCCATGATTTCAAAGCATCTGTTGCTGCCCTGAAGTCTTCTTCAAGAACCAAGACCAGCATTTCTAAAAAGCGAATGTCTTTGCCAGAATCTCGGTTGAAATCATTAGCGGCACTCCAATCACCAAGAGTTGGTGCTGGCAATATTATTGGAAGATCGCAACATATTAGCAAAAATCACCAACTGCGTCAATCATCGCTTAGTTCGATAATGAGTCCCCTGGTAAATGAAGAGCAAATCATTGTATCCCCTTCGATAATACAACCTCCTTCTATGTCTAATTACAAGAGATTAAGCACTGGCTTACAATTTTCATTGTTAAAAATATCAGAGGATGGAGAAGCGTTCAATGGTGATAATGACAATCCAAAAGTTGTTAGCTATGATGATAATTATCTCAACATTTATAAAAATAGCAATTTAAGTGGCACCAATGATGATGTTAGCTATGGTAGTATTTTAGGACATATCGATGGTTGCGATGATGTTAATGGGAAGCACGAATTTGGTGACTTGATAGGAAAAAAAGCGGGAGATGGAAGTGATGAAGAAAAGAAATTCACCAAGAAAGAGTTGGAAGATGAACTAACTAGGAGATTTGAAGTTATGATTAAGAGTCACCATGCAAGTAACAATGAGGGACAGCTACCCAATCAAAATGATGATGATGAAGTAAAGAAAGTAGATTTACAAACCAATGATAATTCTAAAATCAATGACTTTATGGACCCTAGAAGCTTCTTGAGCGAGTTGCAAAACATTTTGCCTATGAATAATCAGAATAATGTGGAATCTGTTTTTGAAGAAGGCGAGTAATGATGGGAAAACGTAAACGAAATTGATTTATGACCGATGGCAAAAGCTATTGATCAATCTGCATATTTTACACATTTATACTATATTGCTTGTATTATAAAAGAAGGCAACGAAAGTTGCCATGTATATTATTTAATATTATCGTATTTTGAAATAAATACGACCCCATTTTTGCATTGATATTCCATCATTGCAATAAAAATAAAATATATATTATTAAAATGAATTAAAATGAAAACTTGTAGAAATTTCAAAACAAGGGCAAATTGCCATATGTTTGAGATTCAATTTGGCATAATTTATTAAAATAGTATTATGAGTAAAATAGGGAACTTAATACTCATTAAGTGGTATTCAATAGAAGAAACAGTAAAGTTAGAGATAATGAAAGGGGCGTACTTTCTAAGGAAACATTAAGATAAAAGAATAAGAGAATGAATCAGAGAGTCAGAGGACAATAATACATGATGTTAACTGAAATAAAATTAGAAGAATTTCAGAAGTTAAACAACATTGATGACACTATCCATTACACAAATCCTTTAGAAATTTTTTTATTAAACTTTTTGTTAGAATAATACAAAATGTCTAAGTTTTCAGTACTACCTTTCGCAACTACCTTTCGCAACTATATTGTGGAGCTATTATTGAAAGGGTATTTATTAGGTCTCCGAGTTTAACAGTCTCTAGTTGACAGAAGGATTTAGAAATCGAAACAATAAATGTTGGAAAATTATGATAGTTTTTGAGTCATGTTTGCTTCCAACTGGAAAAAAAAATTGATCTTCTTTGCAATTGTTGTTGGTTCCTTTTATGGTATCCTGGGATGTATATTCAAAGACATTTTTAAGTAGCAGGGATAGCGCAGCTTATTTATATCACTCCCTGATTATTTTATAATTTTTCAATCAATCTAAATCACATAATTATATTGTGTTCTTCCATTCTTTCAGTGATGCTTGATTTTTGATGCTGATCCAAACTGCGTCTTTGACAAAGGAGTGTGGTAATACAGACAGTATTTTATAACTCATACTTTTTAACACATTAGGACAGTCACAAAATAGCAGGTAGTTTTGGATTGAAAAATTAACGTTGTTATCACGATTAGTCTAAAAATAAATATTTCCTACTGGTAGGAAACAACATTGTAGAGACTGTATTGTTAGGTTACACCAATCAAGAGACAACCACTTAGGATATCCTATCGGCACCCTACGCTAATTTCAACTTGTTAAAGGATATACATAAGTCTGCTAAAGTGTAAGTTACTTTTGTTTCAACTTTATACTGCTTTATTTATGACTTCCTTTTAGCTATTGACTTTCGAGTGCTGGGTAATTTTTTCTTGTAGACATCTTTCAAAGGCTCTCATAGCGTTGTTTCGACTAAAACAAAATCGGTAATTTGCGTGTACAATATATACAAAGATGAATAACTAGGGCTTTTAAACTATTTATATAGTGGGACAAGCTAACAACAGCGAGGTTGGACTCGTTACTCATAAGTCATAAAGGGTAAGGCATACTTAGAAATGATATCATGTAAAAAGGTGCAATGACAAAAAACAACAAGAATAACTTATGCAGAATAAAGCATTGATAATTATTATTCAGAATTAAAAACAAAAGCGCAAGAGCAAAAAGATTGGTTGATACTACCACATTGGAGGATAAAATGATGGTAAATCAAAAGAGATAGTAATAAAATATAAAAAAATAATGAATGATGCGAGATTCGAACTCGCGCGGGTGAAAACCCAACAGATCTTAAGTCTGTCGCCTTAGACCGCTCGGCCAACCATCCAATTGATGTCTGGAAGTTTTTTTAAAAATCATATTCGCGAAAACAAAAACACCCACACACCATGAAAACCCGACACTTGCCATGAGAACCACTAGAAATAGTAATAAAAGTATTCCAAACTACTCTACCGACCCTACCAATGATCCCCCAG